>JAWWEW010000006.1:21951745-22043913 GCA_035583185.1 Anabacerthia variegaticeps | reverse complement strand
CTGGTGTAAGAGTTCTGTACGAAAGCAATGCAGCTTTTTATGCCACTTCCTACTTTTTTTGTTTTCATACTTTTGTACATTTACATGAGTCTAGTCCATGCTTCATCCTTTTTCTCAAATGCTTGATACCACCTTCACTTTCTTAGTTCTCTTTGTGTATACAGCTGAAAATCCTTTGACAATCTTCTTAACCTCTTTTCCTATGTGAGCTAAACTTTTATCAGTTCTCCATTTACTCCTACATTTCCCAGCCTTTTAGAAGTACCATTTTCCTGCTGATGAATGTTTGTTGATGAGTTGTTTTTTTCAATTCTTGTAGTTCTTGTTATTTCTATTGTTAGTTCTTCTCCCTTCTAAGGTCTTCTCAGTAACAGTTTTTCATCCTACAAGGATCGGGTTCTTTTTTCTTCACTGGGGAAGTAGAGTTCAAATAGTTTTCTTAATATTGAAAGGAATAAATTTAGGTTCTTGCTTAGGGCCATCTCCAGCCTCCATCTTCCCTTCTGCTGTGTTTGTGAAGACATACGCCTTCCTAAGGAAAACAAGTAAGTTTTTGCTCTCTAACAGGCATTATAGAGGGCAAAAGCAGTTTTCTGCAAGGGTATACACATATATTTTCTCAGGGGATTTTGTGAAAAAACTCAGTCAAAGGAAACTTAACTTCTCTCAAATTCTCTTTTGTTTGATCCACGATATGCTAAAAGCTTTTCTGTTTCTTCTGCCTGTAGCAGAAAACTGTCATACTAGGTTTTTTAGGATGAAGTAAACAAAAAAATTTGTTAACAATCCTATTAATCTACAATCCACAGGCATAAATTAGTTCATATTACTGCTTTTTCAGTAGTTGACCCATTGTACGGCTACACTAAAACAAGTTATTTCTCATTGTAAATATTTAAGTTCTTAGGTGTCATATCATGTTCAGTCCTTTGTACTTTTACAAAGCAAAGATGTCCACAAACTCACAGTTGCTCACCAACTTTTCTCATCAGTGTTTATGATATCAGCTCCAAGGCTACAGCAAGTCAGACACAAAGTCTCACTTTAGGCTTACACACACACACACAAAAGAAAAAAAAAAAAGAAGTAATAGCAATAATTCCAGTGGAGTAATGCCCTAAACTGACCTGTTTAAAAATAAGCAGCAACTCAGCCCCGGAAGAGCAGGTGGGGAGGAAGAGAGACAGCGTTAAGCTTTTTCTTGAACCTTTTCTGACAAAGACAAGAGGCTGTAGGAAATCTTGGGCTACAGTACCAATAAATCTTGCATCAAAGCATAAGCTTTCCAGACTTGGTCACTTAACAGGGATGTCTCCTTTCCATGGGAAAGCTCTTATCTGTGTACTAGTCTTACACTCTCTTAAATATATCTTTGAAATAAGCAGCATTGAAAAGTTTTTGTGAAACCTAGAAAAACCAAATGTTTCATGACTCTCTCTTGACTGTATAAAGAAGTTCTTGATTTAATTTATAGGATGTCCCGCTTTCCTCTAGTTTCTCAGACAGCCCTGGTTTTAATTTGGCAGCTCTCAATGGTCTCTGCGACATGATTCAGCTGTTCACTATAACAGCCACCTTCCCATGTGAAAACATTTCCTAACACAAAAAGTCTTGGATATAATTACTTAAAGGAAAACATGAAAAGTCCATAAATCAAGACCAAAAAAAGTAAAGATACAGTTACTGTCACAGAATATCCCCCTTTTCTGTCTCCTTCTATGCCTAAGAAGGAGAATACGGGTTAACTCCATGCAATAACTGATCTAGTTGGAGTAAAATCTGTTGAAAGTCCAACTCCTCATTTATCTGTCTTCCAAAGGCCATTGCATTGTAAGTGCAGAGGGTTCAACAGCTATCAGTGTTCAGGTGAACTTTCTTCCCATGAAAGATCACTGAATATCCAAGGATGATATGACACGAGTAGCTCTTACACATTTCCTGCAGAAGTATATTCCGATCATAGGAAAATCTGTAGAATAAAACTGATAATTTGTTTGATAGTATAAGCAGGAAATGAACCACTGAAGGGAACAAGAGAACCCTCTTGCCCAAGCAATGGTTTTTGTTCCTCAAACTACCATTTGTTGAAAGATGTCTCGTGCTTTGGGCTCCAAAACTTTAGGATAAGAATGACGGAGAGAAGATTGAGTTATTCCTGTTCAGAAAAAAAGGCAAAAAGCACGTGGAATAGATATCTCTTGGTTAATTCATGGTTGTCTGTCTCTCTCTTCTGCTTTGTCTTCCTTCTTATACTGATAGTAGCAGCTAAATATGGATGATTAGCATTCTAATCTCTGAAGCACCTGCATACAGCTAAAGATTTTCTAGCCTACCTTCAGGATTAGCAGGCCTACTGCTGAAGGTAATGGAATTGAGTATTAAAATCACAGAGGGAGTTTTGAAAATCACAAGAAGGGTGATCATCACCAACTCAAGGCTGCTTTTAACTTAGGGAAGAGTTCCTTAAAAGAGAGTCAGCAAATTCATGTCCTGAAAATCTTGCTGCCCAGTCATGTACTGGATACCATTTAGTAGTGGCCTGCTTGGAACAGTTTGCATTTAATTCCTAGCACAAATATCACTAATAAACTTTAACTTCTGATGCTTAGCACATTATCCTAACAATCAAAGCACATCTTTCTTTTATACGCATAAAGAATGTACAGGTTTGAGTTTCACTATTGCAATATTTTACTTTTTTTTATAAATGTACAGCAAGTGATTGGATAAGAATGAAATATTAGAAGCATGGATATTTTGGTTCATGCTTCTAGGTAGTGAAGAGAATAAGTAAAGTGGGGAGCATAATTCTGCCATGGAGAGGCGCAGCTCCACTGAGATCGTTAATTACTACAAAGCTAAGGGAAATCTGGTTGGTATCTGGAATAGAAGATCAGATAAAGTCAAATAAAAATAGTGTGTAAAAATACAAAAAGATAGTATGTACACTTTGCACTTGGTGTGTCCGGGACCAATCAGTTGGGATGCTCAGAATCTGTTCACAGGTATTTTGACTTTTCTGAAGTCTAAAAGTTGAGGGATTAGATTTTAAATTAGGAGTCCCCCGGAAATGCAGATCTAAAGCAGCACTGTTTCCAGCAAGCCTGGGCCCTCCTGCACTATTACTTAGATAGGTATAGCTGTCTGTCTTATCACTATCTTGATAGTATTCACTTCAAAATGAAAGTCAACTTCCCCATCCACTTCTGATCAAAGAACTTTGATATCCTCACTGAATGATAAATGAGGGGACAAACATAACTATGTCAATCAGGAATTTAGTTATTTATACGAAGAGTTAGGGGAATATGGCAGAGGTTTCATATAAAGACTTGTTTTGAGACAGTCTCTGAAAAGAGATGATCAGGTTCCCCCCAGCTCACGCCGTCAGCAACAGTCATTGCCCAACAACGTGGCAATAAGGATGAGCAGTAGGTATTGCACACTTCAGACTCCTCCTGTAGGACTCGGCATTTGCTTCACTTGTGGGAGCACATTGGTAGCAATAGTCTTAGTGTAGACCAGACTTTACTTGACAATATGGAACGCACGGCTGAAATCTTGCACGTGCAAATGAATGGAATGCTGATAAGAGTCTGTTGACTCCCTATCCCTTCCTTCTCTTGCCAGTCTGATCTCAGTGTAAGAAGTGGGGAAGGATGGCAAAAGATTGTTTATCACAAGAAGGCGTATGAACTTATTGAGTCCAGTGGCAAATGAACTCAATTATATGAACTTATTTATGGAAGCTGGTTTATGTATATATCCATTCCTACATTTTAGTTCTTTCACTTGTGCTTCTAAAATTTAATCCTAAGAGTCTGAAATATATTAATGAGAAAAAAGATGCTGGGAATTGTGGTAGTTTATGCCAGTATTAGTACATTAGAGAACGTTGTATTGCAGAAAGTATATTAAAAAACTTAAAGAAATGACAGACTTTGATATTAAGTAATTCACCTTCTTCCATTGGAACCACAGAAAATTGACACATTCATTTCCGACATTTTAATAAGAGCATTAGTGAAACTCGTTTTTCAGCAAATCTTACTTTTCCTTTAAATATACTGAACCTCTCAACTTTGCCATCTTTATACAGAGAAAGTCATTATATTATGACAACTATATTGTGATAACAAATATCTCTGAATACTGTGGCTTTAGGAGCCAGAATAAAAAAAAACAAGAATTTTACTACCTACCTATCTACTATCAGTGTTGCTTTGCACCTGAGCACTGGATGTCTGGATCTCTGTGTTATGTCTTACTAATGATCCCAGAGCCTCCTGCGAGCATCATTTTTGCATCTGGAATCCCCAGCTGTATTGCAGTACCCACCTTGCATCCCACCGGGCATTGACACATTCCTGTGTAGTACTCTCTATAAGAAGAGAAACCTGCCAGAGTTCTAATAACCATAGTGAGACAAGTGTGAAGCTGCTTGTAGACACTGATAAATTCGTGGTCCGAAGGGCACTGTCCACCCTGGAGGGTCCATGTCTGTGGTGCACAAGAGACTGCTAGCCATTCGAGCAAGAAGTATTGTGGCAGTGAGCAGAGCAAAGGAATAAGAGGATGGAGAGCGTATTTCAGTGTAATTATAATAATTTATAACTCGGGGTTGTTCTCCTGTTAAAATCTCAAAAGCAGAATATTTTTACTTTCTTATAAATTATTCACAGTCATTTGCGTTGCTTCATGACAAGTAACTTCTTTTCTTCAGACAGGATTTTCAACCTGAAAGAATGGAAGTGTTGACCCAGTTATGCCTAACAAACAAAACGTGAAAAGAACTAAAATTAGAAATTGAGAGAATAATCTTAGTATGAGCAGGAAATAAAGCTTTTTTTTTTCCCCTTTCTGTACCATCTGAATTTAAAATTGGTAAAACTATTTCATTTAAAAAAAAATAAACTTCAAAAGGAAACTGCTCAGAAAAGGATGAGGTAACATTGGTTTCAAAAATGCTCGAAAACAGAATTTAGGCCCTTAACAATTCTGGGAAATGTTCATGATGCCTTTCCAGACTGCAATGCCCCATCTGCAGCCTCTCTCCTGTGGCCCTTGTCATACATGACATGGATTTCTGATTCTGTACTGGGGCACTGTATAGGAATTGAAAAAGTAACTACTCCACAACATTTATTGTGCTAAAAATGCTTTAGTGGCATCATTCTCCAGATTCGACTAGTAGATCTAGGACTGGCTCTTCTCACTCCCAGATTCAAAAAAATGCTGAAAAGATAAAAACCAAAGGCTTCGTGGAAAATTTGTGCCCCTTTTAACCTTCTGGTGTATCCAGTGCTAATGTATGGGATGTTATTAATGTATTGATTCCATATTCCATTAAAAGAGTCTCAAACAGTTAATGTAGGTCAAAAAATTACTTACCTTCTAAGACATAGAAACCAAGACATTAAAAATTATGACACTTGCTTAAAATTCCTAAAGCCATAGTTAAAACATTTAATGGGTAACATTATTTTTTTAAAAAAAACTTGCACTTAAAATTTTCACTGGGACCAAGGGTTTAGGTTTTATTATCTGAAGGGCTTCAGAAGCTGGTAGTAAATAACACTTAATTAAACAGATTAAATAAGAAAGTGTTTGTTTACAGTATTCTATAAAGAAAAGAGTCCCACAATTTTTGAAATGTGAACTATGTTTGCTCTTCCAAGGAGTTAACAGAAACAGGGTGTCAAACAGTTTCTTGTCTACTTATTGGAGACAGTTATGATCACATTCAAGATAAGAGAGGGGTTGTGTATATTTAAATGCCTTGCAGTCCTAGTTTGTACATTTTAAATTGGCCAGATGCATCTCCATTTCATTTTTCTTCAACCACTATTCACAGTATTTGAAATCTGCTTTAGTTCATAACTCAGCTCCCAACATGCTTGAACTGCTGTGCAAAGACAACATAAGATTGGGGGTTCATTCTCCTCTGTGAGATATGTTCCTTTTTTATATGTCCTTGTGCACATACATTTCCTTTTTGACTAAGTATTTTGATGAGTTTTTCCTATTTATAATAATTTTCAGTGGTTTGATAATGTTTAGTCAAAATATCCAAGCAAATCTTTTCTGATTTGGGAGCTCTGGACTATTAGAGGTCTTCCTGCTTGCAATTTGAAAGAATACATTGGGAAAACTATGAAGCGATCAGTACTTCGTGTGTTCCCTATTTACTTTGGATATCAGACCTAAACTTGGCTGCATTTATTACTACTTTCTTAGGTGTTTAGAAAAGTAGTTGTTGGACAGCAGGGAACCATTTCACTTGCAGCTGTTTATTTAGTATTTATCATTTTAACAGTTCAGGAAAAAGAACATTTTCCAACCTCATTTTTTACAAGAATTTCCACTCAGTACAAGCTATCAACACCTTCACCAAGTCAGAAATATAAAGCTGGCCTCATTCTCCTTACCTTATAATTTATAATGATGTTTTGGTAACTGGTAATCTCAGCATGTGCAATGAAGTCAGTCAAGAGACTCATGTACACAATTAGTAATGTACGTAGTGGGTCTGAAAATGATTATAACATCAGGATTCTCAACTGTATTTTGAAAACATAATTTCTGTGTAAAGAACCTGAAACTTTCAAAGAGAGAAAGCAAGCCAGCTGCATGGCAGGCAGTGATAAGCAAAACTGAAGATCAGGCTGTGCTAATATAGAATTGTAAGCCTTTTATCTGCATTTTAAACCTTAGAAAATTTCCTCCAAAAGAAGAAGGCATAAATATCTTCTTCATTTAAATGACTGCTACTTGATATTCTGATGAAGAAGAAATTAAAAGGGTTTGGTTTGGACTTTTGTTTAGCTTGGGTTTTGCTTTCTTTTATTTCTTCCAGTTCTTGACTGCTGTGTTCACACTCTGGCTCAGATGTTGTGCTTTTCCTGTGAGAAACCTGTGCAGGTTTCCTGAATGTAGGAGATTACTACTGCTTAGGGAACAACATCACAGATGCAGCAAAGATAAGTGGATTTGTGACTTAATGATCCCCTTTCTTCAATACTCTTCTCCTTTCAGCAAATGAAAAAGAAGCTCTCTGGGTAAAATTAAAGTGGAAAGAGGAAGAGCTGAAATAATATTCAAAAAACTGATCTAAGCTAGGTCAAAGCCTCCCATCGATGTCACAAAATAATATGTAAATTCTCTGAATTATTACGTCCTTGCCAAAAGAATGCAATTTTTTCACCTTCTTCGGTTGCTTTACTTAGGTTTACAGTGAATATTTGTATAATTCATGCCCTGTTGATGAGGGAAATGGTTGCCATTTATTGCAGTCGTAGAAGATTAGAACTTTTGATCCCTTTTAAAGAAAAACTAATTACTGCTGTGCCATAATGCAGTATCTGAACTGATCAGATGGGTAAAAAGGGCCCTTGCCATGACAGGCAGGAATCAATCAAGGATGAATATCAGCAAGTCTGCATCTGGTCAGCAAAGTAGCCACCAAAGCTTTGATATCTCAGCATTAGTTTATATTTGGGAGACTCCTGCATCTACTGCTGCACTATTAACTTCACTTGTTAGGACCACAATTGTCCTTTCAGGAGTCCGTGACTACAGCATATCAAAAGACATGCGACTGTTCACAGGCTTAACATTAGGCATGGATGTAAACAACTTGATGATTCAAGCTTATGATCAAAGTTTTCTTCCTGAGAAAAAATATTGCTTTTTTGTGTAGCATGTAGTCAGAGATGCATTTAATCTCACATTGACTGATGTGTGCTATCCCTAGCACGTAAAGGAAATGCTTACATACTCATAGCTACCTTTATTTTAGAGATGTGACTGTAGCACTTGCTCCACTAATTCCCCAGGATATTTATTTATAAAAAAATTACTTCCAGAGCCTTTTAGTGCATTGACCTTGTTTCAGGGTTTAGCTGGGAGGAGGGAGAGCTGGGTTTTTTCTTAAGCACTGCAGGGGATTTCTGTCAGGTTGCTTTAACACTTCCCTTCAGATTCTTGCTAGGCTTTCAGGCTAAAGAATTTTCAGATGCAGTTAGCCATCATCACATAGGTCTTTGCATAGTCTCTGTTGTTTTATACATCTAAAATTCAATTTCTTTTCAAGGGAAAAGAATGGTATGCAAATATAAAGCTATCAGATCAGAATCATAAATACATGGGAAAAGATAACTTCTGATGTATCAGATATGTATGATGCAGTGACACTGCATGGACTGGCTTCATGCATTATATCAATTATCTGTCCAAATATTTGAAATGTGGTTGTACCTCTAAAGAAGAGGAGAAGGAAGAAAGTCAGATGTTACGCTGTTGAATTTCCTTTCAAAAACTAGAGGTGTTTTAATAGCAGGACACCAATTTTAGAAATCAAAATATTTATGCTTCACAACTATGAAAATCTTCATCATCTTTACCCCATCCAGCCATGACTGCTATTAGCCACACTTTCTGCTGTCTCTTCCTCACATACATACTGGCACATGTTTGGGAAATGCACAGAGGTAATTCTTGAACCTCATTCTCTGACTACAGAGAATGTACCTACTGCACAGTAGCATAAGATGCATAGGGGGCTTTATGGTGTGGATTGCCAAATTAGAGTCTCTTTCATTCCCCCAAAATAACTGGTTACATCTCGGCCATGAAAAGGTCCCTCACATATTGCCCAATAGCGATGCTAAAGCAGTGACTCTGGATTAATGTCAAAGAAAGGGTACTGAAATGGCAACATTCTACCTCTTCTTATGGTGTAACAGGTATAATTGTAATTCTGTCCTGTTACTGCCTGATGTTTGAACTTCATCTCTCACCTCTCTGTCATCACTCCTCAATTTCATGCAGGGCAGCGACATACGGAGAGTGGATATACAACCCTGGTCACAGATGGGGCTTAGGCAAAGTGTTCAGCTTCATGGCATTTCTGTGCTAATCCCTGAAGGCCTTTGGATATACCCTTGCAGCAATGCACTTATATATACCAGCACTACTAGTAACCCTGCCTGGCCAGACAGAAGCTTAGATTCCCAGGGTTTAAATACCAAGAAGATTTCAGTGGTAGTTAAACTAGGTATAGGCAGGTGAAAATGTATAGCACTGTAAAATCTAACTCCACTGCCTCTTGATTTTATTAGTGTTTCAAAGAAGGGCTGCTTTATTCTAACTGCAGAGTGAGGTCTAACTAGAAAAAACAGACATTTGGGGAAATCAACTATTTATTATATTTTTCAGGGAAAAAAAAAAACAGTTACACTATTTTTAGCAGAGAATGGAGAGAAAGCAGTAAATAACACAGCTGTTCAGTGGGAACTAGAAAAGAACAGTCAGATTCAAAGCTTGCTATGTCTATTCACAGTGAAGGACTTAGGGGAGAAAACATTATCATGATCCTGCTACATGTACATTCCAAAGACAATATTGCTGGTTAGGTTCTAAGGCTGTCTCTTAAAATGGGTGATTACTAAGTGTGTCAACTAGACTCAGTTTTAGCCCTGTATGTCTATATGCAATATGGTGATACGTGCAACTTCAGTCACTTTTTCCTTCTCTAAGTGGACTTTATCTGACTTGCTCTCAAACCCCAAACTGCACTTTCGTTAAAAGAATTACTGTTCCTGTCATCAGCTTGGTAAGAATAGCATCAGGAAGTAAGCTACCCCGAAATGAAAAGATGAATTCTATTGTTCACAAAGCTGGGGAAATATCAGTCAAACATACAGCTTGGTTGGAAGATAGGCTGTTTGAAAATGATGGTTAGTGCCCTTGCTGAAGTGGACTTCCAAAATGCTGTCTCGCATTTCTGATGATGCACTGGCATCTTGTTTGCTTTAATATCTTACGAAGGTCATTCAACCTGCCTGTACCTCAGTTTCTTCATCAGTAAAATTGTGACAGTTGCTTTCTACTGAAGTTTCCAAATGATAGGCTTAATTGAAATACATTGCAAAACACTTAGAGATCTCAAATTGAAACATAATACAGACGTGTGAAGTATTATTGCTATTAGAAGTCCATTACAGCTCAGTTTTTCTTAGTTCAGACTGGTACTTTGGTACGTGCAGCTAGACAGCTTCTAATGTTATCTTGATTCACAAAGCACTTTTTGTGTGAGGTTTGACTCACAGTAAAATGCCAGTTAGAATTTTTTCCTCAGGAACTCACTGGAGCTTGGCTTACAAAATCTGAAAATTAAATCAACCAAAATAGGTCAAACACAAAACTATATGTCCTTATGTGTCCTCTTGTCCTCTTTTAGCAGTACAGCAGATAGTTGTTGTTTTCTTCTCTGTAAAATTTAGGCTTGTTTTGTTTCTCAGTTGGCTTTGGTGACTGTATCGTAGTTATATTTTGAATACCTGCTCATGCAAGTTTTCATTCCCTATTAAATATAGTTTAAAATTATATGTTCATCTGTTAGTCGTCCAGAAATAATGTGCTGGATGTACAAGCAGCTGATGCTACTGAACCTGACAGAAGAGTGTATCATTGTGTTGCAGCTTGTTGGTAGCCATCATTACAGAGATATTCTGAAACCTCAAAAAAGGAACGAAGCCTCTGAAACGTAATCAAATGTTAACTTAAGCTGCAGTTTTGCATTTACTTTCCCCCTGTAGCTAATTCTTTAGGCATTTATTCCTAACCACGTAATCCTCTAAGTTGATGTGTTTATTTTGTACCTAGTTTACAATTTCTATTCATTCCTATGTCAAGTACGTGAAGGTGCTGCTTAAATTAGTACTTACTTCACTATTATATATTTTTGAATTGGTTGTTCAGTGCAGTCATAATGCACTGAATAAATTTGTTAATATTTGAGGTGGGAAAGGAAGTAAAAAGGGAAAGCATCTATACCAGTCAGAGCCCAGCTTTCTGGCTATAACATATTATAATTTATTTAAACTCAATCAATACTTAATCTGGAGTTTAAATTCTGCTAAAGATCTGTGGCATGGCTAAAAGCAGCTGATGCCAGGGAATAAAATTTTCTTCAGGCTGTGATTCTGATGAATTTATAATGCGCTCTAAGGGTGATGCATTGACCTAAATTCACAAAAGCACTGCTATTCCTATTTATTATTATGAAAGGTATCCTACCCGCAGTTTTGTTCTTTAAAATGTTGTGCGGCTGTATGGAAATGATGACAGGTTGCAGTGGGGATGACTGGAGAGGAATGAGCTGCACGCACATCCCCAGCACGTACTGGCTGCCTAGGCTGAAAGCCCTGGGGTTTGGAGGGCACTCCCTGGAAGGAGGGCAAATCCCTGGCAAGGGGTGGGGAAACAAGACAGCTGGACCCCCCTTCCACCCTTGTTTCACCAGAGGAAGCATCCAGCACTCTCTCCAAGGCTTTGTCTGCACAGCCTGTAACCACAGGCAGGGTGGTGCCTCACTGTAATTCCAGGATTTGATGCAGGAATAATTTCAGCACTGTAAAAACCCAGCGAATGTTTGAAGCCAGCAGTGAGGACAGACTTCCTGAGAGGTGTGTGTTTGTGGTGATTACTTGAATTTTTTTTGTTATCAACACGAATGATGATGTTAAGGCAGGAAAAGGACAGTTTTATTTAAAACTGTTTCTCCTGGTTTGTTTGGGTTTTTTCTCCTGTAGCCTTACAGGGGATATAGAGTTAGGTCTGGCATTTGGTTTTCCGTACACAGTTCTTTAAAGTCAGTCAAGTCCAACCATTACAGGATAAGTACCCATGAGCAACTCACACTGAAGTGGCTGGGAATTGCACACACTGATCTCTTGTAATGATCAGGCCACTTAATTTTTTCCAGTGTATTTGGCAAGCTTTTCCTATGCATCATCCAAGGGTTTGTCATAATAAGGGGTGCCTTCCCAGTGACCTGAATCCTTATCCAAGCCTTCTTTGTTACCTTGAGAGTGTGCAGTCATATTTGTCTATTTCTGTGAAATGTCTTGTGTGTTCACACATTTATAAATGCGGGAAACTTCATTTTTTTACAAAAAGTGAAGTGAATAAGGAAAATGTATTATGGATAAAGGTTGATAATCTTCCCCGCTTCTTTCATGGTGTGATATGATGCCTCTCATGTAAAAACCATAAGAGCTCAATTATATTTCTTTATTAGTACTTGACCACTTCTCAATTGTTGCTTTCGCAGGCAGGACTCTCACCTCTGTATCGCCTATCTCCTGTGCTCTCTTCTGCCTCCATTTGGGGCATAATATCAGATAGTGTCTTCAGCATGTCTGTTCTCACTGTATTTTGTGCCCTCCTCTTCACATATTGCTACTGTAGTCAAATTGCTGTTGTGATTTATGCCAGAAAAACTGTGGGATAGAATAAATCCACAGACTTTAAAGGCATTAGCCTGCTTTTACTCTGGCACAATCGACAGCTGTACCTAGCACTGTGACCTTATCCCACCCCCGAGAGGCAGTACCCAAAGCCATGCTGCTTTGGAAGAGCTCCACTGTGTGCTTGCTGAGGTTTGCTCCTCAGGGCCAGCCCAGAGGATGAGAACAGCATGCGAACACAGCTTCTCAGCAGGAGCAACTGTTTGTTTCAGCTCTAGCCTTTATTTAAAAATATGAAGCTATTAAACAAAAATACAAAGACTTGGAATTCAAACCCCTACCTAACTTGGAGAGCTGGTTTTCTAGATCAAACTGTGTGTTTCAGTTTAGTAGCAAGAAAGTCTGGGTTTCCACTCAGTTTCTTTTCCTCTAGCTGTAGAAATGCTCAAAGTGAGCATTTCAAGATCCACATGCAAGGATGCAGATATATCTACCTTCTGTAGAAGTGGACTGGCTATTTACAGAGGTCTTGGACCTTTCCCTCTCCCCAGTATACCAGTCTGATCCACGTCACAGCTTTGAACTCTACCAAGCACTACAGATTGTGGGTGATCACTGGCAAAGTCATATCCAAAAGCAATGTTCTGCCTGGTAGAACAATAGGTTGGGAGCATCTGCAATCTGTTATCTGGAAAAAATAATTTAAACTGAGAAAGATAATTGGAAGTTCCAACAGAGGACTAAAGTTGTACCATATTCTTTGTCATGATGGTCTGACCAACTGAATCTTCGTAATTTGTCTCTAATGTTTAATTTTTACGTAAAATTTGAATTTTCTATAATTTTATTAAAATTTATGATCTATCTTGTTTTCTCACAGGATAAAAAAAACCCCACAACCCTCATGTTTATTACAAGTCTTTGGTATTTCAACTGCAGTAGTGGAAAAGTAAAATGAAAGTAGTTCATGTAAAAGCCTAGAGAAAAACATATTCCTTGCCCCACAGAATGCCAGCTGATGAATTGTAAGAGATGAATAAGATAAAAAAGGTTGGGATAATAGGTTGGGAGAGACAGACTGTCAAAAACAATAGTGCATACGTAGTTTTCAGCTAATCAAGGGTACTAATAGTACTTTGCTTACTTGCTTAATCATGATTAGGTGCCAGTTTTCTGTTCTTGTAACAGAAAAGGTAAATTTCAAGCCTATTATTTGAAGGAGGCTGGAGGGAGTGACTTTTCATAAATTCAGAAAGTTTTTAGCAGACAGACCTACAGACTACTGATATGTAGTTCACAAAACAGTACAGTAATGTTTTTTCTTCCCACAGTGCCATGAAAAAACTTTTGGCTTCAGCTCATGTGTGAAACGTTTTGCACAACACAAGTGGTTTCTTGTGGCCAGTAAGACTAAATGTTCTAAGCATTCCAGGAAGCATATAAATGGGTTGGTACCATTCCTAGGGTTCTGAAGCCTTATTTCTCTCTTTTTTTCCTTCTTTCTTTCCCCTCCCCCATTTATGCTCTCTTCATCTAAGCAAAGACCAAGCAGAGTATAGTGTTTGAAAATCCTGACTGTCATTTTCCATTTTTCTCGGGTTTTCCTTAGTTATATTTGCTGAAAAGAAGTTGTTTCAGTAAATGCAACTTAGTAAATTATCTCAAATTACTTCCTACAGTCCGGGCTAGTATTATAACATGAAAATTGTTACTTGGAGTCTCCCACGCCCCCGGCTGCTGCAGACCTATGTCTCCAGGCTGGGGAGAAGCCGATCACAGCACTTCCCCAGCAGAGTCTGCAGGCCAATCCACAATGTGGAAAGCAGAGTTTACATAAAGAAGATTTCTTATCCTTCCTTCGCAGTCCTGCCAGATTCAGTAAAGTTGCCGTGATGGTCAAAACCAACTAAAAGGGTGATTTTATGCTGATGGGTAGGCAAGTGGCTATTCAGAAACCAGATGAGAAATTATTCAAGCCAAAAACATTAAATCTCACTCATCTAAGGATACTAGAAAACAGGCATCCTGTTTCCTGGATCTATAGTATTTGAATCTGAACGTGTGTTAATAATACCTATATGTTGGGCACTGACGTTACCTTCTCTTGAACAAAAGTAAACATTGCATTTGTCTTTGTAAAAATACACTTTAGTAGCTGGGAAGAAAGTGGAGATTCATTTTTGCAGTTGTAGAAGGCATTTAGCAGCTGTGTTTATACTGGCAGACAATTTGGGTATTAGGTGGCAGGACAGAGAGCTGCAGATGCACAATATTGTGCAGACACTGTGCACTTGCAGTCCATTTCCAGGGAAACATGTTATTTTATATTTCCCTTGGTGTCATTAATCACATTTTGTGATGTATCTCACTATTTCAACCCATTCCCCTAGATGTATTTTTTTTTCCTGTTTGTTTAGTAGTTATTGATCTCCATTTTAACAAATTCCATCTCAACTACAGATAATTAAGTCCTTTTTGCTTCAGGGAAGAAAATTAAGATGGCCCTATACTGATTACTGAGACTACCTGTAATAATCGGTGTATCTACCACATCAGAAAGATATTTAGCTTGCCTTTGCTCATACTGTTCTTTGGTATTTAGAAATTAGACTCATTTCCTGAAAGCAAAAATATGTTTCTCATCTTGACCTACAAAGGAAAACAGCTGCTGTTTTCTCTGTTCTTGATATTCTCTAATCCCTCAGTAGGTTTTGTTTTGATTTTACAGGTGATTCCCTTAAACTGTAGCAATGATGGCCCATCCTCTGGGAGATATATGCTGACGCAAACAGTATGGAATCCCCCTGCTAGGGAGTTGAGAGCCTGAGGAACCTCAGTGTATGGGATTAACCACAGGCCCTTTTTTGGCATTACTTCTACATTCAAACAATGGCATTAAATATTCATGAGTCAATCTGATTTGTAACTGCTCCTGTGGGTGCCCTTTGAGCCACCTCACCCTGGCAGGATCGCCTGGTGACATTGTGCTTCTCCTGCAGCTCCCTTGCCCATGGGAAACAGTCCTGGTGCATCGCTGTTTGGGAACAGAGAATGTATCTGTTTCCTATATGGTTGTCCAGGAGAGAAGCTAAAAATGGAAAAAGCTCGTGCAAAACTTTTGACCTTCTTTCCCTGAAGAGCTAGCTGTGCAGGAGCTCTGGCCTGGGAGGTGGGCAGCTCCCTGGAGGATCCTGAGACGGGAACAAAAGACCTGTCAGGCATGTTTTGTCCCGGCTGAGCCTCAGAATCACACTAGGTAAGGCTTTTTTCTCTTGGTGAACAAAGAAAAGGAGTTTTACTGACCTCTAAAAAAGCAAACCCAAAGACTTCCCTACACGGGGAATTAATGACTTATCCAAGATGGTGTGATCAGCAAATGGCTTGAAGGAACCACAAACTCTGCCCAGTGCCACTTCTTGTGACTGATTCAGAAGGCTAAATATAACCAGGCAGTATTTTTCTTAGGGATGAATTAAAAGCAGAGACAAAAATGAGTTCTGTTTATGCTACATGGCTTAGCCACACCTAAGGAAACGCAACTTGTTTTCAAGCCTTTTGTTTTAGAGGATGACTGTGAGGAGGCTCTGTCCACTACAGTAAAAGTAGCAAAGCAGCGTGTACAAGCACTGTTCTTGTATTGCCATGAGTTGTGTGATCTTCAGAATACTGAAATCTCAAAAAGAGGTTTACTTTCAGGAAGGTCGTGGAGTTTGGATTTGGGAGGAGAGGAATCTGGTGATCATATTTTTATTTCTAGAAACTAGTAACATATATTTTATATATTCTCAAAGATTGAGTAGTTTTCAAAAGTACATTGGAAGCTGGTGGCAGAACTGGAAAATGAATACAGCTCTGGGGAACTTGATAGAAGTGCTTAGTCTAAAAGTCATTTATACAAAGAAAATAAAATGCCACTATCATTCATGCTCTTGTGAACCCCATGATTTTGCCTTCTCTGAAATGCTTGCTCTTTTCTGTGATCTTTTCCATGCCCCACTCTCTCTTTCTCCAGCATTCAGGTACAGCTCTCTTGTGTGATGATGGTTATGCAATTGATGCTTAATGCAGCCTAGTGGAAGCTATCTCCAAGCAAACAGTGCTGGCAGCAAAACTGGCAATATGACCACTTGTCAGCATACTCCCCACCCCACATAGATGGTATGAGATTAGTTGTACACAGTGTCACAGTTTAATATCAATTTAGTGATATTAAATAACCTCTCAATAGTCCAATCTCACGTAAAACAAATTAATGAGATATCCATTGAAAGATCAGTCAATATGTACTGTAATTCCCACTCCTAGCAAATATGGTGATTCCATTTCTTTCCTTTAATTCCTGTCTTCTTTCTATGTGTTCATCTGCAACGCACTTGCCTTTCTACTGTGAATAGCTCCAGAGCCCAAATCAAGACCAGGTTTCTGTTGACTCCATTCTCCTAGGAGAATGGAGCTAGCAGGCACCTCCAGTTTCTTGCTACGTAGCCCCCCTTTTGCACCCCAGCCCTCTACCACCCTCTCACTGTTGCTGAGCCACCACTGTTACACAGCTGAGCAATTTACTGAGGAGGTCCAGGGAAAGGAAACGGGTGTGTCTGGCCCTGATTTTCTTGGTGTTCCTTACAGCTCTTCCCTAACATATCCTTTTTGCTCTCTTCACCTCACTCATACGCATGTCCCTGTCCTCCTGGGCATTGCAGTGCTCTCCCTCCACATGACCTGTACCTGTCTCCCCTGCTGTTGCCTTTGCTGACTCCAGTTCCCCGGTTCACCCTCCCTTGTACATGTATTGTACCGTGCACGTGAAGTCACTGCCTCAGCTGCCGGTTGTGCAGGTCTCATCCATTTCAGAGCACATTGCTGATGGTGCCTTCAGACCTGCACTCCTCATGCAGACAGCTCAGGCAAGTCATCAAGGCCTCACGGAAACAGGGTAAATTAAATCTTACAAAAGATTTAACAAGAGCCTAACTGACTGATCACTGAACACCACACCTGGAATCATTTAAATTTTAGCATTACTAGGCGTGTGTTTTATTTTTCCTTTAAAAATAAACCTAGGAAGTGGCTAGGTTAATGCATACGACCTTAGCCTAAAGGATAAACAGCCAAGCCAATAAATATAATGTGCAGGCCCCTGCCTATTCCTGTCTATACAGGCAATCATCTACAGCACCTGTATCCTCTCTTGTAGATGTTTTATGACCAACACATTAAAGTGTGGAGAAACAGAAATGTTGGTCAAGTACAATGTATTCAAGTTAATTTTCCCCTAGGAACTGAAGTATTTGATTGCTGATTGTCGGTTCATCACAATCATGTTTTTCTTTTTAAATGTGGAATTGAAATCTTGCATTTGTCTAGTTGTTTAAAATTTAATCAGCATAAAGCTTAGGCTGAATACAAGGGACTTTCTGTGCTTCAGGTACTGAGGAGAGGGAGGGAGGGTGAAAGGAAAGCTGCTTCAATATCCCTGTCCAGATCAGCTACTCTCACGTTCTCTGTTTGGCAAAAGTCTCCAAGAGGATGCTGGAGCAGTGATGCCAAGAGGAGTTAAAGCTCATAAAATAGGCTGGTACCCATTATATTGCAGTGACTATGAATTTAGCTAGCCTACAGGGATCTTCTGAACAGAGCAAAGACTCGGAGCAAGTGTGTATTCTGGCCCCACAGCTCTTGATTTCCCTTTACTGTCATTTAGTCAGATATAAAAAGAACCTCAAATTCCATCTGTTAGCCACTTCAGGGTCTATCTGAGCAGCAGAAAAATTAGAAACACTTGCATTTCCATCCTTGTTCCAAGCAAATCCACACTGCCAAGAGAGGGCAAGGAAGAGACAAGGATTTAGTCTACTTGAAGTTATCAGACCTGCAATGCTGAGGAAATCCAAACCCTGTTCCTTCCCCCACACCTCCAAGACACAAATATTTTCTTTTTGCGTGATTCTCTTAGAACAACATAGCTCCCAATGGACTTTGTGCTATGGTTTGGTATGCCTAAAAGGCACTGAAAAAAAATTTGGATTTTGCACTTAACAAAACTGAAAGCGCATCTTCTGACAGGCTGTGAAATATGGAACGAATTGTGTATGTTCATTACTTCGTAATAGAGTGCAAAAATGCTTTCTCATCTTTTTCATTCAGACTTCAAATGACAGTGATGCTATATTGTTGAATTACAGTGCTTATCACTCAGATTTGCTATTGTTACAACCATGAGTAACTCCTGTATGTATATAAATGTATATAAAACCTCGCTAAAGGAAGATGGCAGAACCAGTCCATCTTCATATACAAAATAAATTGCCAAGTGTTATTTTTGTTTTAATTGGCTTCTGGGGATGTTCCCCAATTACATTCAATTGCAGGTTACATATAATATCTGTATTATTTTGTAGAGTGAAATATAAAGGAACTGGTAGAAAATGTCATTCGGTAGTTTAGGGGAATGCAGCTGGGCTTAATAGCGAATGACTGAAGGTGATGAATTTGATGAAGACAGAATTTTGAGAGTGCCACTCCAGTGATCCAAAAGTGAGGAAAACAGGAGTTGCACAGGATAGTTTTTTTAACAAAGTCCATTTTCCCTTGCTCTTGCACGAATCACCTCTGACAGCAGGGCCATGGAGGGAGAGAGGCAGCATGAGGAGGCAGAACTGGGCAATAAAAGGGAGCTGTGGTTAAGGCAGTGGCTTTGGAGATCGTCTGACTGGATTCCTTTTCTGTCCCTGCCTAAGAGAGTCATTTAGGAGATGTCTGTGGCACAGTGCCATTCTGCATTTAGATTGGCTACTAAATGCAGCTGCTTTCACTGCACTCACTAAGAGCAGAAGTGGACAGTTTCTCCCACAGGCCCCGCATTCTCTGTCTGTGAAGTGGGAAGAATATTTCTTTTCCCTCACTCCGCTCAGTGCATGCCATCTTCTGTCTTAGTCTATTGGTACTAAAAGGAGGCCAAGCTCACAGGTGCCAGTCTTCTTTGGCACCTTTTGGCAGCACTTGATTCTGTTCCAGAAGCAATTGGTATTGGACTCATCATGATGTAGTTTCCAGAGGCAGTGTACTTTTGGTTTGCTGATGGAGGCTGACTTCTGCTCACCTGTGAAGCCAGTGCGTAGTTGATCTACCAATTAATCTCATGCCTCATTGCAGTGTTTCTTGTAACTTTTACAGTCCCCTTTAATCACCATGACCAGATCCTTGTTTATGCTGTAACCTTATAAGAGGAAACAGTACCCAAGTTTTCTTGCTCTCATAAGGGATAGAGACAAAGACTTGTCTTGAATAAAATATAAAATCCAATATTAATTCTATTGTAATATTCAATTCCAGAAGCTATATGGAAGCAAATATTAATGCATTCTTTGTAATTATTTGAACTATTTTTATTAACTATATTAAAACTATAAAGTATTAAGCTTTGAATTTCACACAGCTATTCTTAAAAATTAATGATTTGTTTCTGAATGTTACTGTATTATTAAAGTTGTACTCATGCATTCAAAACTGAATCATTTTCACCTACTGCCCCTATAAAATTTCTCTAGCAACACACAGGAAACTAGGTGGACAATAGTTAAATAGTTTTGTGTCAATTAGAACAGCTACGCCAATTGGAAGTATCTCATAAAGTGAGAAAAAGGCCTTCCCAGATTTTTCACCTAGCCTTGAACTGATGCAACATCTGAATGTGGTTGCTCTAGATAACTGGGGAAACTTTTTTTTAAAAGGGCATGTCCAAACATGCCCAATGCAAATATTGTCAATGGAATGCAAATGCTAGTACAAAAAATAGTAGTTGGGCTTTTTTTCCTTGTCTTTCTGGTTTTGAACATGCAATGAGAGGAAAAAACGCCTTCAGACGTAGGAAAACCTGTGCAAGGAAAAAAAAAAAGCCACCATATTTTCCCTGTAACACTTTGGAAGATAAATTTACAATTACGGTTTCAGTTAAAGCTGCAAGGAAGGACTCTTCATCTTTTCAAGCTGTGAAGTCCTGTCCTCACTGTTGGTGCTTATGACATTTTATTTCTCTCAGTACTGAGTGGGGCTTGCAGGAAGAAAACTAAGATGGGAGCAAGCAAGAAGGAACATGACTTTAGGATTTACTGTTTAAGGCACTCACCTGCAAAGAGGAAAGGAAGGAGGAGGAAAATATTGTATACTGGTCCCTCTTTCAGAGAATATCTGTGCCTTCTACCATAAATCCCTAGATTAAACCCAGAAATATTTTAATACTTTAAACTTAAAAATTGAGCCATGTGTTGCTGACATGGTCGCATACAGTGTCCCTAGCGAATTCTAATTTTCTCTTATCTGCCTTAGAGGTTAAGATTTATCTGTTTAAATACATGCAGCTTCTGTCTCCTCAGAATATCAATATTCAAAGTATTTCCCTAGAATTTTTAAAAACTGCAGAATTTCATGACAGAATGCAGTCACCATTGATTTACATATGAAACCAAATTCCAGTTAGTTAACTAGTGTCAGAAGCACTAGTTATTGCTTATAACATATTAATATGTCACCTAATTGACAGCCACACAGTTTGTAAATTAATCCAGTCTTGTTTCCTGTGGTACCTACTTTACATTATTTAGGGGCTGACTACACAGTATGATTATTTTGTCCTTACTTTGTTTTGATACGGTGAGTTTATTTCCTTGTTTGCTGCTTCACAATGATGTTCATGTATTCAGATTGCAAACTATTTAGTTGTTTGACAGTGCCTTCCCAAACTGCTTTGCACATGTTTCAGGCAGTTTTACCTTTCTTTCCTGCTCTAGAGACACTTTGATTAGATGCTGCTTGTGTTCAATGTTAGGGTTCAGCCAGAGTAATTTGTCTTTCGGTTTGGGGGTTTCTTTTTAGTTTCTTTCTTTCTTGTTTGTTTGTTCCAGAAACAAGACCATCAGCAGTTTGCCCAAGCCCTTTGGTAGGCCATCTGCTACTGTGGGAATCATGCTGAAGTCCTGGATCTGTTCAGGATTAGGGATAGGGACAGGAAACATGAGGGAGTGTTGCAGGGTCAAAAGTCTGAAACGCTGTACTCCAAGGGGGCAGAAAGGGCAGGGCTATGTGAAGATATGCATGGGGTACTGCCTCATTAAAACTAACAATATGAAAATGTCTTACAGAAAGCATGAACCACCCATCCATGTTTCATCAGCTGTGTAGAATTTTGCCTTAGGGCAGCAGCACGTGTCCGCACCCTTGCAGATGCAGCTGGATTGCACGGGGAGCCGTGGTGGTCGAGCTACTGCCGCCCTCCCTGGCACTGTCTGACAGTGAGAGATCCCAGGGTGACAGATCTTGACTTGCCTTTCCCTGCTATCCATTCTTATCCATTAACTATTCATGCAAGCTCCCAATTAGACTATGGAAGATAAGAGCATTAATTGGCAAAGTCACATTCCTGAGTGTCAGACAATGTTGGCATTACCCTTTCTGTTTTCAGGTAGGTCTTCACTCTTTTATGCTGTTTATTATTTCTTCCACGTTCATGATGCACAAGAATGGAAGAACAACTGTATCTTCTAATTTGAATTTGGGGCCATTCTTTTTTTATTTAGATGCTCTCTTTCAGTATATTAAAACCTTTAGTTTAGAAAACATTTAGTTTAGTTTTCCATTTTGTGGCATTTCACCATTAAGATACTGCTCAGCTGAAGTAATATCGTTTAATAACTTCTCCAGCAGGATCAAACAGGCAAGCCCTTGCTTTACTGATGATGATTAAGGGTGGGAGTCATGCCGTGAAAGAGTGACTAAGTGCTGTTATTGAGATCTGACAATTTTCCTGGAAGATGGATCTGATAACTCTGTAACAAGCATATTTCAGTGAAATGACCCAATTTTAGAAGATCAGTATATTTTCCTAAATCCAGTAAGCTTTTATAAAAAATCTCATGTCTACAAATCTGTAGGAGTTCTCTGAAAGGAATTCTAAAAAGGGAGACTAATACCTACCTGGCAGCCCCAGAGAGCTGCAGTACAGAGGAGCATCCTTTAGATGCACTGTCATTTTATGTTTATGGATCTGTGAAGACATATAAGACTAGTTGATGCTGAAAGCAGGAGGAAATCAAAGTGCAAAATAAGAATTCTCAGAGTTCAGCATTTGACAACATTCTTCTTACAAAAGTCATGCCAAACAAAGCCTCAAGTTGGTCTTACTCTTGCAAGTAATTAATATGTCCATTATGACCAATAGTTTTCATGAGCGGGGAGAACTACCTCACTTGAACAAATTAATTACACAGTATTTTGCAATTCTTATACTGATAGAGATTAATAGTTAGACATCAACACGGGTACAGGTTATAACAAGAATATTCTTGTGTGAAGAGTCATGATACAACTGAATAGTGGGTAGCCATAGGCCTTATGAATGTGGAAGAAAACAGAAGCTATGAGGTATCTTACATGGTTTTAATATTAGTAGTTTGTTATTTTCTGCAGCCATAAAAATGTTTTGCCTAAAACAAGTAATTTGGAACTCCCTCTTTTGCACATATCTAAGTGGAAGGTTAGTTTCTGTAGAGATAGAATTTGGTTCCTTCTTTACCTGTCTGCCTCCCTTGCCACCACCCCGGGATGCTTTTCACATTTGTCATGAGACTTTTATCAATATATCAGGTTTCTATCCCATATAACAAAGTTTAGCAGGGCTAGCTTCTGGCCCACACCTTGAATTCAGTATGTAAGGTGCTTCCACTGATTCTGCATTTATTCTTGGAGGAGGCAAGGAGCAGTCGTTCAGGGAATTAAAAATCCCAGGCTATGCCTTAGGAGGGAGGAGGGAAGGCTTCATGCCCATCCATGGCCCCACAGAACCCTGATTTGCTACTGGTCTAGTGTCAGCATCAGAAGAGAAGGGAAGCCAAGAGCAGTGACACAGTTACATGCAGATCTGTGGCTGTCACTCTTGGGACAGCAGTGAGAAAATTGCCCTCAGTCCCACCTGGCTGCTGAGTGTAGTTATCCCTTGTGGCTGCTACGTGAAGACCACCCAAACTCACCTGTATAAGGAGTGTCCCACTCAAATCCCTATCTTTTTGTCTTTTAAATCGAACAAAAGAGAACAAAAATGAACCAAACAAAAAATACCATCACTAAGAAAATAAAAGATGTATCCTGACATTGTTCCAATAGCATTTTCATCTTCTTTTCTTAGTGGTAAAGTCATCACCTAATTGTTTTGTGCAGCAGTGGGCTAAATTCTGTGCTGGTATAAATGCGTGCAACCCTCTGAGCAATAGCTCTTGTTTAAGTCAGTACTACTGGCCTTTAAAAACTGATTCAGAAGGCAAAAGGAACAAACTTGGTTGTTGTCTTGGCCTCAGGTTAATAGAACAACTGAAAAGTCACAGTGGAACCTAATAAATAAAGACCTTCATGTTTGTCCTCCAAGCTAACACAGGTAAATTGATGCTCTCCATCCATTTCAACTCCCCATTTAATTTTTTCTAACCAATATAATTTTCGCTATGTTTTTCATAATGTTCCATTGATCCAAAAATGTTCTTTCCCGTGGTATTTGTATTATTTTCACTCTAGACAGTCATGTATTTGAAGATGCATTCTGCAGCTGGACAGTTTTGTTTCAGTATGTCATTTGAAAGATGTTGTAGTGCTAGAAAGCTATGAGTCCTGAGCTTTTTTACTTTGCTGCCCTGAACTGCATACAATTCCAGAGATGTCTGTGGTTCTTGGGTGCTGAAGTTTCATCATTCTCAGTTCTGCCTGCTAGTCCACATTTTCAAGTAGCAAAATAACTCCCTGTATGAAACACAATATTCAGTGTAATTTGAGTTTCTCTTAATCAGGCTTTAAGGAAATCCTTAATCTGCCATTTCAGTTTTTCCTGTCATTTGCTTCATTATGTGGCTGCATATGTGACTGACTCATCAGTCCTCCTGATCGTGCTCTTCAATGTGGGCATTTGTGTCTGTACTGGTGCACTGGGCTTGGCTGCGATAGAGTTAATTTTCTTCACAGTGTGAGTATGGGTGGCTGTGTGGTGCTTAGTTGCTGGCTGGGGTTAAACCACGACACTAAGAAATATTTTTACGACTTTAAATATGTCTGGAAAACACAGAAAGACAGTAGCTCTGGAAAAATGATTTTAGGAGGTCCAAGAAAGTTTTCAAGAACGTAGACAGCTGCTTTTGTATTTTATTTTTCTTAAATTCTTAGTATTTGGATTGGGAATTTTATGCTGTTTTCAGAATATCTTTTTGAGAAAAACTGTGTGTGTAATGGTGACAGAACCATTGCCAGATTTAAAAATAACCCCAGCAGCAACAGCAAAATGCTGTCCCTCGCAATTTGTCTCCCTGTACCAACATTCCTTCTATATTTTCAGTTATCGTCATTCACAATTAAATAGCTATAAAATAAATTTTATGAGAACTTAATGTGCGTCTGAATGCACTAGAAACCATGTGGTGTACATCACATACACAGCTTGCTGAACTAAGGAGTGAAATTGTCTAAAAGTAAGTTATGTGGAAGCTTTCCACAGTCTCCTTATGTGACCTTGTACAAGGCCATGAATGTTTGAGGTCAGAAGGAACATAAATATTCATTTCTACATGACTCATTCTGAATACTCCACTAGATAAATTTTAAAATAATTCTAGTTAACCAGCACTGAAATATTTTGGACATTGATCATTAATGTTCTACATGTTGGTTTGGCAATCAGTTTTTCCCAGTTTCTCCTCCTAGAAAACAAAATAAAATCTGTGCTCAGACTGCCCCCTGCAGAACACACAGCAATGGGGCTTAATACCTATGGTTTATTATCGGTGATAAAGGAGAATTCAGAGGCAAGATGTCACAACAGTGAGCTCATATACAGCTTACAAAAATAAAGTTAGACTAATAGTTATTTTTCAAAGTATTTCAAGACTGTATTAATGGAGGGGTTTAAATGTGTCTAGATGGATATTCGTTTCAGGAGATGTCCTTAATATGCTGCTACTGTACTGCTTCTAAAGAACAGTGTGTGGAAGCACAAGCCCTGCTAGTTATACTACTGTGATTCTATATGGTCCTTATAATTCCCTTTTTCTTGATCACAGCCAGTGCCCCAGGAATTTACCCACCCACCCGTGGCTTTGTTCTCAGCTGCTAGCAAGAGGTATAGTTGCACTAAAATTTTGACTGGACCTAACTATGTATTCATTAAATGATAAACACTTTGAAAAACTAAAATGTAATATTCTCTGACTCATGTCTTAAGTCTTTCTCCTATTAAAAGGTTAATAAAAGGAAAAAAAAAACTATTAATGACTTACACATCATGAGCATTTGCTCCCTTTTCACTGTCCCCCATAGGTCTGTGCACAGCAGAGGAAGGTTTCTTATGAAACCTCCTATAACTAGAAAGGAAGGGTTTAATTCAGCCTTCCACAAATATGTTTTCAGGAACAAGAGAGGAGAGCATTGAGGCACTTGCAAATATTAGACAGATTTAGGGTCAACACAAGTCTGGGTTTGGAATGGAAAGAAAAAGACATATAATAGGCGTTACAAGTTCTGATTCCTGTTAAAGGCTGTTTCTTCCAAATAGGGGCTTATGTTTTGCATATTTATTCAAATATCAACTCTGATAGAGCCATTAAAACTTGAATATTAGCTCCAAAATATTTCCCTATCAGATGCTGAGTTCTCAGACTGCACTGGGGCAAAAACTTTCCATTTGACAATGCCAATCAAGGCAGACATACAGAAGTAGGACATTTCCCAGATGGATGTGGATGAGCTGGGAAACACTATTGTCTAGAAATGAATTATTTCACATATAATGGGCCCTAAGTAATAATAAAAAATCACACCTTTTTTTTTAGAGGAAAATTTCAAAAATGTAAATGTTTTCTCCACCTCACAGTGCTTTCTCCAGAGACTACGTGGCTTTTGTGACATCCTATGGGATTCCAAGTCCCACAAGATGAAAAGGGGTAGGAAGTTTCCTGGATATTGCTGCCTTTCCTATTTTCTTTGGCTCTTGACCCGTACAGTGTTTAAGGTATGCCAAATACTGTTTTCACGTGAGATACTTGCCCAAAAAGGATCAGAGAAAACATTTAATATTTTCATTACAGATTTGACACCCTTGAATATTTTGAGAAACTGGATTGTTCAGTTAGGTTCTTTATGTATTGGGGAAGCGGAAAGCTGTTCTTTCCCACCAGAAATTGAATATGCCGTGGTTAAATCTCAGATCCCACAGTTAGCTGACCTTTGTCCAGAGAGACCATAAACCAAATACTGACATTAGTCCCTTTCTGTTTTGTGAGATTACTGTCCTCTGCTTGGATCTAGAAGTATAAGTGCTTATTCTTGTCTCAGAATCGCACTTAGCTCAGTCAGTGAAGGAACATCACAGCTTTCCAACTAAGTAAAATGCAGTTATCATATTGAATAAAAAGGAAAACATTACCCTAGGCATCCATTGTCTTTAATCTTCCATGAGGAAGAGGGAGCCTGCAAAGTTTTTTACCCTGTAGAAACTCAAACCAAGTAAAATCAGTGTGTTACTTGCTGTTGATCATGGTAATTTGCAGGTTCTTAAAATAAAGATTATTTTCATTAGGAAATTGTGTCAAGCTGCAGAAAAGCCTGTTTGGATGTTTGGAGTGCTGTTTTTTAAGTCCTGGTTAAGGGCTAATTTCTGTGCAGAGCTCAGTACTCTCGCTCCCTATTCAAAGAAGTTGTAACTGAGGGTATTTGGCAACTGAAACGAAGACTCCAATGACCGACATGATTTCTTTCCTACTTTCACTCTGGTTATGAGAACGGGCGACCTCAATGTTTATGATGACATTGTTGTAAGTTTGTTTTTGAACTACATTCATAGTCACAACATATTTTTTTAGCCCATATGTTAAATCTACAGCTTGCTTCAAAATCTGGTTGAGTATGTGATTTGGTTGGATGCAGTCTAAAAAAACTTCAGAACTATTAAAGACATAAATCTGTCTGCTTCATTTTTTATTTTCTTTGAACTTTGCTTCATTTTCTAAGGTTCACTCTTTTTATTTTCACAAATTTTTTATATTATAATTCCAGGCATGGGCCCGTTACTCCACCAGTGTTCCTTAATGGCATAGAAAAGATTGGTTTTACAATCAGTATCACAAGTACATAGTAAAAAGATTTTACATAATGTCTAGGAGGTATTATTCTTCCTATAAATGTAAGACTTTATATCAATGGAAACTGAGTCAAACAGGCTCCTTACTGTTATGTTCTACCTCTAGTTAATTTGGTATGGATTTCTTAAGGTGTGTTCCCACACTGTGTCCCTTTTGTAAAGTTTCTGTTTTAGCAGTTTTACCGTATGAAGGACAGATTTTGCAGAAGTGGATTCTTTCCATTTTCAATTAAAAGTGATTCTTGGAATCTCATAGAGGTCTCCATTGCTTTAGAGACTGTTTATGCAAAAGCCTGAATTCTTGCTTTTCATCATGGTGAGACTTGTACTTATAATGTGACAACACAAAAGTAATGCAATTTTTTTTTTTATTAATATTTGCAATTTTTTTTATTTATTTCAGTTCCTCTGAGAAGGTTGCATAAGTCATATTTGAAACAAGTTAATTTAGTGGTTACATTTTGTAGTGGGGTGTCCCTGTCTAATCTCTTAAACACGTATGCATATCTTTCAGCTGGGAATTAGAAAATGATATATTCAAAATTTGTTTTTAATAGCTGGGACAGTAAATGTTGCTGCAGAAAAGATCCTCACAACTTAGCTCATAACATCAATCCTTTTACTATCATCATGAGTCTCAAGAGATGTTACATTAAATAATTGGGGCAATTAACACATTTCTGAGGATAACTCTTTTATTTTGACATTGTGTGGCCCAAGTTAGAGTCAAAATAAATTATTGAAGAAGGATTAGAGGGGAAGACTCTGTCTCTCTTGATTTTTAAGGATACAGGTTTTGGGATGTTTAAATATTTAGAGATTGAAACACCAAAGTTGTAGACCTAAGTATTTTAGATTGCTGACTGTATCTCTGTAATAAGAAATTACATTAAAAAGGAATGGAATATGTCCTGAGTTAAAAATATATTAAATGTGAACAGAGGGTTTTTCTTTCTGACTAGGGTTATTTTCCGTTGACATCAAAATGACCTTTGCCTCGTATGTTTATTTCCCTCATCTTCCCATCTCTGAATAGTTAAAGATTTCAACAAAAAATCCATGTAATTTTCTATAACTTAATTTTAAATAATATATAAATAGATTTATGTTTATCTTGTAAATTAGACTTCCAATATTGGCAGCAAAAATTAAGGAGCTGGCTGACAGAAAGAAAAAAACAACTTCTTCCTTCCCTTATTTTGTCCTAGTTCCTTCCTTCCTCTGCCAACAATCACAATTCTTTCTTCAAAGAGAACACAGTTAGTCAAAGCCTGACTTTTCAGTTTTTCTTTTGCATTAAGCAAGCTGAAGCATATTCAGCAGTGCAGCTCCAGGCCCTTGTTTGCTAGACTCCAATGGCATGTGCCAATATGGTTACACTTCCACTGGTCTAAGTAAAAGACAAAACATAAACAAAAAATTCTTTTCCTTGACGTTTTAAAACTGAAATACCAAAATATCTAGCTTCCCTTTTGCGAAATCTAAGGCCAGAGTGGTCCAAATGCACAGGAATCACAGCACAGATGCAGATGAACCTATACATGTGTGCCTGAGAGGTGTCAGACTTCTGGCCCTTAGCTCTGCTCTGGAATACAGGGTGAGTCTACCTTTTGGTGGGTTGCCAAACAGCCAAATGACCAGAAAGTCACAGATAATTACAGTGGGGTGACATATTACCTTGAGATATGGCAGGATTGACAGATCTGTCTAATTTGCAACCAAAGGTGATATTTTGAATTTTCTTCCTCCTCTTGGACATGGGTTTGGTCCTCGTGGACACCTCCCAGAGGCATAAGGCACCAAGGGGTTTTAAGCCTGGGCCCACGGAGTGTTTTCTTCAGGACAATGTGCCACATCCTAGAGCTCTGTATTGCATAACTCGCTGTTGATTAGAATCCCTGATTCCCTATTCCCACAGCTGTTGGTCTCTGTTAGCTTTGGACGTCACATTTCAGTCAATGTTGCTAACTGAAGAAAGGTGAAGAATGTCTATATTGTTTGAAAATTTGAATAATTTGTTTTAAAGATATTTTTCTCTCCATGTGGGGTTTTTATTTCTTTAATTTTATTAATTTCTTCTTTTTGAATTTCAGGCAATATTCAGCATTACAGATTCATAAGGCAGCCAGATGATCACTGGTTAAAATATGCACGCTTCAATCCCAACCAATTTTTTTATCCAAACATTTTTCTCTTTCATCTGACACAGTAAATCTTTTATTCTGCTGCTTTTGTCACAAGTAGTGTAAGAAGAAAACAAGTAAATCGTAAGTTACATTACCTAAGACATCTTCCTTTTTTTTTTTTTTCATACCAACACAAACGTGTGACTGTCCATTTGGATGATAAGGGAAATGGAAGTCAGACTCAAACGGGAAGTATGGAATGACACATCCTAAACAATGAAGAAAATGCAACAGGTATGTCTTGCAGTTGACCACGGTCTTCCCTAGCTCGAATAAAATGATCCAGCAATGGTACTTTTCTAGACACATTTAGAGAAAGACAAAGCAAAGGAAAAACGCAGTAGAAATGCATGGGATAAGTGTGAGAAAGTAAAATGGAAATGCTGATTTTTACATTTTTTAGTTCTCTGTTTACACCCAGCAGTGGACAACTTGCCAGGAAAATATGATTGCTAGCTCTAATGATTCAAATATTTGTGAGGAATGGTGATTATATAACCACTCTAAGAGTCTGAAAGAGCACATTTCTTTGAACTGTGCAGCTGAGATGGGCTGGTTAAACAATAATAGTAATTAATATAATTTGCTAAAAAAAAAAAAATACTTTCATCCACCAGTGTATTTTAAGGAAAGTTTGCAATATCTACAATCACAGGACACTAAATAAACAGTAAACAACTGTATTCCAGTTTTCAGAAGCTGGAAAGCCAAAGCAGAAAAATGTGAAGCTGGCCACACTTTGAAGGCAGTTCCAGGAAAAAAAAAAAAAAAAAATCAGAATCACTCTGTTATTTTTTGTCTTGTGGTAATGCTCAGAAGTTCTTTTTCTGAGACAGCACCCCCATCAAGAATACATTAGAAATGTGCATAACTTCAAATGATGCACAGAATAAGTAAATAGTTCTGAGCACACTTAAATAAACATCTTTGAAAATTTGAGTCTGAGAGGTCAGTTAATGGTAGGAAGCTATTTTTCCTCTCAATCTTGCTTTATTTTGTTCCCCTCTAACAGGATACTATAGCTTATGACATATGGTCTGCTTAAATTAGGCAGGCACTCGAAACCTTGTTCGTTCATCTCGGCGTGCGGAGCCAAGTTGTCTATTAATAGGAAAAGCCTTGCCCTGGAATAATGTGTATGCAGCAGTCAGTCTCTGCATGGGGGGAATGAAGGATATGCTACAATAGGGAATAAAATTAATTTCTTAGGTATTACAGCCAGAACCACTATAATATAATACTGTTCCAAATCAAGTGGAGAAGTGCTGTTAAATCTGTATGTCTAGAAGGTGTGGTATGTTTAGCGACTTGCTGTCTGTGTTATCCAGCATACTGACTTTCCAGAGTCGTCTCCAAGTTGTAATGGACAACCCTTATCCTGCTACCAGAGCCCAGGGAGGAGTGAACCAAGACCACCAGCTAAGACATTATGTAATTGTCATGGATATGAGCATTAAATGACATCAGGTACTGTATCTAAATGAAAAGAGCCAAAATCAATAAAAAAGAAATGCATGTAAAAAGAATTTGTTAGTTAAGGATGCAGTTTTTTCTCGTATAAAACCAGACATTTTAAAAGAATGTTACAGTGAAAATACTTGCACAAAACAATCTTATTAGAAATATCAAAAAATGCCCATTTTCCTGTGCAACATGCTTCAGTGTAAGTTTCAAAAAAAATCATTAAAATTAAGTATCTTATGGAAACGAGTTATAGAACTTACTATGGAAGCGAGTTATGGAACTTAGTTATCATTATTATTATTATGCAAAAATTAGTATATATATGTAATCACCAAACTCTCTTGGTTACTTTAATAGTCATTCCTCTACTTTTGGAAAATGCAGCATGATTCTATACATCATAGCACTGCAGAGATCATTTGCCTAGCCCATCACTTTGGCTGTCAAATGTAACACCCTTTTTCTATCAGATATAAGCAGCTTGTCTTCACTTTCAAAGCCTTCACCTCATCCTACCTGTCATCTCTCATTCAGGATCAAGAAATCACTTCTTTCACTGATTAGCCCATGGTGCCAACCCCCTCCATCTACTTAGATTTTCACTCAGTTTGAAGCCTTATCCCATGCCATTCCTTACATTTGGAAAGAGCTTCTTTAGACATCTGCAGAGTTACCTCCTTATCTTCCTTCTAATCCTATCTGTGAGGTTCCCTTGCCATTATGCCTTCAAAAGAAGTTTCAGAGTTTGGACTGAATTTGCCTAGTTATAAAGAGCTATTCCCAAATGAGATTTCTGGATCCGCTTCAAATGGAGCCCTCCCAGAGATATGAAGGTTGGTATTTCCTACTCAGATGCGTCACCATCGACTCTGCCTAGTTACCAGTGCCTCACTTTTCAGAGGATGCCTTGCTGTTGTTGGGCACCAATGTATTTGTGCTTGAAAACACAGAATGAATTTATGGATTATATGTCTGGATTGCAGGAGTGACTGTGGTAGTCACTGGCATGTCTGAAATAAGGGCATAGACTAGGGGGTGTATTGGCCTTTTCCTTCAGATATTAAGTGGTTGATAAGGCACTATTTATGTGGGCTAAGTGAAATAGTAGTCCTGCTGCTGAACACAAGCATTTGAAATTGTCCTGTACTTGTGTGGAAGGACTGATGGGATGGTTTTAGTTTTGGTGACCAATTTGGGGAGCGGGATATGGTTTGTTCAAATTTGTGTCATGGAATGAATGACTAGTCATGGGAACCCCTGTACTGCACTGGGTCACCATCTCAAATGAGAACATTTTTCTTTGAAGCAATCATATTTGTAGCCTGTGGCCTTGAACCCATTTGCATGTTGTGTAATGTTTTTATTCCAATCTCCAGTGGTAATGACTCAGGACCAGGTCATCCCTTTACAGGAATTACCTACAAAGGAAACTGGAAACTTCATGGCATCTTTCCCTCCAGATGGTGCTTCCAGATCTCTTCTGAAGGTGCTTGTGTTAAACAGAGCATGTAAGTACTTCTGCTGGTTTCGATCTAAGCATCAATGTGTATGGTGAAGGTTTCGTTTCAGCGTGCTGGAAAGAAAGGTGCCTGCCCCCTCCTCTCCCTCACCTGTCCCTCCTGGCAGTCGGCTCCAGCCAGCAGAGAACTGTCATGGCTCCTGAAGAGTCAGGAGACCAAAGTTTCCCCAAATTCCTCACTTCAGATTTTCTTGGGCCTCCTCTCTACAAGATTTTTATCCTCCGATCCATCAGCATTTCCAGCTCTGAAGGACCAGCAGGCTCCTCAGTTGCTCTGCATGAAGATGCGAAGAGAAACCTTCAGACCCCTCTGTCACTGCAGCACATTTGGCCTCACGTTAGGCTGGCCCGTAAAAGCATCTGGAAAATACTGTATACTGTTTGAGGGATTAGGCAGTGACTAGATCCAGTCTGAAAATCTTCAACACATGGAATAACCAGGCTTAAAACATCCTTTTAGATTGCCTTTCCATAATCTATCAGAACTAGATCTGCACTTTTAGAAAGAGATCAGGCTAGGATTTCTCCAAGGCACCAATAGGATGTAGATAGCAAGTCATGGTCTTGGTCAGAATTTCAGTCTGAAAACACCCACAGAGTTGTGCAGCTTTCTCAAAATAAAACCAAAATCACTCCCAGACAGATTTTTTTAGCAAGTTTCAGCATAAAACTGTATTTTTGTAGCCAAGCTATAAACCTCTGAAAATGAGTTTATGTGGAAATGCTGAAAGGCTTACTTATAGCACTGGTAATGGCTATAGCACTCAATGATTTGATGCTGAAGGCTATTAATCCCAAAGAAAACTTGCTTGGAAGAATTTGAACTTTGGGGGTCAATGAGATCTCAGAGGAAGCTGGACTGAAAACTGAGAGAAGCTGATTTTGTCTGTGTAAATCAATTGTTACTGTTTTTCTGTCTGAGAAAAGTTTAATGCAAAGACTAAGGATTTATGAACAGGAAAAGGGAGAACCTCTAAAGGTCTTGTATGAAGTGATTAATAACATTGTTATTTTTTTAGATAATGCTATTTTAAAACCATGCTGATGTTTTAAGTGAAGGAAAAACTATGCAGTTCACTTATGTGCCCTGGTTTAAGCTGATGGTCAATTTTAGGTTGTGATACTGCAAATGCAAATACTATTTTGTAAGAATACCTCAGCAAAACATACAGAAAATACACCAGACTCATATTAATACCGTGGTTTACAAGATCTGAAGAAGTTTATTGGATTGTACTTTGAGGCAAAAATATATGTCAGAGATCTGTTTTAAAGGGGAGCAGCTGCGGCCGCACTAGGCAGAAGTGCAAGTCTTCCAGTGTAGCATGAGAATCTCTCTCCTCACCTTCCACCAGGGACATTCAGAACCCCTAATGCTGTTAAGGCCATGTGACTTAATTCCCTAGCAAGTCATCACACTATAGTTCTGCAAATGGTCAAGACTCTGACATAGGGCCTGAATGGCTTCCCGTCATTGGAACTGAAGAATGCTTGAAAACAGAGCAATAAATCCTCTCCTTCACTACAGACAAGTAAATCACAGCAACTCATTTGGGAGGCTGAAAGCAAAACACAGGCAATGAAGACAATTTTCTGTATTGACTGCAGGGTTTTGGTTAGGTTTCTGGCTCCATATCAGTCTAAGTAACAGGATCCTACTCTGTTTCTTCACAGTTTAAGAAAAGTTAAGTTTCTGGAAGCAATGACAACAGACAAGTTCATTTGTCAATTAGAATAATAATAATGATTGAAGTATTTTGAAATTTGTCTGCTTCTATTGAATTCATGCAAGCAAATTACTAGCAATTGAGTCTATGTGTGTGGGTGGGCTTACAATTACTAATGAATCACAGCCACAAATTAGTATGTCTCCTTTGATGCATTTTCTTAATTTTGTGTTGTTTTCCTGATAATTCCAGAAAAGTCAAGAATTTTAAAAAAAAAAAAAAAAAAAAAGAATAATTAAAAAGGCTTCTATGTGGAAAAAATTGTATCCTACTTAAATAGAAACATGAACAAACCAGTATCTAGACAAGGTTGTATATGGGCACTATCCAGCTAATCTGATAGGATGTTCTACACAGCATTGCCAATGTCACATGTTCCAAAGCTTGTACCGTACAAAGGGGTGCACAGGGCAAAGGAAGCACAGTGGGTTTGTTCCTTCCTATCTCTCCTTCATGAAATGTGGATGGGAGAATAGTTAAGTAAAGTGAACTGCAAATACTGAGCACGAGGAGAAAGATGTATCAAAACAAAAATATTAATCCTGAAAGTGATTGTTTGATAAATATTTTGGAGATGACTCAGAAACCCATAAAGAGAAGAGAGGGGATTATACTCTTGTAGACATTTTCTCTGAGTTCCTAAAAGTGCCACTTGTACAAAGTGCTCGATAGTACCACTTGTCTGAGTGCCACTAGTGCAAAGTCAAGCCTTCCAATGTTGTTGCTTTTTTAAGAACAGTATTAAAGAAATATTTTTGTGAATTCAAAAGGAAAGTTAACTTTGTGAGACTGCTACAGGTACAAATGATATCAGGCTACTACAAATTACACAGTTTCAGTGTTCACACAGAATTATATAATTTGAAAAATCAAATTAATCCTTTCAGTTACTTTGACTCGAATGTTTAGGATACACTTTGGTTATTGTAAATTATGAAGTTTCAGATTTTTTCCTCAGTGAAAGAAGACAGATTTCAGTGTGTCAGAATTCCCCTCCGAATGGAAACACAGCTTCCCAACCAGTTCCCCTCTTGGACATAATTCCTACTCTCCTAATCCCATGCATGGCACAGTGAAAGTAGAGCAACACAAATCTTAGCAAACCAGCATTTCCCCAGGAGGATTCTGAGCCACTATGGACAGGCATATACTTTTACATTCCACTACAGCCCATAAACAACACTGTCAGGATGGCTCATCTCCTAGAAGTCTTACAAGCAAAGAAAAATTTTCAGTCATCAAAATCATTGGAGCAGTGCAACCTTTCCACGTGGTGATACAGTAGCTGTGGCAGTGCAAAGATCTGCTTCGCACCTTGAACTTATTCAAGCACCTGTGACCAAATGTTCCCTTCAATAAAATGGGAATAACAATGTCTGACTTGTTTAAAAGATTTTATAAATAGATTTCTGCAACTACATTTAATACTTTACTGATCAGGGCTGTTTTGGGCCAACGCTTCTCGTTTTATTTAAACCAGAGTGAATTTATGGAAATATAAAAATTAATTTGAATTAAAATAATAAACTCCTGTTTTACAGAACAAATGAAAGAGGTTCCATCAGAAGCCTTCTTTACAGAATGATGGACTTCTGTCTCATAGCTGTTAAGTAAGAGAAAAATTCGTGTTAATCCTATCAGTTTTCAACACTGAAATAATGCCTAACAACCATTTTCCAGTGATATTTTTTTAAATCAAAAGCACCATTTTGATATTTTCTGCTTGCAATCAAATTCTCTGTGGCTAGTCTTTACTGTGGCTTTTGTGCTAAAGAAGAGATGCCAAAAATCATTAAAACTGATATTGCAACATAAGAGAATACACCAGTTTCATACGAAACCGTTTGAATATGTTTATTGTGATTTTTTTCCCCCTCCGAGTAAAGCAATAGCATAATACCCAGCTGCATGATAATATTGGCAAGCGAGGCCATGAATTTCGACTGCAAACCCTAAACACTGAATGTGCTGTGCTTTTTAAAGAAATGCCCTTTTGTATGAGATATGTAATACCCTTTTGTGCTGGAGTGGTTTGCATAATAATAGTTTTCTTTAGTTATTCGTTATCATGTGATGGAGCTGCAAAGTGAGCTAGGCAGTAACAGCATAAAAGACAATTTTCGATTTTTCTCTAATTTTTCAAAGATTTTCTTGTCTTTTACATGTAAATACTTCTAACTGTCTTCAGAAAATATATCCAGTTATTAACACTTCAGACCTAGTTGCTACTTTTCTTAATACCTACTGTCCTATTTGAGCTTTTCTTTTTCAGAAGAAACAGGAACATTATTTCCTTTGCATTGACTACTGAAGGACTTCAAGCATCCTAAAATAATTGGACATATGATCAACTGGTGTAAATCAGCATACCTCTGTTCAAAGACATTGATACCTTGCTCAAGAGTTTAATGGTAGAATTATTTGATCAGAGAAGGCAAGTAAATTTATGTTATTAACTCTGTAGCTTGTATTAGAGTTGTGCATGTGTTATCCTGTGCCACTGAGATAAAAGGTGCTGTCTGACTGAAGAGCCATCCGAAAAACTGGACATCTAGGATACATCTGAGACTAAGCATAAAATAAAATTTTAAGAATTTTTTGATGAGATTTCCCATGTAAATTTTTATTAAGATTCCTCTTGGGCTCTTTGATGTGTTCTAATCTGGGCAGTAAGTAAGGAATATTTCCCAAAGGAGATATAATTACATTGAAGTGGAGCTCAATTTTATTCACAGTGAAATCTAAGAGGAGGACCAAAGCCAGGGGAAGTTCCTCGGCTAATGTACAATAAACTAACCATTATTCTAACTGATGCTATCAAAGGATTTTTCCTTTGAAATCAGCAAAATTATGCCCAGTTACTCTAGTTGAGACTTTGGCCATAAAACTACATGTGGTTTTGAACCTCTGGCCTGCAACTACTGCAAAGGGACCATTTCCAAGCAATCCCTGAAAAGTAACAAAGAAAAGCAATGCTACAACCCATTATCTTAAAGTCAAAGTGCAGAGAATGCTCATAATCTACCTGGAAAGCATTTATAGCCTTGCAAATTGAAGAAAGTCAAAACAAACTGGGTTAGATTATTTCAGAAGAGCTCACAAGGTGGATTAACATATGATCAGATTTTAGCACTGAAATGAATACCCAAGCAGAAAATGAATGCTTCAGAGCCCCAATAAGTCTTTTATAGCTTCATGTGTCAAAATGAGAGACCATTAGACACAGACATCCTACAAAACTTACATGAATAAATCATATTGTTTATGAAGTGACCATATATTATTGTTTTCTAAAATATCCAAGATCCCTCTTTGCCAAACAGAGCAACAAGAAATTTTCACAGCTCCAACCAGCAAAAAACATGCTATCAATTAATACCAGAGATAGAAATACTATCACTGAAGCCATGGAGAAAGCCCCAGAATCCAGGTGAGAGAGTATTATACTGATTATATGTTCTGTAAGTCTTTTAATCTGGAATCTCACAACTGAGCCATCATCTGAGAAATATGAGTTGCTTCCTATCAGTTGGATACCAGATACTCCTAATGCACTGCCAGCTAAGCAACATATTACACTCGCAGTGGTAGTGAAATATATTAGCTCACATCGTTCCCTTTGCCTAGGGAACCTGAAAGAAATATTTCAGGAGGAAAAAATTCAGTGGAGTTTTCTGAAATTTTTTACTAGGGAGGCATAACCCATGCTTTACTTATGATGTCATCATAAGGCACTCTGCTTTTTTGGGAGTTAGTGCTTGTGACACATAGTCACATACCTTTCTCTGGGATACAGCCCTTTCCTCTAATTTTCTTATTCCTTTCCCCACATTTCTGGGGTTCTGTGATTTTTTTCTGCTCCCTAACAGACGTAGCAAGAACCTTATGTGCTCACCACTTTCTTTTTTAATTTCTTAGAAGTGTTGAAGTTTTCGTTCACAGCACACTGTGAATGAGAATTAAATGTTTCTGTTAAAAAAAAAAAAAAACACACAACTTTTCAAATATGTCATTTTTATGTGAATATTCCAAAGTGATGCAGATGGCAAAAAATTGGAGGAATTGGCTATGGGGATTGTTTGATTTGCTGAAACAACTGTTGCTTGTGAAGCAATGAACTTTCTACCAAGGGCAATACATTCACCTTTTTCTATTATTAATTCTCCTTCAGATGATTTGGCAAATCCATTTTGGTATTACATGATATAGAAACCTTTTCTGATACTTTGATATAAGTGATTTTTAGTACATGGGAAATTTAAGTCCTGGCAGACATAATTCAGTCACATCCTGATACTGTGTGTTTAGGCTTGGCATGTCAGGTACCTTTGAAGAACGAATCAGATAACTGAGTTTAACTGTAAGAGAAATGGCTTAAACTTGCATTTTGTTCAGTTGAATTTAAGGTGCAGGAGCATCTTTCTGTCTTGTATTCTCATTTGCAAGTGGTGATGCTGGTCAGTCTTGTCTCGTAGCTACATTGCCCCAGACACCTCAGTCAGTTCAAAAGTCTCCAGAAACAGGGCAGGACTTCTCCTGTAAGGGAGTCAGTCTATCTCCTAGGACAAGCCCAGCTCTTAGTAGCGTTGCAGTTTGAACATTTCAGTAGCCTGGAACAACTGGTGTGTATCACATGGAAGTTCATTGTACTGTAAGGGAGGGACCCTCAAGCCCTGAGGTACCTCGTCAAATATGCCCCCTGCAAAGTGTGCACAGTTTGTATGCATGAGCATGTAGCAAGGAGGGGAATGTCCTCTGTGCATGGCTGCACTAGTCTTAGAGAGATTGCACTGAAAATGTGGGCTCCAGCGCTCTCTGGGGAGGTTTCTACATGGATCCAAAATTTTTGCTCATTTTTGGGCCATATCCTGATTACTGCCTGCCTTCTTTTTGAAATGTTTGTGGCGGACGGCCTTGGGAAAGACAGTATTGCTTTAGATGGGCTACTGAGGTATGATAATTTCTGTGACTCTTCCATTGTAACAGCTCTCATATACATTTCATCTGACAGCTTTCATTTCCAATGAAATGTTTTAACACTTTTTAGCTGGAAAAAATACTCATTTTTGGCCGATAAGTGCAAACACATTAGGCACTACATTCTCCAAGTCCATAAGAAGTCATGGTGCAGTATTCCAGGAGACTTCTGAAAGTTCCCTTCTGGAGTGAGCCCAAGGTGACAAAAAAAAGCACAAGATGTAGGTGGAAAAACAAGTCTTCCCTAGTGCTGGCTACAGGGGATAGTGTTGTAAGAAAACAACAGACCAGGGCAAATTTATTTCTGTTCTCTTCCTGTGACCACTTAATAAGAATAGGACCTACTTTCAAGTAAACTGAGCTTTTTCAATATTTTGTGGCCTCTATGCATGAAAATGCAGAATTCATCTCAAATAGTCTTCTGGTGATCCAGTTACTGAGACAGCCTTCCAAACAGCCAGGGTCTGAGTCTTAATGAATTTAAAAGCTTATAAAATGTTCTTTGGTTATATGTGCTTTAAAACAAAAGGTTTATTCTTACATGCTGGTATGTCTTTATTGGCACCATTTATTCACTTTTTATAGGAGTGAGAGCATGACTACTTTTATGCCAGCATATTTGATTGTGTATGACTTACTTTACACTTACAGGGTTCTATTGTTAGTTATAAGGAAAAATAAAATTTGTGTGGAGTGTTTAGTTAACTCTCTGTTGAAGTTAAGCGTGACATATCTTTGGAAATCTCTTAAAGGATTATTTCTAATGGCGCCATTGGGACTCTTGCTTTGCTTATAAAAATCCATGTGATTTTGTAATGGACAAAGATACAATTATCCCAGAATAGGTTCAGGAAAAACCATCAGATTTCTTTCAGAGGAGGTGCACAGATACGGTTAGCAGCGTATCTCATTGTTCCATGGGCAGACTGGCTTATATTTTCAATGTGCAACATATTCTCTTACCACTTTTCATGGTCAGAATTAATTCCCTTTAAATCAAGATATTGCATTTCTTAAGTGGAATTAGTCCTTAATCATATGAGTACAAGCCAAAGAATAGTCTTATCTAGGATTTTAATATTGTCAGTGATGAAAATCTGAATGCTTGAAGTCTCTCAGTATTCTTAGATCTTTGAGAGACAGACTCTCAAAGTTTGTCCCAGTTTAATCCAAGAAACTGCAAACTCAATCTCATTGTAACAAAAGAAATTATATTCATGGGCCTTTTTCTCTTTTCTAGATCAAGAGATCTGTCCTCTACATTCCCACTAAAGCTTTACTGCAAAGTCCTTAAAAAGCTGAATAAACCTTTTTAAAACCTATTTACATGTTATATTAAAAACACATCTGAAAATTACATTTCTCACAAGCTGGTGTTTTATAATTAAGAGTTATTTCTTTTGACTTCCCAAAGAACATATTAAATTTGTTTCATTCTCATGAAGGTGGAGGGACTCTCAGATGGGCATAACTGAAGTTTAAGCTGAACAGGATCTGCAGCTCTCCTAGCATCTGTGTGTATTTAAACACGAGGTCTGGTTGTCCTTCTTTACACCTGGTCTCGAGCATGAATTACTGTAACAGCATCTCCACTGACAGTGAAGTGCTTCCTCGATAGATGTGAGCTTATTGTCTGGGCACTGTTGCTAGGAAAACCAGCTGATTAGAGGGCCAGCATAGCAGCCAGCTGATGTAATACATGCTTGATAAAGCTCTTATCAGAGCCTTGCACACTTTCAGGAGTGCTCACGATTCAGCTGGATTTATCAATATGAAAAAAGCCCCATTCTTTCTTCATTTCACTCACCTGTTGGAAGCTGCCTCTGCAGAGTTAAGTTTTAAAGCTTGAAATCATCACTCTGTCACCTCCTGCTATTCCTGCCTGTCACAGAGTGACAAAGGATGCTGCAAAGGAAATGCCATGTCAGAGAGAGTGTTTTCCCTCTGTGCCTGTTCTGGTGACATGAGCAAGGCCAAGCGCTTTGAGCTGCTGTTCTCCATGCGCAGCCGTGCACTCATTGAAGGCCTTGGAGGTGCTGCCTGCAGTGAGCCATGTCCTTCAGATGTTCAGGGCAGAAGCAGAGGAAAACAGGCCAGCAGAATTGAAGTGGGGAGAAGGCTTTGTAGTATAATTCTGCAATTGTCTTTTCCCAAGCCTTCAGTAGGGGAGGAGGAGGACAATGATGATGAGTATTATTATTTTATTTAGCTACCAGATACTTTTGATTAATGCTATTTAAGAATACAAAATCAAAGGCGATCCTTTAGTCTTTATAAAAACTTCCAAGTTAGTTATTACTAAGAGAATCATGTCCTTTGCTTCGATTCCTTATGCAGCAAACAACTTTCATCAATCAAAAGGGAGTATTTCTTTAACAAAAGACATTCTTTAACAAAAATTACATTCTTTTCTCTGTACTATTAAGAAAGATGACCAAAAGAAAACCTTTAATCTTGCAGAAAAATATAAGAAAGGTGTGTGCTAGATACACTAACAGCTTGCTGATTGGTGATTTAGCATCACTGGTCCTTTTTGCAGATGCTTTGTAAAATGCAGATTAGCTCTCAGATACCTTTCAGGCAGGATTTGATGGATGGCACTGGATTGCCCTAGCAGTCCCTACACTCTTAAATTGGGTGGTTACTGAAGCAAAGGGGTGGCACACCCCTTAGCCAAGAACTCTACACTTTAGCAATTTTTGGCCTTTAAAATGGTTTTACAAAACCCTGGCCATCAGGGTGCAATTCAAAACAGCCTGTTGTGTACACCCCTGTGAGGTGGAGGCATCATTGAGGGCGTATAGCTGTATTGAAGATCTGAGCAATCACATGCTTCTAAAACTTTATTAGAATCATAGTGGGATAACTGATTTTGTAAGGATGTAAAAGATGTGAAAAGCAGGAGGTGATATACTGATTACGCCCAAATAAGTGAAACTTTCCTGCCTGCAAGAAGTTATATAAAAGCCTTCTGGTCAGCCTTCTAAAATCGACTAGTTAAATAGATTTAGTAACTGCTAGTGCAGACTTTATAAATTCAAAGAATCTGGGCATATTTGCCCATGCAAAGATTTGTCTCCTCATGTCTTTGGTTTACTCAACTGTCAGTCTGCTGCTAACAGAATAATTATAGACAATGCAAAAATCCATTATCATCTCAATGCTTTTCCAGTTTTTCTGTGTCCCTTGAAGCAAAGAACACTATGAAAATGCCTAATTTTCATTTTCTTTGAGGTTTTTTTGGTTTGATTTTTGTTTTATCAAACACATTCATCTCCGTTGTGAAAAGTTGGATGTCACAAACAAGAACTGTGGGATTTTTGGGCTTGAAAATAGCTTCATCAAAAAGTATCACTACAGTATCAATTATACCAGGGGCAGTTTCTTAATTTTGAAGATCCTTTGCAACCTGACGAAGATCCACGGAATGCAGCAGGGGACGAAGCGGAGGAAATCAAATTAGGTAGAAAGTGCAGGTACACACAGTACACCTGGGGAGGCAAGGTGAGGCATTGCATTCTGCTGATCTGCAAAGAAACCAATTTAAAGATAACTTGGTCATCTGTCACAAGACATATGCTTCCTGTAAATTGACTCTGTTCTTTCTTTTCAGTTATAGTCCCCGACCATTGAACCACTGTGGCTTGATTGTGTGAAACTGGGTTTAAAGATATCACTCAGATTGTTCTGCAATAAACTCTTCTGATTCATCAGTGTCGGCAGGAGGCAGCCCATGGATGCTGAACTAACCCCATCTCTGCAGCCAACTGGGCCATCACATGAAGAAAGGATTCTTACTTCTGGATCACTCAGGCAGCTGTGTTGTCCAGGTGATTTTTTGGATGTGTGACTGTTCTCTATACATTCCTTTGATGGCTTTTATTTCCCATTTATACTTCTTGCTAATTTCTTCATGGCTTGCAGATGGCATTAGTTTTATGTTCTTCTCTGCCCTTGTAGTCCTCACTCACATAAAAGCTTCACCACAGTATGCCCTTTTATACCTTAGTCATTCTTGCTTACTGCTCTGCAAAGGGCATGGCCGATCCTGGGAAATCTTTTTCTCTGGCATGCTGGTGTATTGTGCTTAATGTATTATCAACAATGACAGATCTGCCTCAGGCAGCTCCAGCAACCCAGAAAGCATAGGGGGTTTTTATACAACAGCTCTTTTGAAAACAAAGTATATCCCACGCAGAAAAACTTTTTTCCCTTTGGTTTCCTGCGGGTCAAATCAGCAGTTGATGCTACACAGAACGACAAGCCAACATGACCTTGCTCAGGTGAAACAAACCTGAAAGTAGCTGTAACTATGCTGAAGTTTATTTGTACTGTCCATTCGTATAACATTGCAGAGAGCTTCACGCAGCACGTAGCAGAAGGCAAGTTCTAGAAGGAATCCTACTGTTACCCACAGAGCGAAAGGGCAATCCTGCCCTCCTTCTGGGGGCTGTGCTGTAAGGTCCACTCCTACCACTGCATTTGCATGAGAAAGCAAGAAAACTTATGCCTTGTTGTAAAGCCCCTGGAAGGCTACACTTGCTAATTGGTTTGAGGAAATAGAAGGAGACATTTCAGGAAAGCTTCACATTTCTTGCACACAGTGCAGGTCATCTTACATTTGAGCTCCTAGGATTGCAAAACATCTCTACTCTGAGAGACAGGGCTGCTGTCCTAAACAGATTTTTAAATTGTTTTTCTTTATTTTGAATAAGTTCAGAGCAAGTGTTTTTCTTGACAAACTGTTGACAGTTCTGTAATTTTGGACATTAGGAATGCTAGCATAAACCCCACACATGTGTTTCTAAATTAGAATCCAAAATAACCATATTCTCTCATCACAATTTAAAGAATTTTCCAGGATCCAGAAAGAAACCAATCTTTCAGAGAGTTTCACTAAATTTAGGAGCTTATAATGATAAGGAATTTTTAATCTGTTTGAAATCTCCTTTCAGACTGAGCTCTAGCTATAACTGATTCTTCTGACTAGCTGGGTATAGATCGAGTGCCAAAAGCTAGAAATACAAGTGCACAGTGCTCTTCTGTCCTCACAATAAACTTGAAATTTCTGTATTTTGGAACTCGGCCTGAAATGTTCTTGCATGCCTTCTCCTCTCCTGACCTCAGTTGTCACAGTAGCACCCTGCACTACACAGGAAAGCATCTTTGTTTTCCAGCAGACTCCATTTTGATATTTCAGAGTTTTTGAAGCACATGCAGCGCTGTATGTGTTTTGTCTTTATTTCTGCTATGTTGCGTGTACATATAATCATCTATGAAACTGGTTCAGACATTCTCTGGAACTGAGGGAAAGTGGGGATTGATGAATTATATCTTTTACAAAAAGAGACCATGCACACTGCTGCTCAAATCGCTCATAGTGCAGCTGAGAAACCTATTTGGTAGGCCAGGGTTGTAGGGCAGGAGCCTTCAACCCACATCCTGGACAAAGCTTATACTTAGAAAATTACACACTAAAAATGAATCTGCAGCTGACCATTTAATCCATTTAAAATTTTTTACAAAGTCTGTCCCTCTTTTACCTGCTACCATGCTGAACAGAGGCAAACTCGGGCACTGCAGTGGGGAGAGAATGATGTTTAATAGGACAGAAAAGAACTACATGCCACCAGTCATGTATTTTCTCTTTACTTCTTTGGCAGGTAGGAGGTGTCCCGCTTTTTTTTTTATTTTGTTTTACCCCTGAACTCAGAAGTCAGTATGAGCAGCAACAGACCTTCACAAATGTGCTAAGCAGGAACCTTTTGAGTTGGCTTCTCCAGGTGCTTTATCTTTTGCTGACAAATTGGTGTCAGGGCCAGGACTTAATGAAGTCTTCAGAGAAAATTTTCCAGCAAATCAGGGGATCTCAAAGGTATGGACCTGCAGTAAAACCGGTGTAACACAGGATTTATCAACTTTTATTCATCTTTTGAAAGGCTGAAAGCTCAGCCTTGTGGCAAACTGTAAAATCACCTTCTTAGCTGTATCCTCATTGTTATTTTTCAGGTTTCCTTACATTCAAAAAAAAAATAAAAAAAAGAGGCCAGGACAGTAGCCTGGAGCCATTTTCAGTTTATATCCTACTGATATCTTCAGTCTTGGAAGCTTCTTGAACATCTCTGCTACACTCCTTCAGAAAATTACCTGGATAACAAAGCTATCCAAACAAGGTATGTCAGTGATTCCCTGTTTCCCTCTGCACTGTGGAGCTGGATTCATGTCAGCAAGGAGGTGCTACTCTTTTTCCAGAAGGACTGTAACAAAGTTTGCTCCCCTGCCTGTTGATGAAACTCAGGAGACACCATGCCTTCCCAAAGCAATTCGTCTCCAGTGCTGGACCAATGTCTCTGTAACAACAGAGGACTTCCAATGCTCGGGTAGGTTAACATAAAGTTGCCAAATTTGGTTTTTCCATTCAAAAAGATGTGGGCAGAAGTGTTTTTCTCAGTTCTAGGAGACAAGTTTTTTCTCCATTTTGAAAACAGATAAGGATTTCAAAGGAGTTGGTAGCATTAATCTCTTGGAAGAAAACCACCCATTTATTAAAAACCACTCTTAGGGCCCCATTAGCCATCTCATCCCATAGACCAGGAGCTGAATACACATGTAAAATCAGTTACTTTCTGCCTGATTGAATAATACATATGAGGAAACAGATGTTCCACTTGTTGCTGAGCCAGGAGCTGGGAAGCACTGCCCTCACAGCACCCCAGAAATCAGGCTGGTTGCTCTGGGTCTGAAGGACAGACCTCGGCTGGCCAGAATCAGCAGAGAGGTGTCAAGGGACTTGGGACATCCCCCAAAGTGCAGACTCACTTGTATAAATACAGGCACTAATCTTTGGAAATTGCTGCTCTGAAGTGGATCGGTTTCACCAGCAGTAGAACAAGGCAATAGAAATGGTTGTGGCTGGTGAGAAGACCCCAGTCCTAGACATAAATCTAGCTTTGTTACTGAAAAAGGGTTATTTGTTCAGATGTGAAGGGAGGAGGGCTTAATTCCTTCTCATACATCTTGTTGAAACTAACTTACAAGGCTGCACAGTGGGTGTTTGGAAGTCACCTTTACTAGATGTACTTTCTGTTTTAAAATTTCATGTTGTGATGAGCAGTCCAGATGTGCTCTGTTACAATGAGAGCTTTTTAAAGGGGCAGATGTTCTGATACACTGTCAGGTCAGGATGTTTCTGTATCTTTTGTATTGCTTCATTGTTTAACGTCAAGGAATTTGATTTTCTCAACAACATTGGGTGATTTTTATGAAATATGTAACTGGATACAAGATATGTAATTGGATACAAGTAGATACTAATACTCAGCATCAGCTCCTTCCTTCTAATTCCTGTTCTGGTTTTATACATGGGACCTGTGCAGTTAGATTTTTACATTAAACAGATTCCTTCTTTGAAAGCTTACTTAGCCTTCAAATTTAGATTTGAAAAAACATAGAATGAATGAAATTATATGTTTCTTTTGGATAGCACACTGACAAAGAAAAGGAAATCCCTTGCTGTGGGATATTGCAGTCATGGGTCACGAATGTTTAAGCAGGAGTTACTGCCATCCAGAGGAGAAAAGCCATAAGCTGTCATATTTCATTAATTTTTTAAGCATAGAAAGGTAAACCTAAACGGTTGATTCCGTTTATTTCATAGTAAGGAATCAAATAATAGAAAAATAATATAAATGTGCCCAGAAGTTTCTGTGGGGTTTTTTTGCAAATATTTGTGAAACAAAGTTCAGAGCAACATTGGAGAAGCACAGGGAAAAACACACCCAGAGAAGAAGCACCAGGCCATAAACTGGATTTATTTTCCTCTCTTCAGCTTGAGATACTTAAGGAAGAGGTTTAAGAAATACCTGTTCTTGGTTCAAAGTTTTGTACATGACCCGAACAGTGAAAAGAAGATTGAGTCACTCGTATCCCAGGCCTCTGGTGACACACAGGCAGAGGATGCCCCTTGTCACAGGGAGCTCAGTGAGACACGAGTGGGGATGCTGTCAGGGCTGGACTGGGCACGTGGTAGTGCTGGCCAGGGAGGGCTGATGGCACAAAGTGCCCAGGACTTGCAGGGTCTGGTAAGTCGGGAGACTGGGTGATGTTGTGAGTTGAAGGTATTTTTCACAGCTCCTGTTAACCCAACTAACAAAAAAACTCTGGGTGTCCAGATCCAAATAAAAGGTCCTTCCCTCTTCAACCCATCCTCCCTGCCTCCCACCAAAATGCCAAAAGCCCAGCAGAAAGCAAAGAAATCAGTGATTTCTGGAAATATAAAAGGAAAAGGGAGAAGAGGAAGTTCATCATGTCCCTAAGTTAAACAAGAATGAAAGTTCTCAGCTGAAGGGGAAAAGGAAATCTGAGGAAAAAAATAAATTAATGAAATGTAGTGCTTTTTTTGGACAGTCCATTGCCAGTCACAAACTGTAGAAAATCCAAGAATGGCAATTCATTTTGCACAAAAACCAATAATGAAAATCCTCCCAAGAGAAGTCTTTTTGAATAATATCTTATAGAAATTGTAGCTAAAATTCTTCTAAATTTTATTAGTTCAATACATTTTTTCCTTCGTCAGGAATTAATTTCCAGGTACTGGTGTCTGTCCTTACATCCATGATAAATGCCAAAAGCTGATGCGATGCGGGCGGTCTGTGCGGCTTTCCCTGGCTGTTCCTAGGTCGGGAGCTGTTCCCGAGTCGGGAGCATTTCCCAGGTGAGGAGCCATTCCCAGGTCAGTGATTCCCAGGTGAGGAGCCATTCCCAGGTCAGAGTTATCCCCGGGACAGGAGCTACTCCCAGGACAGGAGCGGTTCCCAGGTCAGTTATTCCCACGTGAGGTGCAGTTCCCAGGTCAGGGTTATTCCCAGGACAGGAGCCACTCCCGGGGCAGGAGTTAGTCCCGGGCCAGGATCGGTTCCCAGGTCAGGGTTACTCCCAGGTCAGAGTTATTCCCCGGGCAGGACGGCAGCGGTTCCCGGGTGGGGACCGTCCCCTTCCCGCGGGCACACGGGCCGGCAGCGCCCCCTGCCGGGCCCGGCGCTGCCGCCGCCCGCTGCTCTCCCGGGGCCTCGGGGGCGCGCTCGGGGGCGGGCAGGGGGCGCGCACGGGGACCGGGGCGGGTCATGCCCCTGGTTTCCAAAAGGCAGCCAGAGGAAGGGGCTCGGTGCGGCGCAGAGCTGTGGGAGCGCAGGCACGGCAGAGCGCGGGCGGGAGAGCTCCGAATTCCCCTTCTGTAGCTGAAGCGCCTGTAATTACTTTGCGGGCGGGGGAGCTTTCAGGAGGGACAATTTCCCCATCCGAGGTTAATTCTCTCGAGTGTTAGATCATCTCTAAAGACACCTACTTAGCTTTCCTGGTCAGATTTTGCCCACAAGCGTCTTAAACATCCAAACCAGGGAGCAGAGCAGAGCCCAAACCTTCTGGGAGCGCAGCCAGGTATTATCAGAGGGATCTTCGTGCTTCATGTGCAAACACAGTACCCAACGGGGTTAAGAGAATTAATTCTTTGCTCAAGGGTCTCTGCTTAATGGAGGGTTTTCCAGAATAACCCCAGCCTAAGTCTGCTCATATGCTTGCCCCAGCCTCAGATTTGTTTGTTGAGGCAGGAGAGAGGTCCAAAGCACTGAGCCTTCCAGCTCAGTAAGTTATGTGCCTGATGACCCGCTGTAGGAAGAGCTATTGATCTCTGCTGATAACTCCTGTTAAGAGTCCTGTACGTATCGACACTCCTGGAACTGCACATTGAAATACTAGAAGTGCCAAAGACAACCAAGCAAATATTTTAGCTTGCTGCCTGCAAACTTTCCTTCTGGCAAAATATTTCTGGTTTGATTGCTTCCAATTACATGTAAAATATCTGAACTTTTATTCGTTTACAGAATTCAAAATCATAAAATATTTCAAAGTAATGGTTCCGTGTTTTTAAACAGGTTATGTTCCCTTCTCCTCCTGTATAATGCTGAAACTTGAGGGAAGGGGGAGCCTCTCCATTACTAAATAATTTTTTGTCAATAACATTCATAGTCCATTAAAACTTCCATCAGAATGTCATATTGAGTTCACTCAACTACCCACACCACAGGAATTTCATGAAGTTGGTAGTGAGACAGGACAGACCACATGTTTTTTGCCACTGTACCAGATACCTTCCTGTCATCTCTAGCTTCATTACAAGACGACCTAGTTCAACAGCATGTGAGGAGCAATTGCTCTTACAGGCAAAAGATAACCTTAAAACTGCAGCATCCAAGAAAAGCAGAGGAGGAATCACTGTTTCCAATTAGGAAAAAAAAAAAAAGGCATAAGGAAGAGATACTTTCTACAGAGATAAAATTACGTTCTATTTTATATGGTCTATTTTTTAAAAATTATAATCCAAATAAAAACAAACTGAATTTAGAAATCTGTATTAAAAGCTGGAAGAAGCACTGTTGAGATATAAGGCGGTGTATGGGCAATTACCCAATATATTGGATATAATTTTCCACCACATTCATCGAACCAAATCCATGTAAACTTTGAACAAATTTGGCAAGAGCCATAGTGGTTTTGTTTTTATCGCCATAAAAATGGAAAAAGTCCCTTGTCTATTGCATATCCCTTGAAATGGGCAAAATCATTGCAGTAAAATGTGTTTCTATGTTTTAAGACAATCGTGGATCAAGTCAATTCTTTGAAGACAATTTTTGGTAATAATTTCATGCCTGTTTGTTAAGGTGCCTAGCCTACATAGCTGCCTAAATGGGTAAGCGCCAATGTAAACAGTCAGCATTAGGTGCTGCCAAATGAAATCATCACCCATTTTAGTGCCCCTTACCAAAGCGTGCTCCTCACTGGCAGCCTTCGGTACACAAACAAATGGATGAATCATGTTGCTAGCTCAGAGTGTGACAGTGAAATCAGATTCCTTCTCTGCTCACTGCAACAGTTTAGTCATTTGGGACAGGAAATCACTTTGTGTTGGGAAGCAGTACTGGGTAAATCTCAACCAGTATCCAGAACAGTGAAAGGGCTCCGGTTGCAGCAGGAACGATGTGATTATGATGGTCAGGAAGCAGAACAGGACAAGTTCCAGAAAAAAACCAACAGAATGTAATAGCAAATATTGTTCTTGGTGTAGATCTTTAATAGGTCATTCAAAAAATTATGCCAAGCTTAATTCTACAAATACATTAAGCTCCTAGAGCTGTTTCTATATGATTCCATTCAATATGGTAGGATTTTTCTATATAAATATTTTCTGTGCCCTGCATCAGTCTCCCTGAGCACAGTTTTTTTCACAGAAGTATCTTCATGAATAATGATGTAAACGAGGAGACACAGAGGAGAAGTTCTTTTTCTGTCCCACTTCTCATCAGCTGCAGTATCTCACTATCAGTGAAAGCTGGCAGAAGGATCAGTGACAAGTCACCAGAAGATCAGGAAGGCACAGACTGCTCAGGAGCACTTTGAGGAGTGTCTTCTGTAAAGGATCTGCACCAAAGCTGATTTTGCTTCCTCTTTGTCAGGGCAGAGACTAAACTTTGGAGTGGTGTCAAGTCTGTTTTTATGATACTAAGTTCTCCCTGGGAATTTATGAGAATCTTTCTTTGGATTTAAATTATCTCTTCAGGAAGTGTGGGTTATAGATCAGTCATTTTAATCCGGCTGACCTCAGTCACCTTCAGTGACAGGTAAACTCAAGCTTAAAGGGAAAGGATCCCCAGGGTCACTGGTTTCTGTTGAGGGATGTGTGTGTGTGTGTGTTTGTGTGCCATCAGAATAGTCAAATAAGAGAAAGGTGATGTAAAGTGGGGTCACTCACTTGCAGCATGCTGCAGATACAAAACACTAAACTAATGCAAGAACCATTGGCATTTAATTCCAGAATTAGTAATGCTTCCTAAATGGCCCAGATTTAAATGGAATTAAATTCAATAGTGAATCCTACTTTACATGATGATACAACACAATAATTGAAATTACCCGTTGTGTGTCAAGGGAGCTAAGCAGTGTCTGAGGAATTTGGGTTACTCATAGCAGACTTTAAAAATTGCCTGATAAGGTGCTGCCTTTTCTACAGGTCGCTATAATCTATCTGTAAAGCATCATCATTTTCATGGCTATTTCACATGCAAGAAGCTCCATTTCAAGCTGGAACGCTGGCCTTAAATATTCAGGGTGGGTTCATTAAATTCCCAACAGCAGTCAAGGGTGAAAAAGCCACTTGTAGAGCTCTCAGACTGTTCATCAATCCACCTGCAGCTTTCTTGCATATCTGATGGGCAAGGAAGTGTTCCAGTGCTTTCAGTGTCTTTGCAAGGCTATTGAAAGGCAGCAAAATGTTAGTTATGTTCAGAGATCTTGTGGAAGGCAGTGAACTATGCAGTGCATTTCTGGAGTGAGTTTTCTAAGCAGTTTATGATTGTAAAACTCAAAGCTTCATCCACACTGCAATTTAAGCATTTGGAGTTATTCTGAACAAGGGAGAAATTAGGAGAAGATGATGGGTTCTGTTATAGGAGAGTTATTTAATGCCCTGTTCAAACGCTATCCAGATACTCCATCTGAAGCTTTCATCTAGCATAAATACTATGAGGGATCAGCTATCTGAAAGAAATTAAAATGATGGAACATTTTCTTGGCTGTTAGACATCTGAGAAATCCAGACGTGGATGATGCCAAACTATCTGTCATGTGTACTTCCTGTAGTCTTATTCTCCTGAATGAAATGTGGTTACCTCAAAGGATATTTGCAATTGAGAAGCAGAGATCAGCTAGATTTGGCTTTCCTAGATGTGGTCTATCTCTTAGCAAGTGTTTTACAGTTTCCATTACAAATTTAAAGGAAAGTTTTTCTCATTAACAGTTGTCAGGTTACACTTTCAGCACAGAAAAATTAAGAATACTGAGGTAAATTTCAAGCCACCATTTTAGAGTTTTAGGCAAGCAATCTCATCGACTCGTTGGAATTACACCACACACACTCAATATGCTTACTGTACTGTTTAAAGATTTACTTCTGTTTAATCAATCCCTGAAGTAAAAATTAAATAATCAATGTAGATTTACATATCAAATTACAAAAATCTTTTATAAGCTATTATAAATAGTAAATACATAATTCCAACCCTTAAATAAATAAGACAAAAAAATTGCAAGTGAAATTTAATTTAATAAGAACTGTAAGGAAAATATTTCTGATTTCTTTGGGTCAGTTTTCAAATCATAGATAATTTAGGCTGAAGGAAACCTCTGGAGGTCGTCCAACCCCTTTCTCAAAGCAGGTCTCATTACATTAGGCTACTCATGGCTGTGTCCAGGATAATCGAACCCTCCAAAGACAGATTCTGCAACCTTTGCTGAATGCTGATTGCTGCAATGCATTGGTAGAAAAGCAATCCACGTGCAAAGCTGTTCTCCGTTTTTCTAGATACAGTATGAAATGTTCCACTTTCCATCCGAGGATGTTCCTGCTCACTAAACTTTCTGGATTGCATATATACCTCTCAGGAATCATATATCAGCACTTATAACATATCTGGGGGTATCTAACAGGTGCCAAGAGGTGCCTCCTCCACTTAGGCTTGCGTGAGCCTACTGTAGAAATGATTACTTAAGTAGCCCAGAATTCAAATTTAGCACAGTAAGTAAAATCCTTTGGTCACTCTGTGATTTACAGCTGGTTCATTCCCTTGTTTACAAAATTTGTTGGGTTTTTTTCCCCAAGTTATTTTAAAGCTGTACTTCATTGTCTCTAAAAGGTTTTTTAGATATTTCATTCAACCTATAGCATTTTGGTTCCTTATCCAGTGTTTTAATGGTCTATTATTTATGCTTCTTAAGAAAAAATTGACAAAAGCCTTGTCTGGCATCAGAGCCTGTGTGCTCAGTCCTGTACAAGTGCATCAGGAGAATTTTTGTCACACTGGAAATTAACCTTTCTTTATACTTCCCAGGTTTCTTTTCTTTGTGGTTCAATCTGTGGGTCTTTCTGCCTTATGCTGTCCTCCTTGGATCTCTCTGAGGGCACCTGTGGCAATTTCTGGGTGAGTAGGAGTAAAATCTGGTTTATTTTCTCCTTACCTTGGAACACAATCCTCATTTTACATCTAACGTAATTTTTCTGGCCAACAGTCTCTTTGAATTAACGATGCTATAATCAATTTTCCAGATTTAAATCTCTCTTAGGCTTAATGGGGAGGTGATAAAAATCTGAGGATTGTAGTTGTCCCTAGTATTTAGAAATGGTCCCTTAAAAGGTGTTCAGAGATTTAACTCACTTTTTTTGACAAATTCTGGAAGCTCTAGCATCACTGCTAGGCCACTGGTAGCTCTTCTCAATGCGTAAATCCCCTGTGAGTTCAAAGTCCCTGTGCAGACCTCATCTGACCTTGGCAGAACTGGGGAGCAGAGGTTCTGCCTCATCCCTTCTGACTTGTCCTACCTCCTTCAACTTCTGTCCCCTCTTTTGTGCAGATCTCAAGTCAGGACAACCAGAAAAGCAGTTGTGAGTATTTTTGTGGCAAAGTGCTGCTTTGAGAAATACGCATCAAAGGGGCAATTGATCCCTACTACTTTGGTCCCAGATACTTGCAGAATAGAGGTCTGGATCCAGACTAGTGCTGGGAGCCTCTTCTTCCACCTTCCTGGGAGACCAGTGCTGCCAGAATCAAACATGGGGCATTTGTTTAAACTGGGAAGCTGATAGTGTTGAACCCATCATTTTGAATAAATCAGCTGGATATCCTCTTGCCATCTCTAATGTAAATCTATATGGCATTTTGAAACTTTATTTATTTTAAGCTTGCAATATTTACCAAAGCAAACAAAAAGGGTTCTTTCTAACTTCCATAGCATTTTTCTACTGAGCTATTTGTTGGAAAGATACGTTCATGTATAATTAAATGTGGCTTGCTTAAACCTTTGCAGTTGGTAGCTTAATATATATTTTGTTGTGCTTCAAGTACAAAGGCTATATTATGCTTTTGTTGGCATCCTTGCTGGTTAGTATGCCAACTGCATAATTTTCTTCTCTGCTATATGTCAGGATTCGAGTGCCGAGGGCTCAACAGGTGGTGGGCGGATAAAGTTCTGGCAAATCAAATAGGTAATGCGGTTATTTCTTTTGTCAAATTATAATTGAAAACAGAGACGAGTAAAATGAAACTCACATTTTCCTAGCGCAAAACAGAGTTTAGAATTAAATTCAAATCAGTTTCCATGACAAATACACGTTACTACTGGAGCTTGGTCTGTAAATAAACATGCAACACCTTAGTTTTGATGTAGAATGATTTGTTCCCTGTAAATTTAAACCTTAAGCATCAGTGTTTAAACAATAACAGAAGGCTAGAGTCCTCCAAGAATCTTCTTTCTTGTACATATATGTGGAAAATGTGCCAAAAGCTTCAGAAAAAAACTTTGAAAAGATTTAAATCTAAAAAGTCAGAGAATTCGAGACAATCTGTGATACGTAACTCAAATGTTTAACATAGAGAGTTTCCTGCCATATTGTTTTCTAATCATTGCTATATCCACGATCCCAGCAGAAAATGATAAATACACTGGAAATTCCAGTGACTGTGCTGAATGAGGTGCTGCTTATTTTATGCTTGACTTGAATAATGTTTATTAATCCTAAAATCATAAATATGGGATAAAACCTTCTACAACAAAAATGCAGTAATTCATATATGCATAGCTTTGTTTTCCAAAATTGCACATAAAAAGGCCTGTGCAATTCCAGGCCTATCCACTTTGCTATTGTAGCTGATCTTTATACGCCAAGATGTTTTGATTTTCCTCTGAGGACCTATCTAAGTCTAAGTAATCTTATCTACAGTTCCTATAATCATTGTGGGTTTATTTAGTTCTCCATTCCTCCTCGTTCAAAGATGCTTCTCCTAAACTATGAATTTGTCAACTCCAAGTTTTGATTTATCAGATCTGAACCCATCATCCACTGAAGCACCTCCCTGCCATGGCCTCCATTTCCTTAGGTGGTCACAAATATCTTTATGTCCCTTTCAAGCTCTTATTTAACTCAAGACATTACCTTTGTATGGGACTAGATGGTACATCCTCTTCTCTCAGTAAGTCTTAAGCATATGTGATCAAGAACTAAGCAGCATGGAAAAAAGGGTATCACGTCAATCCATAAACATCATTATTTTCACTTTTTGTATACTGTAGTGACTATGGTTTAGTCCTAGCAGGATGCATGCCTTTCTGTCCCACAGCAGCAGGCTGTGGCTGTGACACCGACTGCCGGGGCTGCAGTCAATGCAGGCAATGGGACCACTAGCTGTGCCCAGCCTGGGGCTCACATAACAGAGCCTGGGGAACTACTCAATGTGGCACAAGGAATTGCTGGACTTGTCAGATCACAGGGTAAGAAGCTGATGAATTTACAGATGGTACCATGAGGAATTCTCAGGTTGTTAAAGAGGAGTTGTGTGGGAAACAGCTGAATTTCAGAGAAAGATGGGGCTGTTTTGGGGAGTGGGATAGTGCAAGGCCAACAGTGCCAGGTAACCATATCAGCTTACCCACACAAGGCCAAGTTCACCTTGAAATGATATCAGAAATATCAAAATTCAAATTCAACATCTACAGAAGTAGAAAATGGAGCAGAGATTAACTGGATGCATGGAGACATAATAAATCCATGAACCTTTTAGCTGTTGCCTTTTGGCTAGTCACCAGTTTAATTTCTTCACACTTTTCAGCATGAAGATACCTGGGAACAACAAGAGCTTGGCTCAGAATAAGGATCCAGGTTCAACATAACCTTCTTCATAATCCCAGGCTTGGAGTGACCACGTTACTGGGGAAGGAGGACACAGCTTTGTTAACCCAGCAAAGAGCACCCAGTTGCCTCAGGAGTTAATCTGGCAGCTTCACTACAGGGGACTGGCTCAGAAAGTACAAGGTATATTACAGCCAAGGTAGTATTAAATTCTTTACCCTTTAAAAATCTGCATTTCTAGACTGATGTGGGACATGCCATGTGGACTTCTCCCCGCTCTCTATGATTTGATATTAATGTTCCAGGCATGAGAAAAAGTATTCTGGCTTTTCGGGGGAGGGGTTGTTGGCTTTTTTCTTTTCTTTTAAATAATCATGTTGAATATTTATCTTAAACCTCAGGTAGCTATTTAGAAAAGAAACAGCTGAGAAGCAGATAATGTACCCCTTTCATTGACAAAAGATTTATGTCTTGCCTGGCAGCACTTTATACTTAGAGAGCTCACAGCTGACATAGTCAAACACAAGCAGCACGTAGTCCAGTGTTTATCCAGGGCAACTGAGACTGCTGCTCCCACACTTTTTTGTGTGAAATTAAATCAGCCACATTAAAATTGACAAAGATTTAAAAACATGATAAAAATTCTATTAAAGAGGAGGGGAGAGAGGCTCAGAAGCAGTTTGAATCAATGAATACCGTGCAAAAATAAGGAGGGTATGCAGGAACATTTCTGCTGACCTTCTGCAGGAGCCATCTGTCTAGCTGCAAGGCACCCTCTCCCCACGGGAACGGGTGAGGAGTTCAGCCACAGTGCCGACCACCCTTCCCCCACAGCTGTCAAGACCACTGTAGTTTGGCTCTAGCATATGTATCACTAAATTCCATGCTGTGCCAAAATGAGGAGGGAAACAGTATGAAACGTGTTCTTAGGTACTTCTTTGCCACAGCCTACACGTAGCTCAGTGTCACTGACTGCTGAGGGAAAACGCTTATCTGCATCTTAGCACAACTTTTTAGTCAATGTGTAGAAAAAAACCTACTCTTTTATTTTAATCAGGATTTGAGAAAGGTAGACTAGAACAGCAAAATTCTGCATTTCCCAGGAGATCCTTAATTTTCTCCAAAGATAATATGACAGTTTCCACCAGCTTTGCCACAGCTCAAATGAAGCAGAAGGAATAAATGTCTTTTAGTAAAGTGCTTATACTCAGATGGGCTTTCAAGGGAGGCCAGAAATAGGGGCAAAGAATTGGGTATACTTTCAGTTCCTGAAGTGGACAGGTAAATCTGTGGGTTTTCCCTTTCTCTGCCTCTCATCACTCTGCCAGTCCAGACAGCTCTACCCACAGAAGTGCTACTGATGGCAGCCTAAACTGCATATTGGAAAGCACAGGCAGGATTTGCCACAGAGGAAATAAATTAACCATACATCTGCTTAAAATACCCCCTCCCATCTAATATAAATAATGCTAATATCTTTAGAAGTATTACTGTTACCCTGGGACTGGGGAGAAAAAACAAGAAACAGTCAGGAAATTAATTTTCTGGTCTGCATCACACTGTTGGACAGCCTAAAGGTTAATGCACACAACTAGATAGCCATAGACCTGGGTGCCATTTCTTCTTTAGATGGTATATTCTACATTGTATTGCAGGCAAGTCACAATGTTTTTCTTTGTAATTTCATCCATAAAATAAAAATAAACCTACACGACTCCAATTCCAGTGAGGATGCTAGAGCTAATCTGACTTGGTTGTGAAATGAGAATGCTCACATAGAAAAAGACTCCTGAAATTCAAATTATTCATATCATTCCATTCTGTTCCACTACAGAAAAAGGGGAGAGTCTTCTGTGGTACTTAGGAATAGAGGAACAGCAAATTTTTCTGGTTTTTCTTTTACATTGTTACAAATGTGAATACAATCTGCCCTTTGCCTTTTTATGTACAGAATTTGATTCATTGAAAATTAAAAATATATTATCTGTTTTATATTGATTTCTTAGGAAGCTTAGACTATGTTTGATTTTTTTGAAAAACATAAATAAAGCTTTTTCTGTGTAGTTGTTTGCCATCGTTTTCTGTGAGAGCACTTAATGAAACAGATATTTGGAGAAATATGGGGGCATGGGGTAAGTATGTACGTGTGCATGAAAAATGTTTGTACACGTATATATGTGTGTATATATATATATATTTACAACTCACTGCTGAACCTACAACCAGATTTCAATTTCTTCTTGAGTTTACATACAGAAAAGGAATTATTTAGACTGAAAATAACATCTCTGCCTGTTATTAAAAAATAGGAGGGGTGGGGGGAGAAGGGAAACGAAACCCTCCAGGACAGGAGTATGATAGATATAACTTCTCTCTACCAGCCCTCTTTCAGCCCAGAAATACATACTTAGAGTTATATTTTCATCTCAGTTCAAGGTACCAGGTTTTAGTGACTCAAATCCCCTTTTCCATTAGTGTAAGTTAAGCTGCTCAGGCTTTGTGAGTGGATGCTGCCCTACTTTTGGCTCTCTGTTTCTGTGAACCTTCAGTTCAATTCCCTTTCTCTGGACTGCCAGGCAAGTGAAGCCTCGCTGGGGTCTGGCTGGCTGGAGCATCACTCACAGGCTCAAGCATCACCTGCTGTGCCTCTCCAACCTGTGACATATTTAACACTGTGTTTTCTCCTCCAGGTGAGGACAATGCACAGGAACACAGCCCTGGCAAGGACTGCTGAGTGCAGCCAGCCGAGGCAAGCAGTGCCACATTGCCTGTGCTGGAAGGGCTCCCAGCACATCTGCCCCTGCTCCTCAGGCCCAGAGATTAGCAAGGGAAGAGACTGTGAATCAAAGTCTGAGCTTAGATCTATGTGTGTGCATTCTCAGACTCTGTCCTGCCATCCCATCTCTGCATACAACATTCCCCTTCCTTCTTGTTCTTGGATACATGTACATGACATGATGCTTTTTGAATACCTCTTAACTTTTCCCCATGAACTGTCCTCTCTATTTCCCTTTCTATAATTCCTTCTTTGTTTCATTTTACTACAAACAGTCTAGGGGCAGAGGAGTTGATCCACACAGAGTCTTATCATTGTGAGACCTAAAATGGCAATGTCTGTCCTGAAGTGTCTGGTTCCCAGTAACAGTGACTGTGCCAGATGTTGCCTTGTATCACATGCCTAAATTTCACAACAGTGCAAGAGAAAGGCTTGATACCTTACTGAAACCTATTTCAGCCTCTTTTTTTTTTATGATTTTATTATGATTAATTAAAACCATTTGTAGTTCATTTATTATCACAAACAATATTGAAAGTAATTTGACCCCTACAGTACTTTTTTTTTTTAATATATATAATACTGTACAGTGGAAAAAAGGCTATGAAATCCCATACAGAGATCTTTATCTTAGTTGAACTGGTTGAATATAGACAACAGAAATTCTCTGGGTTGACATTGGTATAACAGGAAGCAGCATATGACCTGCACTCTTGAGCAATGTGCTGTCACCACAAACTACATCCCCATACATACTTGACATATAAAAAGTTTATTTGTCAGTCTGTTTCTTTGAGCTCTTTATTTATGCCTACTTTATCATCTGAAATAAGCCATGTTTTTCATTATTAGAAACGTAACAGTCTTGCAAAATCTGAAGTTGTATAGGTGAATTTGAATGCTTTTATTATGAAGTAATTTAGCTGTAAGCACAGGAGAAATCAGGTAATGCCACACTGTGTTACTCAACTAGCAGGTCAAGTGTGATATGAAAGCACAGAGTGCAGAAAGGCTCTTCTGATATGGTGTGCTTCACCAAAGGATTAATTACTCTGTTTCTCCCAGGACCTGAAAAGTTGGAAATGTGCACAGCACCTCCCGGGGCACTGGGATCTCCCTCAGAAGGTTCTTTCCCAGCTGCCACAGAAGGTAATGTTGGGTGCCATTTATTACAGTGTGTCCCACTGAGCTCTGGAGAGATGCTTTAAGGGCTCACCTGAGAACCGAGAGCTGAGGTAAGACATTGACTGAGATACCTAAGCTAGTACTGCTTAGGGGTCAGATACATTCAGCAGAGCTAAGCTGTCAGCTTTGTAAGTAAAAGGAAAAGAATTTTGTCCTGACATTGTCATTCTCAAATTGAACTCCTCACAGAAGGATAGAGTAAAAAATATCAAGCGTTGCAGCAATTTATGTTAAAATTGCAAGTTGAGTAAAAAAAGAGTAGCTATTACAGTCCACATGGAGTCTGCTCGAAGGCACAGTAAACGTCTAGTGTAAATGTGTAACATTAAACACTCTCTTTGAATATTAAAAGTTATCATTGTGAAAGGGGCAGAGAACATGGTTATCAGGAGAAAAAGGCATCCTTCAGAAAGTAAGTCATATCCAATGGAGAAAAGTAGATAGGAGAACTGACTTGGAGATGTTAACTAAAGCCACTATAAATAGGCCAATATATTTTGGAAGAGTGACTTACTAGACATGCAAACCTAATAACTGCATTCAGTTACCTCAGGCTAGATGGGCAATGGTGAACTGGTGGTGCCAACACATGAGAGAGGTGGAAATGGAGCAGTTCTGAAAGAGAAAGCCATGTCAGGAAGGTCATTACGCTGACCTCAGTACCACAAGCAAGGAAAAAGATGAAAATATGTGAGAAAGGCTCAGAGGTGACCCTGAGAGCCAGGGTCTAGTCAACCTGACTGCTGCAGCAAACAAACCGGTAGAAGTTGTAATAAGAATCAAATTAGTCAACACGGGGAAAAATATGTCCCTCAGAGAGCTCTGCGGAGGGATCAGCATGTTCTCTTCTATGAGGAAACACCAGCCCAGTTCAGTGTGTACCCTCTGAGACACAACTGTGTACTACTACCTTACTGAGTGACCTAGCTGTGTTAGAGTCATCAAAATCTATTGCAATTATAACTAATATTACAGGGCTTTCATTCTCTTGTTGAATGGAGCAGAATTCTCTGTACTTCTGACTTCTTTTGAAAGCTGCAAGCCAAATCTCACATGCATCAATTAGACTGTGAAAATGTTCTGCTGGAGCTGCCTATGGAATATAACTTAATGATAAATTGCATGCATGCTGTAGAGAGACATAACAGAATGTTATTACCATTGTTCATCCTTTGGAATTTGGTCTGCGGAGTCTGAGCTTGTTAATCAGCAGTTTGTCCTGCTTTTACTCGTGTGTGTTCAGTGCCAAGAGTGAATTTCCTCTATATGCTTTTCCACTTAAGCTTTGCCAAATATCTTTTGTTCAGTGTATCAGTCAGCTGTGCTCTTGCTTTAATTGTGCCAGTAACTCATGTCTGGAGATTATTCATTCTGGCCTGGTGCAACAAGCAGTGTGTCAGCCTGAAGCTGATGGAGAGATCGCTTCTTGTCTAGACCCAGTTCAGGTCTGGGGACACCAAATGTGATTCTGGACCGTTTTTCAAGTGCCCTGCAACCCTGAACAAGAGGATTTCGAAGGTGTGCTAAGACTGTAAAATACTTATTTCTTTATTGTGCACAAAGTGCAAGTAGTACCACAACTCACGTTTTCTGAGTGCCTCTTTTGGGCAAGATTTGATCTCATGATGAGATTTGTTCCAAGAGATTTTTTTGAGATCATTGCCAAGACACTATAAAATTACTGTCAAGAAAATTGAGTAGTGTCTATTACAAAGCACTAGCTATAGCAGTACTCATGCTAGTTCTAACACTAGTATCTTTTTCTTTGTGTGGCTGGGAGTGGGGTTAGATTGTGGTTGTGCATAACCTTGCAAAACCAATTGTATATCATGATTCTTTTAAAGGAAAGATCAGCTGAAAGTGATCAGCTACTCTTGGCCAAGGAGAATATATCACTTATTTGGTAAAAGATATAAAAATTATTCATACATTGGTTGTCTACAACTTTGAATTTCAGTTAAGCACTAATCAGGAGAGATAACAGATTCCTCCTCTCCAGTGAATTAAGTCACTAATCTTCACAAGTTCAGAGATGAGCCATTAAAAAGGCAACAGATTTTCTTGCTTTACTCCTTTTCTCAGAAAGAAAATAGAAAAAGCGTGAAAGAAAACTCAGTTAAGATAAATTTCCCAGAATTTAAGAGAAAAAAAATGAAATCATAAAATCATGGGCTGGTTTGGGTTGGAAGATACCTTTAAAGGGATATCTTCAATTACATCAGGTTGCTCAGACCCCCATCCAGCCTGGCCTTGAATGGATCCAGATCTCCAGGTATGTGTTTGAAATACTGCTTACCCTTTCCCATGTCTGCCCAGCTCAATGCAAAGTCCTGCAAATGAAAAAAACATTCAACAGAGATCCCCATAAAAATATATCCAGGACAAATGCCTTCATCTCCTAAAGGATTTTGATGTCCTCTCCCAATAAAAGTTTAAAGATAGATAAGGTTGTTTTCATTAGCTGTTGAAATTTCAGATGAAAACATGTTTCAATGTGGTACTTCCTTTTTCATGTTGGTTTTTTTTTCCTCTCCTTTTTTTTTCTTTTTTTTTTTTTTCTATCCTACAAAGCTACTTTTGAAAGAGTCTTCTGTTGGCATACGTGCTGTTCCAACTTTTATCCTTCATAAAAACTACAATAACTAAGGGGCAAACCTTACAAAGTAACTCATGAGTAAATGGAATTTAATGGGGTCAATTATCCCCACATGCTTGTGTGCAGGTTTCATTAATATTAATAAGCCATAGCCATGCTATTGAGCTGAAGAATACGCTGTCACTGGCCTCTACACTCTGTTTTGTGTGTGCTGATTTAGGATTCTTCAAGGGAACATGTACCTTTCCAAATGTCTAGCATGTCAGTGGTACAAAAATCCACATTTGTCCATTTTTCCTGCAAGATACAGAAAGGTTGAAAAAAATAGGTTAGACATGACTGAAACAGTGCAGATTCCGTTTGTGCTTTTTCCATAATTTAGTATCACATTACATGCATGTCTTGCCATAAATATTTAATGAAATGGAAATGAATATGTAGCAGGCTGGGTTCTTCCCTCCAAGGGTTAAGTTCCATTTCTGCAAATTGGTTTGTGCCCTATTTCTGTTCCCGTGTCTCTGTGCATCTAGACATTTTCTTGGCATCTCTAACTCTTCTGAGGTTTCAGGAGATCTTTGGAGATTTGCTAGTAATTGACCTGTTTGGATTGCCCATGACTGGCATTTGCTAAAAGATAATACAGTCCTGCATTTTGTTGTTAAGTGCTGGTCGTGTTATTAACTTGTGGCCAAACCAGAATAAAGGCTCAGGAGACACCATTTTCCCTTAGACAACTTCATTTGGTTCTTACCGTAATCTCCATTATAAATGAAGCACTTTGGTCCCAGCTGAAGGGAGTCACATATTCTTTAACCTGTCAGCCGTGTTTGTCCAGTAATGAATACACCCACTTTGCTTCATTTTTTTAAGATATTACTGTACACTAAGGGTAAACAATCAACATCAGATCAAAGTCAGATGATTTAACCTTCTGCCACTTCTCTAACCACTAAAGAATTCCTGCCACTGCCAACTGGGTATTGGAACACGTGTAAATGTTTTCTGACAAAACAGAATTATCAAATGAAGGAAACCTGATGTTTTCTCCTTAGAAAACAGGAATAATTAATAAGATTAGGTCTATCCTATCCCAAAGGAGTCTGAATGAACCCTATTTGGTTTAGGTTTATCAAGTAACAGAAACAAATCTTGTCCCCAGCTATAATAGCATAATTCTGGCGGAACCTTCAGGTTTAGTTCTGCTGTAATTTAAACTGGTACTATCTCAGTGTAACACGTCTGGTTTCAGCAAAATTCCTCATATTTAGCACCATCTTTAGCCAATAAAATTAAAAATGAAAATAGAGCCTAGAAACAATTAATTAACACTAGCCATATAAGCCCAGGGAATCTACTTTGTGTAACAAAGATTGTGTAACAAGAATTAAATACTGCTGATCTTTGCAAGTAGCAATGACAACTCAAATACAATGCCTTGGGGCCTGCAATAACCTGGAGGCTAATTAACTGCAGAGAGGGCTTTTTACATTACACTTTGTATTAAATAAATTCAGTACAAATCCATAGAGACCAATAAGCATTTTTAGGCAGTCTAGCTGAATTTTACCCCAAAAATGATCAAGCTACATAGAATTCTGTCTTGTGAGATGCCTGATTAATATATTGTCCTCCAATAGTGCAGGTGCTTGAGATGAAAATAAGTGCAAATAAGAGATGGAGATAAAGGAAGTCTTCTTTCAGTACCATGTTCATGATTTTGTATCTCTCTTTGGACATAGTACTAATAGAAATAAAGAGAAATTTAAACTCAGGGTTTTTTTTTTTTAAATGTGTTATCATTTTAAAACCAAAATCTGATGTGATCAAGTGAGTAAAAAAGCAAAAGGGAGCAAGCATAGAATTTTAAAGCTTAATTTCAAGGCTCATCCAAGTACCCCACTACTTCATCATCTCAGTGAAACCTCCAGATGCATGCTAGCAGTATGCAAGCCCAGTGCTGCCAGGCCAGGTGCTGAGCACAGTAGGGATATCAGCAAGGAACCTCTGGGTGGGGGGCATAAAATCCTATTTTCTTCATAGGATGTCTCGTCACAGTCAACTGGGGTGCATCCAGATCTGTGTCCAACAAACCCAGCAGTTGCACAAAAAGTCTACGTCTCGGCTGAAAAGGATGAGGAAATGGCCCATAGTAAAGTCTCTGTAACACTCCCAGCACAATACCACATGAATAAAGAACATGCTCCAACAGGCTTCTTTTTAAGCAACTCCCACACTGGGAACAAGCAACACACTGGGTATTAAGCATATCTTTTTACCACAAAATATTTCTCTATAGCATAGCTCTTAAAATATTATCATTCTGGAGTGATGATTCACCTGGACAGGACATTCAGCCTTCAAGGACAAGTCTAACACCTTCTTTGTTGCCATTCTCAGGAGATGGGAAATCGCTTGGTGATTCTTACACTACCACAGGGCATCAGACTTTATACATCAGCAGGAATCTGAGTATTATTCTTCACTTGCAAGATAATATCCCTTTTCTTCATACACTAAAAATCTTCAATAACATTTTAGTAAGTCTGGGCTTCTTTAAGACATTTTTAAAAGATCTTGTACCTGGACTTCTGCTAGTCCTTCTTATAATGACCAATTTTTTTTATCTCAGACAGTATCATGGCCTGGTTGTGACCCAGAAATGGCACAGCTTATCTCAAAGGTGGGTCAGAAAGGACAAATACAAGTGCAGACCTTGCAACTCCACATAGAAGCTTTTCTCTCTACGAGTGGAGAATAGAGTATCTCTAATAACATCTCTCTGGTCTTTGATAGCTAAAAAATTTGGAAAGTAATGCATGATGGTACCAACTAAGCCACTGAAAAATGCACACCTAGAAAGAGTAAATAATCTCTGGTTTGGTCACAAAGAAATGTCCCACTTCTCTTTGTAGATATTTTCACCTCATTCTCATCCTCTCTCCCCCACACATCCAAGAAGACTAGAAGCAGAAACAAGGCAGAAACGATGTCTAATTCTAATACTTAGCTTAACAATAAGACATTGCTCATTTTTTATTTCTAATCTAACAGGTATGTGAATCAGAACTGGTGAGCTAAGTTTTAAGTTATTATAGTGAACTGTGCCTTCTTTCTGAACACTTCTCATGTGATTATAATGCACTGATTATAGCAAGAATGGCAAGCAAGTGGAATCTGGCTTGAATCTTGTTAGACCCTTCAGGTTGAAGAAGCAGTTTCCCAGTACTTCTCTCCATTAAAATATTAAAATTCTCTAAAAGCAAAGTCTATCTCCTTCAAGAAGAGATGGCAGGTATGTCAACACTGTCTGGTACAGTCAGTGATGTCTTGTGAGATCTGAAATATCCATAGGAGCTCCTCAAGCACTCCAGCATAATCTTTGCAAAAGAGAGCAGGATGAGACAATGGTGCTTTCCCACAGATTATCAGATATCATTATCCAAAATTTGAAAGAAAATGAGTAGACAGTCGTGGATTTCAGAAAATTATAATGAATAAAGTCTGTCCCTCATATAGAATCTTTCACACAGGCACTGTCACTCTCTTTTGGAAAAACAAAACTTAGCCACGAATACAAATTCTCATTTTGGACCTTCAAGGAGTAGTAACTGCTGAAATTTATCCAGGGAGTAGATCAGTGAAACCTTATATCTCCTCAAGTTACAACCCCACTAATAAACAACTTGTCAGCCTGCATCAGGATAGCTCAATCCACAAATTAACACACAAGCTCTTTGCCATGAGCCAAACTCAGCTGTTCACAAGTGGAGGCAAACTGATTTCACCCTTCATTCTCATAGGATTTCTTAGATATTATGGACAAGGCAAAGTTCTCCTGTTTTGATTTCCATGCAGTGAGAATAGAATAATAAAGTAACAGAAAAGTAGCAAAGATTTATTCACAGGCAAGTTTGTCTTCACTAAACTGCCCTCTTTAACCATGGGTGGTGTTGGTTTTTCTGATGTTTAAAATTTCTCAGTCTCCAGGTTAAGATAAATCCACTATTCCCTGGAATTCCTGTGTTATGCACTGTTTGCACTATTGCACTGTCTTGACAGAGAGGTCATCATGGCATCTCCCCATGGATGGCATCCCACATGTCCCCACTGGCAGGATTTTGGCTGAGTCCACTGGCCAAAAAAAAAAAAAACAAAACCAAAAACCCAAACCAAAAAAAAAAAACAAAACAAAACAAAAAAACAACGAACAGCCAAAACGAAACGAAACCAACCAACCAAAAAAGAAACAACAGATAAAACCATGATTCCAAAGTATTTTTTTGAAAAGAAGAACTGAATCTCATGAACAAATATTTGGCTTTACCAAAAAAAAAGAAATTAAAAAAAAGGGGGGAGAGGGAGGGACAGTTTCCCCTGGAGTCAAGAACCTTCATTAATGAGATGCAGATAGATTTACACTTTTTAAAAGCACAAGACTTTGGAGTTTTTCCATTTAAATCATCAACTGCTGCGTAAATTACATTTGTAAAACCCATTGGCTCCAATCAAAAGGCATTTAAGAGTCTGTCTGACTGAGTTATGAAAGGGCCAGGTAAGAGGAAGTGGAAAAAAAGGACAAGCTATAGAATATCCATTAGTAAGATGGCCAATATTACTGCAAACCTGAGTTCCCATTTCTTTGGCTGCTTTCATGGAGATTTAAAGATAATTGCAGCAAAAATTCAGGAAGAAAAGCTAAAAGAGAGACAAGAAGTCATATTTACAAATGCTCCATATTTCTTCTGGTTTATTGTAAAGGATTTATGAGGTGCTTTTCAATATTGAAGTTCTTCATTAGTTCACTGGAGACATGGTCAAGATTAGTAATGAACTAATTGTCATAGAAAAAAATTTATTGCTAACAGTCTCCAAAACTCCAGCAGTTTGGCTTCTGTGGGTAAAAATGAGGTAATGTAGCAAAGTCCTGACTGTGAGGAAATAGTTTTTTAGATCACAGACAAATAAGATTAATGCTATATCTCATGCTGTGCTGAAAGGAATATCTTGCATGGTTAAAAAATATATTTAAAAGCCATCTAATTTCCTTGGGTTTTCCTATGTTTTACTCTTTTTTTTACATAAATGTTTCCTGTTCCAATAATATAACTTTTCCCTGTCACATAGCTTGCATTTTCCTCAGCTTCAGTAATGAAAATAAATTAGTTAAATTCCCTTTTGTTAAAGCCAACTTCTCACTGAGATTTCCACTCAGCCAGTAGACTATATTAACGCTGGACTCAGAGCTGGAAATGAGGACATTGAGGATAATATATAACTTTTCTTCTAATCGATGGAAATATTTCTACTGTTTTGTGGGGTTTTTTAAAATCTTGGTAAATTTTGTCCTTGAACTGATTTGGCAAATTGGTTCAAACTGAACTTGTGGAAAAATGGACGTTCCTTCAGGCTAATGTGTCATTTTGATACATTTTCTCATTGTTTTACTGGTTCAAGCAAATACACATTGATCTTTTAATCAGCATCTAAGGCAGTTAATAACATATTCCTAGGCAAGGTAGATGGATCTGTGTAAGGCAAAATCTTTCCCTCACTGGTTGCTGTGCCTTCCCCTCAGCCTTTGAAGAATTTCAGACCAGAATCTAATCCCAAAACAAACACCAAAAGGTTTAATTAATCACTTTGATTTGGTTTGTATGTGTGTTCTTCTTTAAGCTGGTTGATTTTCATCTGGTCACAAACACCAGTGCCTTTTTCACGTTTTGAATATCAGAAAAATCTGTATAAATTATCAAATTTGAATTTTTCGTATTTTCATGCATTATTTCAGACTCAAAAGGTTTAAATAGCCTTAAGAAAGCATGAGGGGCCCCAACTTCCTTCTGTGATCCACTCAGTTTGGACATCAGAGAGCACCAAGTTAAGAGATTCTAATAGAAAATACTACTGGATAAGCTGTTATAAAGGAGACTTCACAGTGACATATTGGAGGATAATACAGTGTAGACTGGAAAAAATAGGAGGGGCTTCAGCACATGGTAAAAATTAATCTCTAAAAATGCATTCTGTGAAGCTGCACGCTTATGTAAAGAGAACCTCCAAAGCTTTCCCTGTCAGTTTGAAATCATCTGATGTAAATGCTGAGAAACTCCAGGCAATCTGCAGTTACTAATTTTCACCCTATTTACTGCTGTTCAAAAAAAGTAAAAAGAAAGAAAAAAGGGGCTATGTAGTCTTCTCTAGTGGCCTATAGCACCATAGGAAACATTTTTATACAGTTGTGAGATGTTATTCATGAATAACTATTTCAATTTTAACAGAACAAGTTACCTTCTAAAAGAAAACATTATGTTGGTAACCTGCTGGAGCTTTTATGTTTCATCTTTAACATGAAACAGTCACTCTGTGACACAACCTGAGGTGCACCCAGGTTAAGACTTGCTCACAAGCACGCTCCTCTTCTGCTTGCCTCATGCTTGCTTTCAGAGCAGTTCTGCCTAATGTCACCATTTTTGTAATCAGAACTGCCTTTTTACATTACTTATAGGAGAATTTCATCCCCAAAGCCCCACACTGGTGTTCTCTGCACTGCCACAACTGTCATGCCACTAACTCCACTTCCAGGACACCGACTACTGATGCACCAAAGAGGCAATTACTGGACTCCCCCAGGGTGACCAGGAGAATCAGAAATGTCTGCTTGAATATATTACCTTATGGCAAATTCAGAGACTACGACCCTCTCTCATGTTCACGAGAACTAACTACTTCCCCATAACTCCATCAACCTCTTGAGCATTTGGAGAAAATTAAACTCACTGCAACTTGCCAAAATCAAATACTCAAAGGACAACTTTTATTTTAATTACTGTAGACATAGAAAAAGGAGTTCTTTAAGGAAGTCTGTCAACTAAGAGCTATATATAACTCTTGAGGAATTCCTTAGTGATTTTCCTGGTTAAACAGATTTCCTTAAAAATACACTTGTTTGCTGCACAGGGTGGAATTATTGTAAAATCAAATAGTTATTTTTCGAAAGTCTGATCTGACTTGTAATGCTAACACAGCAGATAGTAAACAGACATCCATTAAGTTTGTCGTATTGATCTTAAAATATGACTAGGCATTACAGAGCTGGTGTTTGTATCTACTGAGGAGAGGGCCAGGATGAAGTGTTAACTGGTGGAGTTAAAGCTCTTTCTCTCATTGATTTCAGTAAGCATTTTTCCAGATACAAAGCCTGTCTATTAAGTTCAGTCTCTTTCAGTCAGGCCTGTGATATCCATTGAAGCCAAAGAACAGCAAAGCTTGTCTGATCTTTCTGAGACTCCGGTTTCAGTTAAATAAGCCAGCGGACCATTCTCTGAATTAGCATTGCAGAATACGTGCCAGGAGAGGGGGGACTGCTAAGCTGAGAGCTCTCTGAGAGCTGCTCCAGAACAAGGAACCCAACACACCATGCAAGCTGCGTGCAACCCTAATTTTGAGCTATTATGAAGGAAAACATCTTTGCAGTCTTTCATTTCTTTTCAGACTTGGATCAATTTATCTCTTTCTTCGATTTACATTCCCCCTTATTTATTTCTGAATGTCTTTTTTAAATTTTTTTTTAAAAAAAATCACCTGTTTTAGTGCTTCATTTGGCAAAGAGTGACATTACTTCTATTGAATGAGACAATACCAATCTACACTGTTGTGAGGATTAGCACAGTATCTGTGAACAGACATTCATAGGGATGAATTCAGAGATGATAGTGTAATATAAACGGAGGAAAAGGACCCACACAGACTCTGTATTAAGGTAAATCATAAAATGAAGGAGCAGAAGAGGAAAAGCAGTTAAGTGAATGGTATGTAACACCTAATCTAAAGCACATTTATCTCTCCTTCAGCACACACAAAACTTTTACTAGTTTCTTTTTACAGTTACTGAATACCCACATTATCTGAAGTTAGAATTTACTGTTCTGGGCTTTAAAACCTTACTAAGCCCTTAAAAATAGGCTTCATAATAAAAATATTAAAATATTAGATTTGTAACCTATACCAACTCTTACACTCCTACTACATTTGTAACATTTTCTTCCAAGAAGAATATCATAAATATATGTCAGCCACAGAAACATATCTAATGTATACTAGAATAACAGTGTTTGACTGTTTTCTATTTCTTACTGCGTGGGCTCTATTTGATCTACGCCTGTATGTTTGCTCAGCGACTCAGCTTCTGAAACACAAAAATGAATTTACTAATATCTACAGCTGTGAAAAGATTTCTGAAATATGGAAAATTTTCATTCAGTCGCTTTCCTAACAAAAACAGCTCAGGATTAAAGAAATCCAGGGAGAGAGAAAAAGATTAACCTAGAAAAGGCAAACAGGCAAGTCAAGTAAATAAACCTGAGCTTCGTTGTTGCTTCCCACTTCAACAGAGGAGTGCTACAAGTGCCAGGCCATGGTGCTGCGGCTCTCACAGGCAGGGCAGGGGTGAGCACAGGTACCCTATATGCACATCAGCTCCTGGGGCACTAGTCACGGCCACAGAGCAATTGTTCCGAGGAGGAGGAATACGCAGCCCCTGGCACAGAACCGCATTTTCTCCCTGCTTTCATGCAGTTAACGCACGGAGCGCAGGAGTCAAAAAGATGCCACGGCTCTGTAATGGAAATAAATGACTCTGCAGACCCAACAGCGGGAGGTGGGAGCGAAAAAGCCTCCTCATCCCCAGCCCCAGCGGCTGCGTAAATCTGTCGCCGTCAGGCGAGCGCCGGGAGGGGCTCAGTGCCCGCCGCCTCCCCAGGAGTCAGTGAGAGTTCAGGTGCTTACTATGTCATCAGGCTTGACCTTCAGATGCGACACCGCCAGGACGTTTGTTTTCCCACAGCAGTGATTGCTTCAGTCAATTATTATTGCCCATCCTAGAGTGCAAACACATAAGGACTTGATTTACAGTGCAAAATATACATCCTGAATTTACGTCCTCTTTTGTTTTTGGGCTGCCGTAGCATCTCCAGCTTAAAGAGATGACAGCAAATTACTTTGTAGGTAAATATATCTACGTATAGGGAAGGATAAATATCAGTCATTCAGGGCATCCTGAGATGAACACTCGGTATAGCATTGGATGTGTCGTGTCAGATGTGACGATATATTTAAAGTTTTTTGCTTTCTGCTTTAAAAGTGCTCTTTTTTCTGTTCCTGCATGAAGAAAAAATCATTAGCAAATTTGTTGATTTGGCAATCTAACCATTAAATCCAGTTTAACACAGATTTAAGATGGTACAGTCAGTTCTTTAAGCAATGTTTAGGTATTACCAATATACTGAAAGATAGATGAGACAGCCTCATGGTAATACAGCTTTTAACCTTTCCTCTCCTCTACCATGACGGGGGAGAATTACAGTAAATGATGGTTACCTTGTCTGCAGTATGGACAATTGATTTGACCTCACTGCATCTGATGCTCTAATGGACTTCGTGGCTGAATCCCTGGAGGTATAAAATATGTCCAAGTGAATTGGGGCAGGTTAAAGAACGGACCCGCTTTTCATGGCTGGCTCAAGCTGTAATAGATCTCCCGGTTGTTCTGAGAAGAAGATTAAAAATGATCAATATCCAAATCATTAAAAGAAAAGTGGTAGCTTCTGTAAATCTACCTTACCTTTTTTTTTTGCCGACTGAATGCTGGTGGGGTGGGGGGAGTCTATGTTGATGACACGAGTTTCTTTAACAAATGTTTGCTTCTATTTATTGTCTTGTAATGCGGTCCCTTTTATATTAAGAATCAGACACTTGGATGGCGTGAATCAGCATTGTTTTCCTGAAGTCAAGCTTGTTTACACCATGAGGAATCTGCCCTTAGGTTTATTTAGGACAGATAAAATAACAATTCTATAATATCTATACTATTGCCAGGAGCAGAGAATAAAATCAAAGACAGATTTCAGAGAATGATGGCAACTATGATAACTGAATGTCCTTACAGCTCTGCTAGCCACAGTGTCTAAGATAGAACTAAAGGTCTAATTCAGGCATAGGAAAATAAAAATATTTTCCTTGGCTGCTCTGAGCCCTTCAATTGGCAAAGTGTAATTAAACATTTTGTTTAACAACTATTATTAACAATTAACAATTGTTATTGTTATTATTAACAATTAACAATTATTATTAACAACTATTCCATAGGTGGCACATGTATATTAGATAGTTGTTTAGTAAACTTGAAATCTAAGAGAGCCCTGATCTTCAACCTGCAAAGTCTGAGATTGTTTGTATCTGATATTTCCATTTGTTTAATGACAGAAATAAGAGGTAATCTCATAGTCTGTATTTGAAGATGCAGTCTATTTTCCTAGTTTTTAGAAATTTAAGGATACAAACATTGGACTAACCTAGTTCAGTTCTATTAAATTGAGTGAATAAAGCTTCTATTATAAAGAAATAGGTTTCACCAATTGAAAAAGTTTAATTCTTTTTTACCGGTTGTTTGTTGAACATTTACCTTTTGTCTTTCACACATTTTTTGTTTAAAAATGTGGGTGTGTAACAACAGCCTCTGAAAGGAATGTTTAACTACATATATCCTATATGTAGAACAGTAAAGGCACTTTACAAGCTCTTTGCTTGAGTCTCTGGGATTGCCTATAGCCCGTGGCTAGGGCCAAGCTGAATGCCTAGCATCCATGGGGAGAAGAGGGAACAACTGCTGACCCTCCAATCCAGCTATTCTTGTAGCTGGAAACGTTGTCTGGGGCTGCAAGCATCAAGCCATCTGAAAGGCCAAAGTTGAGCACTACATTACTGGAGTAGATGACACCTTATTCTTATTCTTCAACAATTCTAACAACTTCGAGTCCCTCGCTGTCCCTTTATGAACACAGATGTCATTTTGATGGGGGGACAGCCAAAATGACAAGAAGGTGACCTGTCAGTGAACTCAGGAGCAGGTGAGGCCTGTCAGCTTCTAATTTGAAACTGGTGTCAGTCCTGAGGAATGGCTGGTATAATCACATTTGTAACTGATACCCTATAAACTCTGCAAACATTCACAGTGTGCTTGTTATGAGTAATATGAAATTAACAATTTGTGTTTATGACATGAGACACCAAGTGAATCAAGTATGTTTCAGTAACAGGATTGGCTCTGTCTCTCTTCCTGAGCAGAACATCAAACTGCCCCAGTCACAGCCAAATGACTGTGTGCTTATGTTACAACAGGCATCGTATTTATTTTGAAGACAAACTTTTGTAACTAGGTGTAAAGCGAAGACCTAAGAGCTAACTTCTAGTTGAAATTATTCCTTTTAGAATTCCTCCCATTCGAGCCCAGCCCTTGAGACGTTTATGATTTTTAAGTTGAAGTTTGGATCTAACAAATCACATGCCTACTGCATCTCAAATTTTCTGAATAACTGAACGGAAGGCACTGTGTAAATCTTCTCTCTCAGACACATAAATTACCAGCTGCATGAATGCTGCCATTAAGACATGCAGACAAGTGCAAGGGGTGGGGACAGGGCAGGATGCCCGAAAGAGGTGGAGTCACAGAGAAAACAAGACATTTGTTCACTGAGTAATTTATCCTTAATCTGTCTTCAATGTAGCTGAGCAAGAATGAACACTGCAAGTCAGCCTGTTATACTCCCCCACTTCTCTAGCATCAGGGAACATTTTTCTGCAGACTAGGCCTTTTCTTCCTGTTTCTGTGTTGCTTTATCTGTATTTTTTTACTAAGAAAAGTCAAAACTGCAGTATGTGAGGTGAAGATTTGAAATCACAGTCAAGTACAAACAGGCTAAACTGCATTTCTGATTTGGAGACAACAAAACTCCCACAATCTTTTCCATGTATATTTCAGCCCAAATTGGCAGAAATCCTGACTTTTCAGTTCCTTTCCTGACGAAAGTGCTGCCAAGCTTGCTGCATATATTAGAAGAAAGTTGCTTTCTGCAGACTTTCAAAGTTTAGTACATTTTCACATGTACAGTCCCCTGGAGCTGCTAGCCTATTGTAGTACTGCTCCATGGTAAGGAAATAATACTTATTCCTATTTTCCAAGAGAGAACCATGTCCCACAGAGCTTCAGTAATGTGACCAAGGCCAGGTAGAGCAATACACCTGTGAGCCAAGCATAGGCATCCTTTGCACCCTGCCCTGGCACTAACACATCACCCTTCTCACACTGCTTAGCTCATGTTTCTAGCCATGAACCCAACCTAATTAATGAAAGACAAGTATAACTGCAAACAGTCATTCTAGGGCCAATTACAGCCCTAATACCACCAGGAAGACCAGGGTGCAAAACACTCATTTAACTTTGCATGCATCTGAAAAACATAGGAACACTTTGTGTTGCCACTGCCTAAATCTCTAAGGCTCATTCCATGCAGCTTTCAACTCACTAGAAATAGTCCACCATACTGAATTTTGAAAACCTTACCAATTCTTCTCCACCACCCTAAAACTCATCTCAGAGCATCAACCTCGAATCCTGAGGCAGGGCCTACAAACTCTGCACACTTCCACTGATGTAGTCACCTCTGGACACATAATACAACATCTCACTTTAAATCTGATATACAGCACAAGTTTTTTGGTGTTTGGATAGGGCACGTAAAACCTTGATAAAAATGACATCCATTCGGAGCTTTTCTAGAAGCCAGTGAAATATGTTTTTGCTTTTCTCCTACTCAAACGGTTATAATTCAACATATGGTTTAAATAGAGAGCCTACCTCTGTGGAACAAAGCCCAGCACAACAGCACATGGTCCCACTGCTTCAAGTCAACAGAGAAGTGTGGCTGCTGGTTGTGTGCACTGTGTCTCTGAGGCTGCAGTGAGTTAGTCAGGCCATAACGCTTGTGTAACATCAAAAGAGGCTCTTGGGCTGGGTTGCTGGAGGCAGGACTCGCAGACCTGGAGGGTTCTTTTGAAGCTCTATTCTTGCACAGAGCTTCCCTGCCAACAGATAAATCAGTTACATTTCTGATTACCAGCTGTAAATGTGCATTATCTTTTGATTTCTTAGTAAATCAAGTTTATGTGTGCATACATCTTCTCCAGTGTTCGTTATCTCTGGCACAAGGCTGGTCTGGGTAGTGTGGCATGTTAAGACAGTCTCCATTGGTGCCCCCAGCAGCGTAGGATGAGGACAGTTTGGGCTTTGTGGTGTTTGTTGTTTTTAAGGGGTTTTAAAACAAGACAGAATTTTTTTAGAATAACTTTAGAGGGTTTTTCACAGCTATCAGAAAAACCAAGTGGGGGGAAAAAAAAAAAGAGCCAGGTTCACTTCTGAAAGTAAAGACAGAAAGTGGAAGAACAGGACAAAAACCTTTGTTGAGCTGTTTAGCATAGACCCTGATCTTGAGCCTATTCCCCATACACGGAAAGGAGTTACAGAGCACATCTGTTTTCATGACGTAGCTGATGGTATTTTGAGCACACGGGTCCTGCACTTCCCCCTGACCTTGCATCACCACTTTCTGTTAATATAATTACTTTCAGGGCATCCTCAGTTTCCACCAGCTTTAGTTTTGAAGTTAAACAAAATTAGTCCTTTCAGGGCAATCATGGAATGCACAGTGGAGCATTTAAAAGCAGAAGATGAAGGCAGGAAAAATGAAACTATAAATAGATATCCCCATTTTTAATTCCATTCCTGTCCATTACATTGGGGTGGGTAGAAACAAGAAAGGCTGCATCACAAAAAAAGACTTGAGGCAAAAGAGTTGGCCATGTCATGCTGAACAGAAAGCAACATCACCTCTTGGTTCATTGTACAAGTCCCTGATCCAATCTCACCCCACTGCTATACCTGCTGCCTTACAAGTGTTTTCTTGCTGATTCTCTGAACTTTTAATTAGCTTGGCAAAAGGGATTGGCGCTAGCAGAATATACTAAGACCATCACCCAGAGATTGGGAAACTAGTCTGCAAAGTATGTTCAAATCCTTACCTTCCTTTTTTTCCTCTCAGGCTGAGTGACTGTTATTTCACAACTCACTAAGCTTTGCTGGCTACAGAGCTTCCACGGGCAACTGCCCTAATCATGGAAGGATCCTTTTTTTTCCTATATTCAGAAAGACCACCCTGTTTGAGAATCTTTCCTCTCAAAATCAATCTATTTACAAGGTAAGTTTAAGTTTTTGTGACTCATTGTTTTCTTTTTTAAAGACTAAAAAGCATGTTTCAGTTAAAAACCTGTAATCAACTCAAACTGAAATGGCATGGTTTTCCCTGCCCTTGGCTGCGTGGCAGTGTGTGCAGCCCCAGGGAGAGCTGCAGCACTGATGCAGTGACCCGGTGAAAATCCTGGAAGCAGGCAGACAGCATGGAAGACATGCTTTAAGGAGTGTTTATGTATACTGCTGAGGTGAATTACAAAACGCCCCAGAAATATTTGCAAAGTGACGGCTTAGGAAAGCCATCTGGGAATTTTACCTCAGCAAAAGATATTATGGCAGTAACAAAACTACTGGTTGTATCTTACCCCCGGAGCTCATCTTCCCTGCTTAAATCCCCAGGAGTCCGAGCTGCAGAGGCAGAGGGGGATGGATGCCTGTGGCACACAGGCTTTCCTGTTTCTTCTCATTGGCACAAGCCTGAAGAATGACGGCATAGATTTACTCGAAGGAGGCAGTGTGGAAGCAGATCTGGATGCATGTGACAGAGCTGGAGGCATCTCCCTATATTTAATGACTAGTGAAACAAGTAGTTATTTATGTTGTGCATATCTAATTAATAGGAATTAGTCATATTGCTGGTTCTTGGGCAGCTATTTGTGCTGTTTATCTGATACTTTAAAGAAAACTGCATTGACTGTTTTCCAGTCCAAAGAGGGACGGGTGGGTAGAACAAGAACTGACTTCTACCTTTGACTAAACATTAGGAAACTGGTTTCCAAGTTTGGAAGTGTCTGGATGTGTTTTTTCATATTTTTTCTTTCTTTGAGTTTTCCTGACTCCAGTCAGGAGGTGAAATGCCAGAAATACCCAGAGACACCCTAGCTAACCAGACAGCTTCCCCGCGGGCATTGCAGCCCGATGGGTGTTTTTCCAAACCACCCCTGAACTCTGAACCTTCAAATCATTTACAGATCTCTTCCACCCGCAGACAAAACCACATCCCTGCATGACTTCTGCGAGCAGAAGTGAGAGCCTGGATCAGCAGAGCTCCCCTACACAGCCCGGCTGCTTTGCAAATGCAGAGTGGCTCTGAAGGCTGCTGTGGTCTCAGTAATGGGTACCCATTAGCTCTGCAATTACCCAAAGAAAACCTTCACCTCGTCTGCTCATGGTAGAGCCTGACTGAAGCTTAACTAGCCAAAGACAACTGGGAAACCCTGAATTTCCAAATACGAGCACTGTCTGGTCTGACAGTATTTTTGTAAGAAACTAAAGCCGCCTGTCCCTGGTGATAAGCTGGGTTTTATTATGAAATATAACAGTTGTATTGTACATGACTGCTCAGTGCAACACAATTTACGGAGCTGCTCTGGTGACTGCTGTCACTGACAGGGTGCCCTTTACAACGGGACTTGTATCGCGTCAAAATTTTCAGGATTCTAAGAGAGTGGAGAAAGAAATATTTCCATAGTAGAAAATTCCTGTTAGGTAACTATTATTGAAGTGTGTACAAGATTGGATGTCAAAACATTTTTATTGTTAGCTGGTGGGAATTACTTTGACGGACAGCAGCAGTTTAACAACTGCGATTTGGTGCAGTTTGTTGTTTTACTTATTTTTTCAGGTATTTTAGGAGACCATCATTTTGAAGCGATAAAGCCTGTCTTTAGAAATGCACGCTCTCTGCCTTGCACTTTCAGTACCTTTCTCAGGTTGATACAAGACAAAGGGGTGATAAAACAGATTAAAAATTAATGGTTTAATTTTGCCTTGCCACATGGTGTCAAGGCTTCCTGTTCTCTTAATAAAATAAGCAGTGGGGCGACAGGACTCAGAGTTACAGCGCAAAGGAGCAGCAGTTTGGGGGTGTTTTCCGCTACTTTCGGGCCCGGTTCTGGTTCCGCAGGGACGCCGTTCGGCGGCGCCGCTGCAGTTCCGCCGCTGGCCGCGAGGTGGCGCCCGAGGCGGGGCCATCGCCGCCGCTCCCGCAGCCGCCGCAACCCAAACCCGCGGCCGCTGCTGCTGCTGCTGCTGCTGCCCCAGGGTCCCTTTTCGTGGAAAAGATTAACCCCCCCCTCGTCCCCCTGCCGCGGAGCCCTACTGCTCGGGTTCCAGGGGCTGTAAACAGTCATCCTTTTCCTTGCATCCTTTGCTCTGCGGGCAAAGGAAAACCATTCCCTCAGAATTTACTATTTGTTTGTTATCTTCACTGGAAGACACTACCTGCTAACGCACAACCACCCTGAAAAATCGCCAAACCTTTGACTTGGACCTTTGCCACCCACGTGTGGGGCTGCTTACCAGAGCCTCACCACACTCACGAGTGGGAGTCTGTGACACCCGCTGCCTCAGGCTCCGATGACATCTCCAGCCACATTTAGGTTTTCTACATTTATTTTGCAGCTATTCTATATTTCTATCCTGAGAAACGATTTCTCCAATGTTTTTGCAGCTCGATTCAGCATAGAGACCACACTGTAAACCAGCATATTGGAAGGCTCGAGAACCAGTTAGGCCAGGAATGTCCCCCTGAGCTGGGTGTGTTTGTCAGATGGTCAGCGGAGATGTGGTTTTGCCAGGGAAATGATGGGAACTACGCTGTCAACATGGCATTAATGTTGCTTGCTTGCTGCCTGTTCACATTACTAACCTATGTAGCTGTGTAATACCTGTGTGCCAAAGTCACAAAAACTTATTTAAATACCTATCAGGGATGCTGAGGTGGTTGACCCCATACAAATTTGATTCCACAGCAGTCTGCTCTGGTGGGACTCCCACTTTTCATAACACAAAAATGCTTTTTAGCCCATCTCCAACATCCAATACATTCTTAATGGTGTTTTAGATTAGGTCTCAGGTTGCCATACTATAATAACTGCCTAATTTTGGTCTAATTAGGTCAGAATGGTTTAAGAGTAACATCATGGAGGACACAGACTTCTGCCTCTGGCTCTGGCACCACAAAAAGCAGTGCCAGTGCTCGGTGTCAAGATGCACTGGAAATGAAAGCAGCTTGGGACTGCAGTTAACCCTGGATTCAGAATATCAGGTAATTAACAGCACTATAAAATATTAGCAGAGAAGGTAGGAATATATGAAGGAAAGGAAATAGGAAAAAGAAGAGGAGAAGATATGAAGAAAGAAAAATAGTTGAGAATAATATATAGGGGAGTTAGAAGGTACTGGTCTTCATTTTTTGAGCCTATTCGTGTGTGTGCACAAGGGGATGCACATGCATTGTACGCCAACACATGACCACAGGAGCTGCTGCTGGAGAACAAATAAGGAAAGGAAAGATGGGAGGAGATGGTGAATAGAAGACAAAAGTGGTCTAGAATAAAGAAGCCTGCTATTTTTTGTCTTTGAAGACTGATGGACTTGCAGAAAGTCTTCCACATGGAAGAACTGATTGTTTTGAAAATTACTGCAAAGAGTCACTCCTGGGTAGAGCTATTTCAAAGGAGTAAAACAGTTGGCTCTTTAAAATGTTTTTGAACAGTAACAGTGGTAGCAGCATGAATAAGGCAGTATTAACGAATTCAGTCCTTGCTGGTAAAATACTGCCATGCTTTTTAAGTCAAAATTTCAAACTGTTTTTGTTTGTTTGCTTGGATTTCATCTCCCTTTTTTACTTTATTTTAATCGAATGGGATTTTAGTTCTGACTGTCATTTTGAAGCAGACTGGAAAAGAGGGAAAGTACCCTGTGAGAAATGAATTTAACAACCAAATGCTGTCCCTGAGAAACCAGAGCAGTTCCTTTGTGCCGGTGGGGACCACAACAGAACAGGGGATGGGGGGTGTCTGTACACTGCTTACAGGCTCACTGTTGCCCAGCTCTCTTTTGGGCTTCAATGGCTATTGGCAAAATTTTTTAAAATGTACTGAAATCTTAGAAATTTGAAAGAAGGTTTTCTGCACGTGTCATGAGGACTCTGAATGGTGGAAACTTTTAGCTGTCCCTTATTTTATTTACATGCCTAAGGAAAAGCTGACAGCTAGGATAAGTCTGGCATCAGTGCCAAGTTTTCAAGTTCTGGTTTAGCTCCTAAGTTCTGTTCAGCTTCCCTCTTAGAAAAACTGAAAAGAAATCCTGTACGTTGAGTACTACTTACACACATGAAGTTTGAGTTTGAACTGTGTTAAAATCGGTAGGATCTGTTCAACACCAATTGGGCTCTGTCTGAGTTGCCAGAAAGGCTTATTTTATGTATAGGGGAAGTTTGGGCGGTCTTTTATTGGCTCCTCTGGTAAAAAGGTTGTGTCCAAGACCCACCATCCAGGAGTGCAAAAGTCACCCTGCTTGCTCTCAAGGACAAACCCTAGAGAAACAGGCCACTCACTCAGAAATCTGTTATATCCACATCCAGCATATTGTTTCCTTACTGGAGATACCAGTTCTGAAAGAATTTGATTTCAGAGTTTGAAGCAGTTCCACAGACCACTTAGGCTTGACCTTCAAATGCCTTAGATAGATACAAGCCTTGAAAATGACCCTTTGTGTCCTGAGAATTTTGTAGGGGAAAAAAATAACCACCCAGGGGGTATATTCTTGCCTATGTTGCTGAGTCAATGAATTGCAGTGCTCTAAATCAGCTGAAGCTTCAGTTAACCATGAATACGTTTTCTTGATGTAGGAAAAGATAGTAATACCAAGGCTGATGGTTTGTGAATGTTTATGTTAAATATATGCCTGTGCCTATAGGACAGGAAAAGAAAAGGAGTCTAGAAATGGAAGATCAGTATCCTATTCAATTGTCTGCTATCTGGGAAAAGCAAGGAACTTAGCAGATGTATCCAGTAGCCGACCTGTGGCTTCTGCAGGGTAGCTCTGAGTCCCAGCAGTGTGATGGGCCCAGTGCCATATAAACATTCCAATGCACCCCATGAAGCTACCAGGAACCTGACAGGGAAAACTGCTGCAGCAACTAGACAGCCTGTCCAGCTCTTATTGGCAGCATTTGCAGCACTGCAAACACTTGCTACGTGAACTTGCACCATTGAGGTTTCAATCTAACGTGCCCAGAAACAAGGAGAGACTTTGCCAGGCCTTTCCAGCAGCACTGGGGTAGAATACGGATCTGGGATAAGTGTGATTTTTTTACTCAGCTGCAGCTGATCCCAGCATTATGCAGCCAAACACCCTTAATGAGAGACAGGGACAATAAATTGTGTTGCTTTGTTTAGGCATTGACATTTGCTTATTCAAGGCAAAATGCTTCACAGAAGCACTCATTTATCTTTTCCTATATCTTTACAGTTTCATTTCAAAATAGGGCTTTTTCATGAGCTGTCTATGATACCCATTACAAACCTGAACAATTATTGTGGCTCATCTGTGGTATATATGTTTGCAGCTCACACTGTGTTCTGAGATCTGCTTTAAAAGCATTTAGAATGTGCAGCTGCAAATGGGAATGTAGGAGGGGTCAGCATTGAGAGGTTTGCATTTAGCATTGCCTACTGGAATCCCAAAGCTAAAAATGAGCCAGAGGAAACCAGCAGTGCTCTGCTTTGCATATGCTTATGGCCCATGAGCAATTCCAAGGATCCAGGTCTGATTTCACAATTCTGCACATGCACTCCTGCAAATTTTTTCAATATCTGCAGCAATAAATGTATAGACATCTGAAGGCTGGATTCAGATCTGAAATTAATATTTGCTTCTATCTATTAGAAGTAAACAAATTGTCTATGATCATTACCTTAACAAAACCAGAACTTTATCTGTAGAGCTGAGAAATTGTGTTTGAAGAGAACAATCACAAGATCTCTCAGTATATTTTAGTTCCTCTAACTCCCACTGTTTTCATTACGGGCAGCTGAACTGAAGTTAAATATGTAAATCTCATCCCTATTGTATAATGTCAGAGACAGGATTTTGTTCCTGTTAAGGTTATTGCTACTGTGGTATGAAACTGTGACATAAAGTAAATGAATGTAACAAGAAAGTCAAAATATCCATGAAAAATATGTTCACATAACTTCTTTATCTTCCTAGCCCTTTCTTTCTTTCTTTTCTTATTTGTTGTGCTTCTTCCTGTGTTCTGTTTTTGTCACTCCTAACAGAAAAACCTTATTATAGCAAGTTTTTTTCCAAATTGATGCCAGCTAATTTAATTTCAGGCAGAAATCGAACCTTGTCAGAACTGACTAATTCTTGAAGCTTTTCTGATTTGAGCTCCAGACACTAAACAAGGGACATATTTAGCAGTACTTCATAAATTGTTTCAGTAGCAGATTCATTAATTTGAGACCAACACAGTGAAGTTATGTAAAGCTACAACAACTTCATGATCATGACTATTTACACAAGCTAACTAACCCAGAGAGTTTTCACCTGCCAGTAAGGCACAGAAACAGGTCTCCCAGCTGCTGGGGCTGATTCACTCGGGGTTTATCTTGTGAACTGGGAATATTTGCCACAACATTCCTGTAATCATTCTGGCAATAATTTCTTTGACAAACTGTTCCTGAAATGATAGCCTCAAACCACAGAAAGACCTTCAGTCTTTTAGCCAAAAAGCACTGTTTCTTTTCTGTTCTCTTTTTCTTTCTTCCATTCCCTTTCGTAAGTGTGAAGTGCTGTAAGTGCAGCAAGTGTTCTTGTCTCTGAGTACCTCACTCTGTTTCCTAAGCCAGGCTAGGCAGTGCTGTGAGCTGGCCCCATGTAGCCATCTCCACACAGCCCTGCCACTCACCCACTGACCCAGGCACCCGCTGCAACTCCGTCAGTGGGTTGGTGTTACTGCAGCCATCACAGCCCTAATCACATGCTGGGAAAACTCCTTTTTTTTTTTTTTTAACATGTTACAGATACTTTTTCTATTACTTAGTCAAAGAATAGCAGACACATGTCTATGTGAACATAACTGTCTTTATGACATCTGAATTCCTCAGCACTCTTCAGGATCATACTTATGCCAGTTTGTCAAAATCTGGGGGAAACCTCCCCCTTTGCATTATTTCACTTCCTGATCCTTGCATTTCTTTTCTTTTGTGAGTGCAGCATAAACTTGGGTGCAATTGAGCCAACGTGATGTCCTGCCATGTTCATGGGAACCAAATTAAATGGATGTATGAGCCAGCATCAATCCACTGACAGCAGGTTAGACTATAGGATAAGTGTGATGCCAGTTTCTCAGCACATGTGTGTCCATCTGCACAAAGTCACCCAAATTGTTTAGAGCTGCTGTGCCAGATATATTTTGAAATCCACCTGAGAAACCTGGATTTAGTACCTCTTAGGAAATTAATCCAAATTCACATTTCATGTCAAAGCATGTCACCCTACAACACTTCTGCGATTCATGCAAGACTTATACATTTCTATTTACCCCAACAAAAATAAATATAAGCTTTTTGGTATTTAAAGAACTAGACAGCCCCCAACCCATCAAAAAAAAAAATATCCTAGACTCCTGTTTCACCTTCATTGGAAAAACTGATCTTATAAATGGACTTGTAAATGTTCCTAATTTTTTGCAAGGTTGCAGTGTCCCATATGGGGTGTAGAATTCCAGTTACAGAGTCCATCAGTGATTTAACATTTAACAAGAAAATGACATTTGTCAGTCACATCTATTGTAAATTTATGCAGTTATATTTCCTGAAACTATCTATGTGAAGAGACACTGTATTAACAGCTCAACATGTCTCCAGGTATTTTTAATCCCTTTCCTCCCACTCCATTCTTCTATCAGGCAATCAGCTTAGGTCAGACTCACCTCAGTGGCCCAGCACAGCAGTCTGCATTTAGAGGCAGAAAATCTGAATGTTCACACTGCTGACCTTATTGTTTTACAGGCTATTGATTGCAAGTCATCAGGTTTCAGCAGTTCAAAGGAATCAACCCTCTGGAAAAGAAAAGCAGAAAGAAGGAATGAACCCATATGCAGGACCAGGGCACAATTACAACTGAACTGACAAACATGAGACTGATTTCATGTAATGTGGATAAATAGTAACAAAAAGAGGCTCTCTAATCTCTTGCATGCAGCATCAGAATGCAGCCAGACAGAAGTTTGCAGCACACCAGCATGCCCACATGGCCTGCAGAGAAGGGAATGCTGGCAAGGAGCACAGCAAAGGCTGGGCCAGACAGGTGTTCCCCTCCAAGGAGGATTCCAGGTGGAGCAGAAGCTCTGTGTTTCTATGCGGACCCATGTCAACCCTATGCTTTGGTCTAGAGAGAACAAAAGGTGCCACCCGAACCAGAGCCAAGGGTAGAGTGGGTATTAGGGCTGGTTAACAAGTCCCCCAGCCCTGCTCAGGCTGGCTCCAAAAAAGGGAAAACAGTGACAGCAGACAGAAGTGCCCAGGTGAGAGTAAGGGGTTGCTGAGGCGCTTCCCAGCTGTTTGACTGCTGGAGGGAAGTGGGGATGGGAATGGCAATGGGAATATCCAGAGCAGCAACCCGAGTGCCATGGAGAGAGGGCGAGTCCAGCTCTGACAGACTGAATCTCCCCGACCTAAACGCCCCTACGTTCTCCCCACTTTGCTCTGGCTCTGGTGCAGGACAGAAGGAGCTGTTCTAAATATTAGAAACAGAGATGAAAAAAATAAAATGTTTGGCTGGAAGAGGGATTTTGCAAAATTTTGTAAGCTCATCATGGGGTTTTATTTAAATCCTAGGTTTCAAAAGTTGCATAACAAGCAAATAGATGCAGATAATTTTTATGCATCTTACCAGCACTACAAACGAGACCCATTTTTCCAACACTCAGTATCAAAAATATGTTTTCTCTCTTGAGTAATCAAGATTGTCAAAAGGGAATTTTTTTTTTTGTTTAAAATTTTTCAAGCTGGGAATTTCTAAGACAATTTTGAGAAGATCATTCTCTACCTTTTTGTTTTCTAGGTCTCCTTTCATAAATATATTTAATGCAATCCATGCAAGACAAATAAGAGCACTTGTTTCTCAGACATGCTCATCTACTGCAATGCACTTACCTTCTGTATTCCTCAGTATAATTGTATTGTAAATGGGTGTATATGGACTATTTAGGTCTATTTGAGACTATTTGAGAAGCAGAATATTTTAGTCAGACAAGCTATAGCTTTGTGGTAAGAACCCTCTGGTATATAAGCACACCCACTGCCGTGTTCCGAACACCACTGTGCTGTAACTCAGAAATGTGGCAAACTTTGTATCCTCTTGAGACCATGAATTGCAGAGACAAGCCTCTGCCTGTCCCTCTCCACAGCAGGGATCTGGGGTACACTGAGGCTCTGGCTTTGTCAGCAGCCTGTGGTACTCAGCTGTGCTTCCTTCACTTTGTAATAAAGTATGGTGGCAATGATTTTTCTTGGTATGTTTAAATTGCAAGGTTTGTTTGCTCTTTTTTCCTCTTACTGTATTGTATTTATCAAAATCAAGGCATCTAACATCTGAAGTACTACAGCCTGGAGGAGATTAACATCCAGAAACACAAATGAGCAAAAATTCTAGTTTTGAGTTCTGGTTAACTTGAACCTGATACTTGTCTCAGCCTGGAAAATTTTTACAAAGGGAAGCAGCATAATCCCAGCCAAAACTAGGAAAATGGCACTTATAATCAGCTTAGAGTGTGTGAACACATCCTTCAGGTTCTCACTCAGAGCCATCATTTTTCTCATCTCAAAATCAGGCAAATCCCATTAGAAGGTACCTACCAAAGAACTCACTCCGCCTCACCAGCATCTCCCATCTCTCCATACAAGCCACAGCTCAACGCAGTTGCAATGCAGTTGCATACATTTCTACTAGCTTATCTTTAAAGTACCTGTTTTTCATTGTCTTGGCTTCTTTTTGATGTTGCTATACTTACAGAATGAAAGGAAACTGGAGAGTCTACCTTTCAAATGGAAATGGTATTTCCCAAAAAATAGTTTCATTTTCCCTAGAAAAGTTTTCATTGTCACAAAAGAGTCAAAGAAGCTAAATTTCTGAAGTTACAAAGTTACTAAGGTTTAGACTAACAGCAGAAATAGTTTGACAAGTATACACATTTGTGGTTTTATTAACAACTTGTTTTCTTCTACTATTCTTAATAGTTTGTGATATTGCCTGCAATAAGAACTTTGAGACATCGGTGTTGTATGGCACTCTGATTCGGGATGCATCATTTAATATTAGACTCATCAGGCCTTTAGGACTCAAGAGAGGCTGCGAATTTCAAGTGTATTTTTTGATAAACTATTTGCAAAAGAGATGTATTCCAAATGTTTGCTCATTTAATTAGAACATAAAAGATTTTTCTCTTTGACTGGAGCTTGCTTCTGACCCTTCTTGCCTGTGTGTGGTTTGTATTGTTCTTGGCTAATGAGATATAGGATATGTACTAAACATTTACACATTAAAGGCATCCTTCATTCAGCATGAAGGTGTTGATACATCAAGGATACCTCAAACATGCTGAGATTCCAACAACTTGTCAGACAAATTAGCACCTTACCAATCGGGGGTAAAATTGAGTTTCACATTTCTCCCTGGTGGGAAGAAAAAAAATCAAAAATCACTGTAGTTTAATGCTTTCTTTGCAAATAGGAACACAAAAGGCTTTATCACCTCTGTAGTGTAAATTATAGCCCTCATGAACTATCTGATTTTTAATTCATTGGTTTTAAATGATCCCAGGCAGTTCAGAGCAAATCCATTTTGTCATTCCTCTCTTAGAGGAGACATTTTCCCTGTTTTAAGTTCGTATCTTTCGCGATTATTTAAAATCTACGCTTATCTATTAAAAGGGAAGAAAATTCAAGTCCCAATTCTGTGTGTTTCACTATCACATAACTACCAGCGGATTTGAAACTAAGGAGTATATGGAATTAGGGGACTGTATGGCAATGAAACTAAAAAGGTTAAATTTTTTAATTTGTTGTTGTTGTTGATGTTGTTGTTTTTCAGCTGGTTAACAGCTGAGAAACTGTTAACCAGTTAACAGTAGTGCTTAAAATTAGTGCTCAGTGCTTCAGATTGCTGGCATTCTGCATGAGACGTTCAGAGCACCAGAAAAACGAATAGTCAGATAATCCAGCCTAACCCTGTATCTCAAACAAATAACTGGGCTGGCAGTAAGGCTCAACCATAGGTACTGTAGACACTGCTGCAGGAACCAATGACCATCCTTTACCTCTAAGCTGCAAATCACATATGTACTAGGGAGATCATGACACAAATTGCTGCCTACACGAGGTTTGGGGTGAGGGGGTTACTATCATAAACCTCTAAAATAGGAATTATTTATGCAGGGAAAGGGCTTGCTTTAACTTACATACCTCACCATGATCCAATCACAGGCATGTGTCTTCTAAGATTATGAGGACAGCAAATCATCAACATATAATCAAAGTAATAGGGAGCCTACAGTTTCTATAGAGATCAGTTATGTACCAAAGTTTCCCTCTGGTAACTTCTTCATTTTCAATAATCTCAAATCTAGCAGATTATATATATATATATATATATTAAAGACATTTGAGGACAATCTGCCCAGTTAAAGTTGCTTTAAACTCCTTTCAGAAGCAATTGTCAACATGGAATATGATGACAATATGGAATATACCAACTCACTATGGAATAGTTGCCTGGGAAAAGAGTGTTACAAGAAGCAGGTATTTAATTCTGAGGCTGCCAATGCCTTCTCTGCAGGTGTGTTTTTCAGAGTTCTCAGCACAACAAACAAGTAGGGCAGGTAGTGTTCAGCATCCAACAAAGGAGACAAAGGCTGCTGAAGGAGAAATATGAGATTGAATGCTGGCAGTCTGGGTGTTGCACAGGCATGTCAGATTTGTAAACCAGATTTTTATGCAAAGATCTTCATATAGAAATCTGGGGAAGATCTAAGAGTTCTACTTTTCATAGGACATGTATGGAAGTTCAGAGCAGCACTCCTGCTCAGTAACATATATTACATGCATTAAAACAATTGCGCAGGTTTTTGCCTTGAGGTTAAAAATATCCCAAAGAAAAAAGATGTTCAAATTCTTAAAAGAGACATTTTTGTACCCACACACATAGTAACATGATTTATAAATACATAATTAAAAGGATCAGAAATCTGTAGAAAAGTGTTGGTATTTGACTGAAACACTAATGGCAAGCACTAATTGCATGTGGCTGTTGTGTGGCTACTGGAATCAAGTAGTGAAGAGGATCACAGTTCCTTATTAGTTAGGACCACCTAGAGTGATGGAAAGCTTGAATGATCAAAGAGAACAGAGTTTTATGCTGCAAATGTTGATGTACTCCTGAGCTTTCTAACACAGTTTAAGGTCCAGTATGAACACTTGATGTGCTAACTACTGAGCAGGGAAATGACTGTAGTATTACTCTACAAAAGTTTTATTTGGTTCAAAGATAAGTGAATAATATTCAGTGTTGTGTTCCTGCCCCTTATTGGAGTACAAAATAGTAAAAATTAGCACTAGAGCTCAACAACTTATTTTTGCCTACCTTATGCAAGAATAAATTAACCTTTCTTGCTAGTACCAACACATAAGAGAACCTATCCTGCTTTCTTTGAATATACACAGTGATCACTGGTTAGACAGGGTGAAAAAAAAAATCAGGACTTAATTTCTTTGTAGAAATCCAGAGTAATCCAGAGTGATTTTTTACTTTTCATAACTTAGTCATCCAGTCCCATGAAATTGTTTCTGTCTTGTCCAAATAGCTCAAATGTTTTGAAGAGAATAAATGTGTCTCTGCAGTATCGTTGGTCATGACAAGCTGTACCTCATGAAAGGTACAGTTTTTCCTTGAAACACATTTGTGTTCACAGGAGTGTCTGTAAATATGAACAAAAACATGACTCAAACAACCTCTGCTTTGGAACTGACATGCAATTGCAGAGTGAGGATTGTCTAGAAGAACTGAAGTGCCTCTAAATTCTTTAAGCAAATCTTCAGTTTATTCACATGTATCTGAAGTTATTTTGCTTGTTGCTGTTTAGACTCCAGCCCTCAGGTTGTTCAGTAGGTTATGGCTTTTGATTCTGAGATTCGTCACATAAAATCTACTCTGGATATAGGCAACCCTTCTCGTTCAAGTGAGATGTGCTGGAAAGTAATCTGTGCTAAGAAATGTGATCATTACATTTCAATACTATTTTTTTTTTAAAAAAAAAGCCCCTTAAGTTTTGAATGAATAAGAGCAGTGATCTGAGAGAGCTTTCATTTAACATAACTGAGGGACATAAGCATGAGACAGATACAGTCAAATAACAACCTGATACTCCCAATAAGGCTAAGTTTTACTAAGAAGTTTTACCCTCCATACATACTGGTTTAGCTTTCTCTTTGAAAGCTCTTCACAACTAACAACCTGACCTCTAAATTCTCCAAAATCGCCAGAATTTTAAGTACTTTTTTTATAGTAGGAACAATTTTTATATTCAACATATATTTATGTTTATATTTTTACTACATTTAATATTTATTGTTAAATAACCACAGAATATGTTTAATATTTTCTCACTAAATAAACAGCATACACTAGCTGGAAAAATATTCCCAGGCATTAGGTTTGGGTTCTTTGAAGACTGGAACCAAGCAAATAGTTCTCAATATGAAATGGATGACTACTTAATCAGAAAAGTTGCCCCTCCCTCCTTGCCAAAATCTAAAATCCACTTTCTCACTCCTAAAATGTCAGGATATCTTTTTGCAACAGCTTAATGGAAGCTGGAGGGAATAGACCAGTGTATATGATCATATGCTCTGCTACAAAGTCAGTGTTATTTCCCAGAGACCTCAGGCTTGGTATAACGATACCCCAATCTCACCCAAGTTTGATTTTTCAGACCACTTTATCCTTAATCCTGAGCAACAGTACTACAGAATCAGCAATGAGCTTAACACCCAAATTCTGCCTCTTTGAAAGCACAATGACAATCCTGGTTTAGAGTTCGACTAGAAAACAAAATATCCAGGTTCACCTTTGAGGAACTGATTTAACCTTTCTGAAGAAATAAGGGACCGGGGCTGTCAACTTTGAACCACCCCCATGTTTAAGGTTCAGACCTCATTAGTTTTGGCTAGGAATAATCTCTAATTACTAAGAGAGTTTCCTCAAGTTGCACTTTAGAAATTCATCTTTTTTCTAAGCCGTAAAGTATTCATAAAAAGCTAAAAACTATGGAAAAATTAGCATTGATGGATGTTTTCTTACGCTCCATCAGGAAATGATGTACTTGAAACTCATTACAGATCTTCATAGCAACTCTACTGAATGTGCCTTGGGCTTTGTGCTGATCAGCACACACAGAGTTTACTGCATAATTCATCTCTCTTGTGCCACATTTAATGTATAACATGTATTTCCTGTTAATTATGAAAATAAGAAGGCGTCCTTTCTTTTAGAAACATAATCATGAAATTACTACAGAAATTAAGAAACGTGGAGTTCTGTATTACCTCCTGTGCACAAATAAGAGGAAAGCATTGCATTGAGAACTCACCAAACATGATTTTCTTCTTCTTCATGCACCAGCCACAGCCTCTCCCCGTGGCCACACTGCCTGAGCCACCCTTCTCACTGGAGCTGTGGTTTGGCATGTGGTCCCCTTAACTTTCTTCCTGTGAAGGAGGTTTGGATGTTTTCATGTCTCTTTTCCTGTACGTCAGTGAAACATTAGGCATCCTGTATCTCATTTTCCTCATTCAAGGTTGAAGATTATTCAGTAATATTCTACTTCACTTCACCCATCCATCTATATGAGTCTGTTCAGCTTCCCTTACTAAAAGAATGAAGACACAAAAATCCCATCTCAGCATCGTACCCACGCCAATATATCTTATGGGTTATACATTATCTGCCACCCTGAAAGGGCAAGAGAGGGAAGGAGCAAAGTGATGGAGCAGGAGAAGGAAAGGAGCAACACCATAAATCTGAAAATATACCATTCTTATTTGGAATATGACGGGAGAGAAGGGGCTCATCTGTACTAAGTGGTACATTTGGCCTACACATTTTCATTGGTATGCTGCTTATTTTGCTTTGGAGAAACAATCTTTTGCTGGGGGCTGTTCTTCAGGAAAGTTTAATGGAGCTCATGGAGACCACATGTTATCTCTCACTTACGGAGTGGTCCCATAATTCTCCTTTTCAGAAACTTTCAGGTGATATTCCCTTTCGGCTCTTGCCCACACAAAAGTCTTTATTCATAATTGCTAAGATCAGTGAAGTTGACAAGCTGCCTAGAGCAATACGAAGTCATGTTATCAGTAATAGTGCTGGTGGTCTTTAGAGAGACAAGTGAGTCTGGATAAAAAGACATATTATGAGTACAGGAGCTCGGGAACCAGGATAAATCTCCATTTCCCTACCTGTGGAAACACCTGCAGCAGAATCCCACCAAAACAACCCTGCAGAACAAGAGCACGGCTTTGGTAGCTTCTCCTGGTGGGTTCAACTTCACTGTTCCTTGTACAGATATGAATAATTTTACTGCCTGAGTTGGTGGTTAAAATGATCTGGCTGCAAAAAAAAAAAAAAAAATAATAAAAAAAAAAAAAAGTCTGACACAGTTATCT
>JAWWEW010000006.1:21871637-21951735 GCA_035583185.1 Anabacerthia variegaticeps | reverse complement strand
CTGGCTGCAAAAAAAAAATAAATAAAAAATAATAAAAAAATAAAAATTAAAAAATCTGACAGAGTTATCTCTAAGAGAAACAAAAACAGCCTTGGCAGTAAGAATTTAGGTATTTTTAACCTTCCCATTCAAGGTAGCATTTAAAATCTGTGTTAGCAAACAGTACACTTAGCACTAGTTATTGTAGTACCTGAATTTCTTGTGGCATACTTAAGCATTGACTCCTAGAGTCACACAACTGTGTAAAATCACCCAGTTTTTTAAAAATCTCTATTCATGATTGTGGGAGAAATTTAGAAAGTGACTTCTCAACCCACAAGTCCTGGAAGGTGAGACATACCAAGTGTAGTTGCTTAACTGCAAACTCATGGCTTTGAAGTCAAACTCGTGATTTCTAGATACTTAAATCACATTTTATTGAAGTGTGCCATGGCAATGCTGCAAGTGTTGGAACATATCTTTTATTGCTCCAAAACCAAAAATACCTCTTGCAAGTGGCTGTCATAAAGAGTCATGAACCCTGCATTTACGGGTATCCGAACAATGCCTCTTCAGCCTATTTAGAAGGTGAAGAGGCAAAATATTTCTGAATAATGTAAGCAAATATGAAGCAACCTGTCAAGGGAAAATATCATGGAATATTCTTTTATGAAATGCAGGGGGTTTTTACAATCATCTTACAACAGAAGCTTTTCCCATCACCTTAGCATTTCACCTCAGGGCAAATTTATAGATTTTTTTTTTTTCAAGGTATTGATTCTTTTGTATATCCTAAATGAGATTTAAGTAATAATTCCTTTTATTTCTTTCACTTCTAGCTCTCAGGTTAGGAGCCCTGCTTTGGCACAGCTCATTTTATCACTATATTTACATTTTTGCATTCTTAAGTGTATTTTACTGTGAAGGTTTCTTTTGTCACTTTCTAATCTATTGAAAGTTGATTTAAAAGATTAGGAAAAAAACAATAGAATGATTAAGATGCATTCCATGCTAGAAGTCCAACTGTTCCAAATGTTCATAATTTTTCCTTCCAAGCCCACATATTTCATTAAATCTTGTCTTGTTCTATTTCTCACCCTCAGGTTTCCTTCATTCTTCACTGGCATAAACAGTGAGACTGATATTCTTTGAAAATATATCTGCACAGATCATTTGTTCTTGAAGTACAATATCTTATTTGCAAAAATATTTTATATAAGAGCTGAATTATTGATAGACAGCCTTAACATAACATTCAGGGCAAAATATTGTTGCTATATGAAACTGTATTGTATTACTTTCAGATCAAGTGAGGAATAGTTTGATCTTCGTAGTTCTGATCACAAAGATTCAGAAATTTGACAGATCAAATTGAATCTGTCAGATCAAAATGTGCACCTTCTTTGTTTTGCTGAAGAAAGACTCCACTAATGTCTAAATTTAAGAGGAAAAAGAAAGTCTGTTCTCTCTGTAGAAATAAGGCAGCTCTTCATAGCCCAATCTTTTAAAGCTGAGAATTCCTGGCCAATAGAATTATATTGCTCTAAAAGAAACTATATAATGTAAAGTTCCCACATAATGAATGCACAAGGGAATTTTAAATACAACTTTGTGTGAATGCTTCTCAAAAACAAAATTTTTCAACATTCTCCAAAATTTCTGTCAGTACACTTGACAGTCTTATTGAAGACAGACACATTTAGAAGATAGCCAACCTCAAACAGCACCATACTAACAGCACTTCACAAATGCACTTTCTCAGGTCCCCTAAGCCCCATGATCTCTCCTGGATCTCATTTAAGTTTTCCATTGGCAATCATTACCGAGAAGAGCAAAAACCATGGTCTGGTTCTGAAGATATGCAAGGTTTAATTCCTGCCTTTTTTCTGGAACAAATGTCCATAGGCATAAAGGTGTTGGGTCAGACAACAGCTCAGTGTCCTAGATCCAGCAGTGACAACAGTGGATCACCACAAAATACCTATGAAAGGCTGGTTTTTAGGTCAGCTGAAGATAAGAGTCAAAACTATCCCCAGCACCAAATCTAATTTGCCTTACCCACCCACAAAGCAATGCTGAGATTATTGACACAATTGTGTCCTCAAATTATTTAACAGACTATTAGAAAACAATAGACCACTATAATGAACTGGGCTTTTTTATGATGGAGTTCTGGTGCAATTGCTTTATAGAACACACAGCAAAGCAAATCTTCTCCTAGATCCTCAGCACCTCACCTTGAATCCAGGGATTCCTAAACCAAAGTCCCTCCCGAGTAAATTTAATTGTTTTCCCTCCATATCACACTTGCATTGCCTATATACTTCTCTTTCAAGAATGACAAAATGACGTGGAGGAAGCCAGTTGTTGATACCTGAAAGGGCTGCCTCACTAGGGGTGCAAACAGTCAGAGGACCAATAAGCAACTCTTTCAGCATCCTGTACTTGATGGAGAAGTACTATGAGAGGGTGATGAGGAACAGTTAGATTAGAGGGAATCCAAACTTCAGTATTGTAACATATAACCATAAACTAAAGTCTCCTGTGCCAGACTTGTTCTTCCTCTCAGAACTGAACGTCACTGTGCATCATGGAAATGAAACAGCAGATGTTTCCAAATATAGAGCAAGAGTCATTGTGCTTTCAGCTGTCTTCCTGGACTGCAGACACACATTACAACTGTAGGCAGAAAGCCTTCTAAAATACCTTACAAAGTTGGGGAGGAGATCTAAAATTTTAAATAATGAGCATATTCAAAATATTTATAGCTGATATTTAAAAGACACATAGTGGGGGAGGTGGAACTGTTAGGAACATCATCCAGCAAGCCCTTTCAGCTGAATGCCTGCAGAGAGTCCAGCTGGACGTCCGCAGGAGAATTTGACACTAACATCTCTGGTAATCATTCAGTGGGTGCTAGCTGATGAAAGATACAGAGCCCTTAGAGTAGGAATCCTGTTGAAAACCTGAGGCAGCTTTAAAAACAAAACCAGGTAGTGGTTTCCAAAAAGGAACAGTGTATTGTGAACTTGATACTCCTCTCAGTTTATAGTTGATCTTTAATCTGTGAACCCACCCACAAAACAATTGCTAGTTGATTTTCATTGTATATATTGCTGAAAGAGAAAAGGCAATTGGTGATACAATGCACTTTCACTGTTAGAAATAGCTGTGCAGTTTGAAAGTGGTGAAGGGGAGGTATGAGCTGGTTGTTTAGGACCATCTGTCTTCAACATAGACCATATAATATTAATTTTAATTTAGTTATGAGAATTTTTTTTATAAAAGTTAGGTATATGTTATGTATATTCATATTGTTTGGAACATACAGGGACAGAGAGCAACTTCTTTAAGATCCATGACAGTAACTAAAATGAGAAAAATAAATTAGAATTATAAATGGATCCAGCCCAGGAATTTGCATGGATATAAAATTCAGTATTCCTGGAATTTCCAAAACATATGTCTCTGTGGCTCCCTGTGCTGCTACTTTCACCAGTTTTGAAGTCAGAGTAGCTGTAACTGCAAAATGTGAATATCTTGATGTTAGATCATTTTGGTATCCTGACATGGTATCCTGAAAAAAACAAAAAATCTATGAAATGCTCAGGATTACAAAGTTTCACTTAAATGAAAAGGCAATACCACTGTGGTGTGAAGAACCATTATCTCTTGCCATTTATGCATGCACCTACTTATTTACCAAAATTAGATCTATTTCCTCTCTTTTGCAACTGTATTTTTTTTTTTATTTTAATTGACATTTCAGACACAGAAAAGCCTTGTTGTTACTGTTTTTCTTGGTTTTGTTGTGGTCATTCCACAATGGAGATTTACCTTCCATTTAAACCGGATGGCCCAATATATTCAGTTCAGCTGCTAGATTGACTGCCACTGAGTTGTCAAGTGCCTGTTATGAATAGCATACAGAAGGAGAATGGGTTGACCTTGAACTTGCTAAATGTTTTGTGAATACTACCCATTTCCAGAAAAATAAGAATATGTTTTCCAGATTTGCTCTTTTTGCTTTCCTTAAGGCTGCTCTCAGTAACAAATGCCTTTCATCTTACTGAGCTGCTTGTTACATGGAGGGTTTGGGAAGGAGAGAACAACATTTTAATGATGAATTAAACAGGATTGAACAGGATTGATTATATTGTAAGTTGATTTCCTGTACTTAGCTAAAGGCTACAGAGAATATCGTTGCTATAATGCCAGCATTGCTTCCTAAGACCTGTCGAATTCTGTTTCATAATTTTCCATCATTGGGATGATTTGGTTTTGGAGACTTTTTTCTTAGTTGGCATTTTCATTGTTAAGCTACATCAGAGTAGTTGATGCTATTTAAATAGAATGAATAAAAGCAATCATGGTTTTGATCTGTTCAGCTCACACAAACACATGCATTGTTTCCAAACATAAGAACATTACCTTAGCGCCTCCAGCTGGCGTTGGAAACATGGAAATCTCATGCATATGCCAAAAAACACAGCAGGAAAGGGGGGCAGTTAGTGCTATAGGATCCAGGTTGTAACCAACAGAGAAGCACTCTAAATAGAACTAATTTAAGACATTGCTCAGCACTGGATTTTGATCAAACACTTCAAAAGTAAAAAATAGCAGCTAATTTACTCTGCCATGAAATACATTGGTTCCTTTTCAAAAGCTACTTTCAGCTCTTTCAGAATTTGCAGGCAAAGTGGTTTCTAGCTAATATATAGTTTTAAATGCTTTTTTGAAAGCCTTTTGCATGATAGAGTTCATAGCAACAGCTTCTGCTACTGCTTTAAGAGCACAATAAGGTTTAATAAGAAGGATGCACTTCAGTTCATAGATTGCTTGTTTTCTTCTTTACTTTATTCATCATAATCTTTACCTCTGTTTAGTTAAAAAAAAAAAAAAAATCTTAAATAGAAAAAGGCAGTGACCGGTATTGATCTTCTCTACTCCAAAGCAGGTTCCCTTGATCTGGATCGAACCTGTCTCTGTCAGTAACAGCTTTTCCAGGAGACAGTTCTATTTAAAATGTTTCACAGGGCATCTAGTTATTTGTTCATTTGTCAGGAATGGTGGAAGAGACTATAATAGACAAGCAGCCTCAGCTGGCTGCTGGATGTAAGACTAGATCCAGTCATATCACAAAGAGAGAATAAGTAGACCTTTTCTGTGCACTGTGGAAAATAGATTTATGATACATCTTGACCTAAGGCTTATTAAAAAACCCATTATCAATATTAATTGAAATTTAAGATTTCCTTTAGGATTTCATTACAAATATTTTTACTCTAATATTGGTTTTGATGTTAAGAATGAGAGGTGAGTGGCATGGGTACGGTACACATGGCAGCTATCAATTCCACCTAAAAGATCTATTTTCCAGTTAAAAGTAAAAGGAAATATGTTTTCCTTCAGAGCACATCACCCATCGTCTGTACCACACACACATGTAAATCTGGGAAAAGGACAGAGTCTCTTACTATAATCTCGTTTATCAAATGAAAACTATCTTAGTCTTTGTGGGTTTCAAAGGACTTCATCTGAAGGATAGCTTCAATGAACACTGTTATACACGGTAGGTATTCACTGTCATTGAATGTGAGGTGCAAGTGTAGTCCAGACCATCCAGTGTCATTTTTAATATCAAAGATCACTGATGTCACTTAGAGAGGGAGTTGGACTGCCCATCACATTAGACATGGTGAGAAGAAACCCGAGACCTGTTCCTTTTCTTCTGACACACTTACAAGACAAACACATGCTCCATTAAAAATAACACAACTCTGCTCTGATAGTTTCCCTTCCATGTGTCTGACTTAAAAATATGCCTCAGTTCGCAGTGTTATGCTTATTAAGATATAATATTACAGCTCTGCAATGAGCCACTTCAGAGAACACAGCAGGGAAGCTGGCTCCCATTGGGCTAAAGAGGGCAGCCCCTTCAAACTCAGTGCTGCAGCAAAACATTCTCCTCTTGCAATAATCTCTCTTCTTGCATCCAGACTTTACCTTTTTTTTTTTTTTTTCATTATTTTCTTGAGTCCTGCTGGTTCCACCTCGGAAAAGCTGTAGTAACATAATTGACACTACAGCAGCTGGGGCTGAGAGCACTAGAAAGCAGCGTATTACATTTTCTTTCTTTGCACAGGTCACTGAACATCCAGTATGATTTTAGCACATCTTGTTGTGGAAAGCTTTTAATGCTAATTTGTTACTATTATTTAAGAATAGTCTGCTGACAGGGAGACTACCAGCACACTGTCTAAACATTAGATATTATTTTGACCTTGCTTTATTCCTGCAGTAAAAGCTGATTGCAGGTGGCAAATCTGTGAAGTTACTCCTATATTAACCAACAATAAGGACAACCCAGATCATAACTGTACATGGAGGATAAGTGCATGGCAATGATGTAGGGCTTTGTTTTCTTCTTTTTTGGCTTATAAAGGGACTTATGTGACATTGATTTTTTGCATTAAAAATAATACATCAGATATTAGGTATAAATAATGCAGAATGCCACTGCACCTGTGAGGGCACACACAACGCTCACAGTTGAAACAATTCAAAGGTTGAAGAGATTGGAAACATGATTTCAAAAGAAACATTAGAAAGGTATTCTACTCTGTATCTTAGTAGTAAAGACAGTTTAGCTGGATTTGTTGCACAGATTTTTTTGAATGAACAAGTATAAAAGTAGAGTACATCCTGGTTGAGGAATGGTGAGACACCAGTTTTTCTCAGCAGGTTCACTATCCCAGAGATTCCTCACACTGAGATTACCAGGGAACAGCCTGACCCCAGGGACAGTATTACTGTCATGTGGCAGTGGCTGGGAATGTTTCATATATTTAGCACTTATGCATACACTAGCTCTTCTTAATTGTTTTTCATTCAAATTATCTGCAGAGAAGCAACTGATTGAGTATGGTTAAAGTGTGACAGAGATTTTAGTGGTTCTTCAGGTCTTTTTAAAGACTTCAAGCTTCTGCAAATTTAAGTATCAGTATGGGCTTCATTTTTCAGAGCAGAAAGCTTGTCACAAATTGAGAATCTTTATAAACTTTCTCCATTTTAATATTGTTTGATCAACGTCATTCTTCTTGCTCCCAGTCTAAATCACTATTGCTGCTAAGAACCTCTGTTTGGAAAGATCATTTATGAATGATCTTCCATTGTGGGAATGGTCTTCTTCCTTTATGAATTAGAGCAGCTGAGGACTTGTCATGGGTATTTATTCACTTCTTCCCAAAAAAACTTCCCACCTCAGCTGAGGAGGATCTTCAGTTTCAAGCTCTGTTTGAGCCACATTTTTGACATGGAGTTTTTTCAAAAAAATGCTGTCCACTTCGTGTGGTAACATGATGCTCATCTCATGCATCCATTTCTTTCAAAAAATAAATGCAGCCATCTAGCCTAGCATCAACATATTGATGTTTCATATCATAATGCAGAAATTGCTGCAATTTTTCATGTCTTCATCTAGTCTTTTGGTCTTGGATGTGTAAATAAGGGTGTTCTTTGGCCTGCCACTGTAAGAGTTCACAAAAGGAATCTTCACAAGAACTCGTGTGGGGACAAAGCAATTCACACCTGGTCTGACTCACCTTATGTATATTAAATGGCTTCATTCTCAAAAAAAAAAAAAAAAAAATAAAAATAAAAATTTTAAAAAATTAGCTGAAGAGAAATTGGGAATGATTCAACTCTTCTAAGAATTCATTCTGGAGACTAGACCATAAGTAAGCAAAAGGTAAGTCCTTCCCCAGGATCAGAAGAGAGTCACTTAAGAGAGTTCAAAACAAGAGACATTCTTCATCTGCACACAGCACAGCTGGGACCTACAGTACTACCTCGTGGCACTGCCCTGGGGTCTGCCAGCATGTCACTGTACCTATAAAATAACACAGCAGTGTTTGGTAGTCCTTCTGACCAAATATCACAAAATACTGCCTCATAAGCCAAGAGGGAAAGGAAAGTTTCCAGGCAAGATTTAAGCAGACACATTAAAAACAGAAAGTGCCTTCTTGGAATAACAAGAAAAGAGAAAAGGCTGTGACTCGGACAGCACAGACTGTGCAAACAGATGGGAGATCTGGAAAACTGTGATGCACATGAAAAGGTGTTTCAGTGCATTAAAAGAAAAAATAGTTGAAATCTTTATTCAAAATACAAGAAAAGAGAGGGAATTAATAATAATAATAGTCTCAGACTCTGAGAAAATAGCCAGAGTTCTGTAGGCTTACACGTAGAAGATATACATTTGGGAAGTCCAAGGGGTGTAATTATGTGTATCATGAAAGGAAGCAGTAAGAACATGACTGAAAAGTTGAAGAAACACAAGGGCTAAGGGTAAGCAACAAACATCAGCAATACCTGGGAGCTACTGCTGTGCAGGTGTCTGACAAGCCAGTTTATGATTACCTGTATTATGATCACAGTGGCCAAATAAGGCCCAAAGAATGAGGAGAACTTAAGCTTTCTTTCTCTCACAAGGACCACACTGATTTAAAATTTTAAAATGTACTATTTCAAATTAATTTACTAAAGGAAAGGTTAAATTGTTTATACTGGATATTTGTACAACTTGGCAAACCTTGTCCCTGGGGAAACTGCAAGTGCCACAAAAGGCCTTAAACATTTTGCTCTCTGTAAATCTTCTCAAATATTCAGTCAGTAGGCTTCATCAATAGGTAACTTTTTCAAAGCTCTCAGAATACTGGCAGAGTCTTTGCTCTAGAGTCTACATCCTTTTTGCCTAGAACTATGTGTAGAAGACTTGTCCAAAATAAATCTGATTAATCTGGATTGATTTATTATCAGTAATAGATATCTGGTTTTTGTCGTGAAATACACATAACATCTGTTTTATGAAAATCTGGTTTTATAAAGGATAAAAATATCCCCAAGCTGTATTGAGATACATTAGCATATACACATTCCTTAACTTCATTTCAGAGTGAAAAAGTATCTATATACCATATACACATCATATGAGCATGTGCAGACTTGAGAGTGTGGAACCATTCTTCCCCCTTAGGAGAATTGTTCCGACAGTTCCTAATCTTTCTCCATCTGCCTGTGCCTAGAAAAGCCAAGAATTAGAACGATTCAGCAAAGTCTAGAGAACTGGAGGGATAATGGAGGGCAGAGGGTAGGGAAAAAATGTTATTTTCTATTTCTCAGTGGTAAAAGTCCTGATAAGGTGGATGTTTGTTTACGTTCCTCAGCCATGCCCTCTGTCTAACATTGTGAGTCTTCAGCAAACACAAGCACTGATACCACAGACATCTATTCAGCTTTCTAATTAAGTTCAAATATCCACAATTTGGATTTTAGCAATTTCAAACAGTAGAAATGAATCCGATAAGAAAGGGAAGAGGTGAATTTTTATACTGCAGTTCTCCCAGGAGGCTGGAAAGGAGAATTAAGCAGAAGTGTTTGTGAACTTAAAGGCAAATTGGATGACATTTTGAAAAGCATCTGTAAAACCAAGATGATTAATAGAGATGGCAGTGAATTTTTCCTCAGAGTCATTAAAGATTCAGTGGCAGGGGGGAGTTTTGGGGAGGTTCTTTTGTTTGTTTTTTGTTTACTCACCTATCAGTCAAATTATTAACAGAGAGTAAGAAAAACTTCATATGTAAGATTCTGATTTCATCCCACTGAAATGAGTGCCTGAGACAGCTTCCAGATCAGATTCAGCAGCACATAAAGAGCACTTTCCAGTCAAAAATCAGGTAAAAAGAAAACCAGGATCATAGTGTGCCCTCTTCCCCATCATGCTGATGGTTACTTGGCACACTGATATATGTTTTCCCGTGGCTGCCTACCCCAGTTTGCCCACAATGGCTGCCTTGACACAAAGATTCACTTGGCAGATGTTTACTTGCATCACCTTCAGGACCCCAGTGAGTTACCTTGACTGAAAGTCAAGCCAAAAAGATTCAGTGTTTGCCCCCTTCGGGTCCCATTCTGTCTCCTCAGCAGCAAACTACTCCGTTCAGTTCAAAAATCAATTTAGTTGCAAGGTCATATGGAAATACCTCACAGTATGAAAAGCTTGACTCTGTCTTAGTGGAGGGCTTTGGATTAAGCAGGCAATTGACCACCTAAAAGCTTTGGCCATACTTCACATGCAAAGAACTTTGTGTCCATCTCCTGTACAGCCAGAGCATAAAACTTCAAAAACTCCATGTCATAATCAATCAAGCTCAGCAGGACCCGCCTGCTGTTGGCACTCTAGCTAGTTCCACTCCCCACTGCATTTGCTGCAGTTCACTAGTAAAGTATGACAGCTTACATGGGAAAACTGCTGAATCAAAAACTGTCTTTGCATATGCACAGAACAGTTCAGGTGACACTATGAGAATTTTTTGGGAGGTTTTTATCATTTGCATTACTTACACTGGTTGGAAGGTTGGTTTGGAGGTTGGGAATCCTCCCCTAAGTTGGTCACTTCTTTTACTTCTTGTTTATTACTTGTATTTTCCAAATAATTTATGATTAATTGTGAAGCTGATCTACTGTGATGATTTGTCAAAACACAATCACATAACACAACACAGGCCAAGTTTTAATTGTGCTTTAACTGGAGCCCTCGCAGTCTTAAAGAAATAAAGCAGAGAGGATCGTTTCGCTTGCAACCAGGGGCTGCAGACATAAGTGGCCCTGTGATGAGCTATCAGTGGGGAAGGCCCACCAGCTGGGAGGAACGAAACAGAAATTTTGTTTATTTCTGCAATCAAGCCAAAGTGAGTTGAAAATCCTGAATGAAAAACTTGCCACACAACTTTTACACAAAGATCAGAGACTTTCTCTTGGGATGTACCACTTGGGAATTGGTGATCCTTGTTCCTACCACAGTTGTATAATTTTAACATCCCACAGAGCTGACAGACTTTGACACTAACAACTGTGCAGGGAGTAAAACAGATTTACAAGTGGCAGTGACCTTTTCATCAAGGGAAGTAAAGTAGACTCAAATCCACCATACCCCCGACTCACAGTCCTGACAACATCATTCAACATACAGTAGGAAAAGCACTTCAGCAAAAGTTTATGAAAGTGACATTGACACAGCACAGGACATTAACTTGATCCCACCAACATGCCATAAGTTTTAAGTAGCATCTCTTTTTTTTTTTTTATTTTATCGAGATTTGAGGTGTTTTCTGCCTTAATAGTTTAGTGTCGTCTGTTACTTAGACAATTAAAATGCACCAGCACCTTTTTATTTACAAATGTACACATAATCTGATCATTTTTGTAATAAAAAGACCAATAAATAAGTAAATAAAATTAAATAATCTATAATTGAATGTTCCTACTAGCATTTCTTTTTTATTCTGGACGCCCATAACACTGTGATGCCTGGACAGGACTTACTCACTATCTTGAATCTTGTTGCCCTAGCAACTAATAGCCAAACTGGCTTCAAAAAATGCAATCGAGGTGGCCTCTCTGATTTTTAAAGGAAATTGGCTACTTTAAACCCAGTGAATGCATGTTTTAATTGCACTCTTCATGGTTGAAAATCTCTCCCTCAGCATTTTTTCACAGCTAATAACAGTTTTATTCATCTATGTGGTTGGATGTGTAGATACAGTAAAGCAAAACTCCCTCTGACAGAAATTTGAAGCATAATTGTTCAATTTTTAGGCACCTAAGAGCCAAAAATTACATCTGCATCTGCTTATGCAGAATCTTTGCAGTTTCATTATGATTTAAAATAAGGCAATTATTTTAAATTTCTGTATAAGAATAGTTTACTAAGAAACATTGTACAAGTACAGTTAATAAAGATACTCCACCTTCAGAAGAAAGAAAACTGTTAGGCAAATTTATGGTAAAGCAAATTTTTCTTATTGATCAAGCCCTAGAGGGACATTAACAACACTTAAGGGAACAAACTGCAGAAGATGGCATAGCTGACACATATAAAAGAGTTGGCAAGAGAGCTGAGCAGGGCTGGAAGGAAATGGAACACTTTAACATTACATCCCGGTCATACCAAGGTCCATTGACCCTGTACGCATTCCAGATAATTAATTTACAACACATTAAACCTCTGTGTGAAGAAGGATGTTATGCATCAACTGCATAGGAATAAAAAGTGTTATTGATTTAAGATTTCTATTGTATCACACATTGACAGAAAGAAACAATCTAGTGGTGTTTTAAAAATAAAAAACCCTTTTCTGAAGGACAAGTTTGCTAAATAAGTGCACTTTACACTACATTTAACTGAAGTATTGTTGACACCCTAAAATAAATGCTGTTAGGAAAGAAACCCTCAGCATAATTAGGAGAATATGGCATGACTGGATAGTATTGGCATTTGCTCTAGGAAAAAAATACTTTGAGGTGATAATGCTCTCTTTTACAGTAAGAGTTTAAAATAGAAAAACACATTGACAAATATTATTTAATGAATAAAATATGAGTGAACCAGTTCCTTTAATACAGAATGATGTCTAATGAGAGTCAAGCCCATTTTCCTCGTGGAGTCATTGTGTGCTTAACATGTAAGAGAAGGAAACTCTTGCAGACCTGCGAAGTTTTAAGATTCATGAACATCAGAACCAGTTTCATTTATAATTTTTTCCTCTAAATCACAATTTTCAGATCACAGTTCAGAAAATTCAGAAGTTGAGGTTAAAGTTCCGGACTGCTCAGTATTTTTCGCTGCATTTTAACTTCCTAAAAATGCAGAATGCTAAGAAAATCTGCCCTGTATCACTCACAACCTTCAGCAATTATGCAAAGTTCATTTAAGATGTGCAATAGTTAGAAAGAGGTTTGTATTAGGCTACATGTAATATGGTCGCAGTGCAAAAAGACCCAAGAAATTCAACTTCAAGCAAGCAGTACAAAAAGAGAGAGAAAACATGGAGACATCTTTAATTGATCTGACCTACAATCAATCTCACGCTATGGAGAGAAGGGTAAGCTTCCTCATGGAAAGCCAGATGGCACTTGGGATTTGGTATAAAACACTTGGAAAGAGTGTATGAAAGATCTAAAATAAAGCCTGGGATTTCGCAAGCAAGGGAAGCTACTCCAGCCAAATTGAAACCAATATGGGAGCATCCCAAACATAGCAGAGAAGTCAAAGCATTACAAGACTCAAATAGCAAAGTGTGAAGAATCTGAGCTATAAAAGCAGGAGAATGCTCAAATAATTCCAGATGAGCTCAGGCATAGTATGAAGCAAGACAGTCTGCACTGTTTAGAAGATTTAAGAACAACAATTCACATTTCTCTGAACACCTGGAAGTATGCACAATATTGGCAAAGCGAATGCCAGTGGCAATATTAGGTTTGTAAAAGTACACCACATAGCCCCAGGACACAAAGAAATAATAGCTTGAAAGCCAGTCATGAACACAAACAGTATGATGGCAGCAACACGGCGACCAGTGCTGCAAGAAAGGCTGCAGATATCAGAAGGTAAATAACTTACACTCAGCAAAGTATTAACTAATTTAAAAGAAGAACAAACTTTTCTTCAGCACTGAAGTTGGCTATTTATGGACTTCTCCAAGAAATATGTAGTGGTTTCCCTCAACAGTACAGTCAAAACTGAAGTCAAGTGCATTATTCATCATGCTTACTAATAAAAAATTTAATGTCAGTGCTCTCAAAGAGTGAATGGAGCCTTTGACCTTAGTCTAAATGTGCAAAAAGTTATGTATCTTATTTATGGAAAGTTTATGTTAACTGAAACTGGCTATAAACTACTTACTGCCATTCCCATAAGGAATCTGATAAGCACCTTTATCTCACCCTCTCTTGAAGACACATAGATTATTTCTCAGCTAAAAATGGTTGATTTAAAAAACCAAATATAAATCTAAGCAAAATTTGTTGCCTACAGATGCATACATTGGATCCTTTGATACAAGCCCAGTGGAGCCATGCACTACCCCATAAATGACACTCGTATCTGTGTAACATTTATGCCCTCTTTAACCATTTCTGGTCCCAGGCAAGGGATCTTGAATAGCAGAAAAAAGTCGGGGTATCAGCTTAGGCTGCTGTGCTCCTCACTTTTTTGAGGTGCTCCATGTGAATACCCTTCAATTAGTCTGCAGGGCATCTGCTAGTCCCTTTTTATTAGTGACAATGGCCAGCTCTACAATACCTCACGTGTGAGTGGTTTGCCATAGGTTTTGCCTTGTCTGCCAGAGACTTGCTACAACAAACTGCGTGCTTCCCCAGGCTTAGGATGACACCATCAACTGAAACAACAATAGCAACCAAAAACCAGCCTTTGGAATTCCTTAGTCGAAAAAACTAATTTCTAATACCTGTACCATGATCAGCTGTACACAAAGTAATAAAATGTAAACTGCCGGTCATAGGAATAGAGAGGATATTATAGGCTTGACTCCTCTATAATATACCTGAATTTTCTTAAAAATTGTATTTTTTTTCTAAGACTGGTACAGGTAAAGGGGTGAAAACTCATTTTGCAACAACCACAGGTCTATTCTCAATCCTAACTCAGCAACACAGAAAGGCTCTCTCCCAAAAGACTTGTTGAACCATCATAGTAATTTCTCCAGTAGGTGCAGTCATCACATTTTCCTTTCTGCACACACTGAGACATCCCCAGGATTTTTACGATATAACAACCAAATTATTATCCATCGAGAGCAGCTAAGTTACTATCCACCCAGGGTGTAGGAGATAAAAAGTCATTTAAAAATTAATTATTTCAGTTAGATATTTTACTGAAATAAGTTATTTTCCATTTTAAAAATAAATTCTTTGACATTCGAGTTTGAAACTTAACAGTCAAAATTATAATTATCACCTAGAAAAGTAATTCAAACAAAATTAAAAATACCTCACATCTGTCCTTAAAACTGTAACAAAATTAAGGACAGATTTATTTCTACTATAGAATCATAAGGAAAAAAAAAAGTCTCTTATCATCTGAGAACTCATGAGGACATATAAATATGCTGCAATGGAAGACTTTTATTTTTTTCCCCACTTATTTCCTAAGTTACTATTTTTTCATTCTTCACACATAAGAAAAACCCCTACATCACAATATTAGCATTTTTATGAGATTAAATTTCAGCTTTGGTCTCCCTTATTGAGTGTTTCATGCCGTGTGCATTGTCGTGGATCCTGAGCACCTGACTGATCAGACTTGTACCCTGCATGTTAGTGGTGTTCAGCTGATATGCAGATGGTCCCATTTGTTATAATGGACTCAAACACCCACTTGTGAATCCATCAGATACTACTCACTGACTCATTGAGATCTAGCTGGTGGCAAAATTCCATTTAAAGTGTAGCAGTACAGTGTTTGTCCTGGAACTGCTGAGGTAGCTCAGAGGTTTGGGCTGCTTTCTTTTTACTCCATGATTATTATCAGCTAATGATTTACTGCACAACACAAGGTTTCTCATATTTTATTAAATTATTGCAAAGTGATTGTTTGCAATTGCAAAGGGATGAACCAGATCCCCATTAGGTGCACACTGCTAGAGTTCTATGACATTCATTTATCCTATGGATTTATATTTTATATATGAATTGCATGCCTTTGAAAGACTACTTGTTCCACGAATCACAGTATCACACACAAACACACAAGGATGGGTTTATTTTTAAATGCTGTTAATTTCATGGAAATCAGTGTCTTGCAGTCCTTTCTAAAAACACTTTTCTAATGAAGTAATGAATGTATGTTATAATTGCAGCATCAGGTTCACATAGTAAGTCAGACTTTCAAACTAGATGAAAGAATGCAAAGTGCCGGTACATAATAGGTTTTTTTTTTAAATTATTCACCCATACTTACTGTGTCCCTCTCTAGAATTCATGGATCATTATTCTTTGTAGCTCTTTTTTCTTCAGTGTAAAACTGTGGAATGAAGTCCGCATTCAGAAATTACACACAAATATGTTAGAAAAATGGAGTGTTTGAAATCAATTCTAATGTTAAATGCAAAGGACATTCTGGGCTCATTAAGTAAAAATATCTCATTTAATGAGCAGGAAAGCACTGGAGCACACTGAACCCTGACACAAAGCAAATTATTTAAGTGATAAATTATATTTTATGGGGAATGTAAAAGTTAATAATACTCAGGGGTAAGGTAATAAATGCAGAGGTGTAACTAACTTCATTGACTGCTTTACTTACAAACATGCCATATGTACCTGGTTACTTGAAATAGTAATAAAAGGAATTGGCAGAAACTCAGGGAACCGAAGATTCACATAGAGACCTTTGTAGCATTCTTTTCCACTGAACAATCTGTGTTTTATTCTTTTCAAACTCATTATTCTCCCTCCTCTTTCACTTTAGAATATATACCTCCAGTCTTTGCTTTTCACTTTTTGTCAAATATTTGATCTTGCAATCATTAAAACTGAAACCTTCTTATCTACCAGAGAGGCTAATAAAAACAGTGCTGATTTACCTGTGATGATGCCCCAGAAGTGACCTGAAACTTTACTTGAAGAGAACCAATCTATGCTGAAGGAAAACAGTGAATCAACTTTTAATCTACTGCCCTTCTAGTGCATGCAAGTTCAGTGGCACCAAATCTCCTGACATAATTGTCCTCAGAGATCAATGCAACAGAGCAGCTCACAAATATACCTCTGCACATTAAAATAAGGGTTGTTACCATGAATGTAACTATCTGCATTAAAACTCTTTCCCTATATTTTAGTGGGGTAAAGGACACGATTAATAAATTTCTAATAGAAATCAACACAGGAAGAGCATGTTCAGCCACAACTATTTCCCATGACAATTTCCTTAATCCTAAAAGACAATTTGCATTACCAACATGATCCTTTTTTTCCAATTTTCTTTGGTATTTACATTTCCAGGTCACCAGGTAGTGCTTTATTCCCATCAAGTGTTACCCTGAATTGGTACTGTTTGTACATGGATGAGACATTCCCACACTGTGAGTATCACATTTGTCAGAATCCTTCAGCAGAGTTGTTGTACAAAAGCAATCATATGAATTACAAAAGCATAACAAGTTTATCCACTGCATTGAAAACTATCTACCTATGTGCAACTGTTTTTTAGGAACAAGAGTTTACATTCAATTATGAATTAAGTCAATTTTAGGCTACTTTTTAATTTGCATCTTTAAATAGTCTTGTTATAGTAATCAATGGTCTTAGGACACCTTATAAGTAAGCACAAGCCATCCCTTTGAATTTGGAAAGAGAAAAATAATAAAATCAGAAAAGTGTTCTGGTTGAAATAAGTGTCTCAGTAAAAACAAACAAAAAACCGAAACAAAACCTCATCCAGATTCTGTATTTGTCGTTGAACTCAATGATTTTAATGGTCTTTTCAGCCTAAGTAATTCTATGATTCTAGAAAGTAGCAATAAAAATTACATATAAGATACAGTTTTCTAGCAGAAGAAACAACCCTTCACAGATAACATGACTAGAAATACAGTCTTTGGAGACCAACAGTGATTACACTGCACTACTTGTAAAACGGCCAGTCTGTATGCCTGCAAAAAATAGCAGTAGCAGACTCGTTCAGGTGGATTATGAACTTTCAAATAAGTGTTTCTCTAAATTATTCTGTCCTTCTAAATATACAGATAATTTAGTAGTGTTACATGCTCATTGTGAGTTAGAAGTACCAAGAATTTCAGCAGACTTTTGTATGTCTGCTTCTGTGTGCATATATATATATATATATATGTGCGCATGTATATTCTTTATACATCAGAGAAAAAAAAGTTGTAGATCCATGGCATAAGAACACTAATAAAAACAATGTGTTCCACCACTTCAAAAATATTTTTAATTTTAATTTAGTGAGAAGTGAATCCAAAGATGGGAAAATAAATACTGAACATACATACGCATATACTCATAAGCATTACTTTTAAAATTTTAGTAATATAATTAGTAAGTTAAACTAAAATTGTCTGGAATCACCATCCAGTGCTCTGGGACATTAGCTATTATGAGTAAATAAGACACGTACAGTATGTAAGACTGACATTACAGCTCAAGGTGAGATCATTATTGAAGGTCATACTACTGAAATGGTAAATATGTCAATTCTTATATTCCTGTGAATGTAAAGATACAAAAATGTATACAGGGTCCGATCTAGTAAGAGTCTTTTCACTGGTATAACTGTCTTTCTCATGGTTTTCAACCATTTTTAGGGTCAATAGGGTTTGTACCTGGGAAATACTTATTATCCACTTATTATCCACTGATGCTTGTCTTCTGTGCTTTTGTGTTTCAAACCCCCAGGCTATCATATGCCTGACGAAGAGTATAGCAAAAAGATAACACAAGAAATTTTCCCCTGAAAAAGCAAGGTATACCTATTATTTACTTAGCAAATAATTTAGTTTTTTCCCAAGACCTTTTTGGGGTTTAAGGCAGCAGATAGTTGAAATTTGAGATAGTTAAGGCATGAAAAATCCTCCGTATTAAATCTGTCTTCTGATTTGTATCTATCCAGAAGACAGAAACAGAATTCTAATTCAGAACTGACTCCCTAATATCTTGCATGAGCACTTTTATAAAGAGACAAAAAGTAATTCCCCTCTTCAAAGCATGACTGTGCTGCCTACAGAAATATTTTTGTGGTGTCCTTAGACTAGATTCTCTTAGAAGACTTAGATGAATATTTAGTCTTCCTTACAAAGTTAATAATATAATTTTCTCTGAAATTGCTTAAAAAAAGAAAGAAACATTTTAGTTCTCCTTCGAGAACTTCAAAATGGTGCAAGGAGTGAGAGGTTACATACAGTTGGGAAGCTCAGGGACAGAAGGGCTCAGTGTGTTCTCCACTGAACTTCCCCATGAACTTCCAGCACACTTGATAACAAAAACATGTTGTCTGCTTCTTCTAAACCAGCAGATGCTGCTATCTCTACTTCTCCAAATATTGAATTTATGTTTTTAGTTACTTGTAGAATAACTAATGCACTGGTGCCAGTCAGATACTTTATATCGCCAAACCCCCACAAGCAAATTTGTTTTACATAGCAGTTGAATGAAAAACATCCTGTAGAGAGTGCAAACGCAAGGGAATGAAAACGGAAAACAGCACTAGCAACATGATTTAAATGAAGTGAACATTAATACCTCCAAGACATTACATTATTGCTTCTTACATTTAGTGGGAAAAGCTGTAATTTACATGTACAATATTTTTAACATGATCTTTTAATTAGATATATACAGTTACTCGGTTTAATTGATACTGTAAAGAAAATACTTACTTGAAAACATATGCTGCAATAATTAAAATGCTATTATGCTGACAGTGTCTTTCTTTGAGGAACTTGTAACATCTGTATTGACTGTGATAAGCATTGATTATCTGGAGTGATATAAATATTTGGGGAGCTAATAACAATCAGGTAGGATTCCAGTGCATGCTATAGGCAGCAGAGATAAATCACAGGAAACCTAGATCAAAGCTGGTTTGTGAATAAGTTTGTTTTTGTACTTAATGACTCAATATAAAACACACACACAGAAAACTCTTCAGAGATTTGAAGCACAAGGAAATGCCATAAAGAAACATCCCATCCTGTGCAACATTTCTGTACATCTGTAGAATCTCCCTATGCAGCGAGTAGGATGTCAGCACACAAAGAGGAGAATGAATTCAATCCATCAAGCACTTACCATGCACATTTACCAACATTAGACATTTCTTTGAATTATTAAAACTTTTTTTAAAGCAGAAAAAAAAAAAAAAAGGCATGTAATTCCTATCCCTTCCCCTTGAGGAGTGTAATTTAGTGATGCAATAGGTCAACTGCAATTTAATTCCCATTCAGACTAGGTCAGCTGCCTCTTGGTTCCATGTCAGATATTTATTTATTCTGACTTACTTTCATTAAATTGCCATAGGCTGTAACGAGGGTTTACATCACCCCCTGTGGTCCTTTCTAGGTGCATTTTCTCTTCCACACATTCTTGGTCCTAGCACTTAGCCTCCCAAAGGCTCTCTGGATTTCTGGAGGTGATGCAGGTTTGAAGGGGTCCTGACAAGAGTCAGGATGGCCTCAAGTTCAGTCAGGTTGAAAGGACATGACTGAAGTCAGCATCTGCTCTGTATATTCATTCATGAGGACTTTTATTGCTACTGTTTCCTTCTTTTCACATGAGACAAAAAGCCATTTATGCCAGAGAGCACCAGAAATGGCTTGGGAAGACACACAGCAATGTGTGCTGACACACAGGACTGGGGGCTGAGAGCCAGCGACAGATTCTGACTGCTGGCACTCTATTGCTCCTATAGAAGCCAGTGCTGACAACAGAGCTGGAGTCTGATGCACTAGTGGGATTTTGGCCCCAGTGATAAAATGGGAGCTTTTGCTGACAATTATGCAACCAAGTTTTCACCCTGAGTGACTGAATCCAAACATATGTCTGATTTCAAGTGACTGAGAAGCCCTATTGACTACCCATCCCCATAGGACTCCCCACATACTTGTGATCAGGAGAGAAGCCCAGTTTATGTAAACCTTTGCCCATGAGTCAGGGTTGAGTAAACAAAGACTTTTCCATATTTTCTGCAAGCATTCCACTGTTAACACACAGCATGCAACATTTGTTTCTTATTAAGCTGTATTTTCATTTCTTTACTCGTGTAATTTAGGTCTTTCTAACACTCTTTGTTCCATTTTTTTAAGCATTGCATTAACTTGCCTTCCTATAACCTCTGTACAGCTTTCTTTGTGATTGTTGTAACAATTTGTACTATTCCAAAGCACAGGGATTAATTGCGTCTCTAGTTATTATCTTGTCCTTGTTTCTTTCAGACTAGTGGCCTCTGAATTTTTTTTTCAAAACTGCTTGGAGACTAAAAAGACATCATCTTCACAGTAGCATAAAGTAATGTTCTGTAGACACAACAATGGCTGTGTATTGCACCTTGCATAAACTACTTTCATTACCTTCAGATTACTGGTGTTATTCAAAAACATTCATTTACAGCAGAGAGGGTCCATGGACAGTTACTGAAACCCTTAACAATACACAGCGCTTTGTCCTAGGTTGCAGCAAAGTGTATTATAGTCTTTGTCTGTTCAGAAATAGATTGATTTATTCAAAAGAAACTTCAGATATTCATATAGTTTTTATTAACTTTATACTACAATGTCGTTTGTTAATTTAAATAAATGTATAACAATGTAACTGAAGTGAATCTTGTAGCTTAGTAGTGCAATAACAGTGTCATCATAAACACATTGCTACATCTAAATATAGGGAGGGAGTTGTAGAGCATTTTTGCTCAAAATACATTAAAATCCACACGGTTATACATACTGTGTTGGCAACACAATTTAGTCTGTGTGAAAGCCAAAAAGGATTCATATTATTTTTCACAGGCCTTACTGGCTGTAGTAGGGCCATCATGACATGGCAGTACACATTACATGGGAGGATGGGAAGCCTAGGAGCATATTTTAAATGGCTGGGTTTCTTTTTCTTTTTTTTTTTTTTATCCCCTCTGTATCTCTCAAGTGCTTCTGCAACAATATTGTTAATAGACTTGCATAGAACACAAGGTAAACTGAAGAGATGATTATTGATTATTTTTTGCCAAGTACCACACAGAGATGCAGCCAAGTTGGGGCTTTACTGGAGGTGATGCTGAGAGGGGGAAAGGGTCCCAGTGAGTACTGTCTCTCTGGTCCCTTGAAAGACGCCAGCTGAGAAGGCACAAAACAGTAGCAAAATGTAGAAACCCAGTATGTCCTACCGGATTTTTTGTACATCACAACAGAACTAAAAGGCATATTTATAGAATGATACTAGTGCAGTTATTCACTATGAGTTAGTTTCTCGGCACATTGTCTTTTTCAGGAGGCTTGTATTGTTCCATTATCACAAACAGAGCAATATTGGTTAATCCTACATTTCAATTATGATAAGCATATCTTGAATATATAAATGTTGCTACATCTCATATAGTTTCCCTCTACAAAGCAAGGAGGTTCTTAAGAGTCTACATCTATTTAATGAATCTTCTCAATAATGTGGAAAGTAATTCCATTTGCATGTTATGGGGATGTGGAAATTCACATTTGGGTAGATACTCACATTTCATTTCTATCTCATACAGTTACAGAGTGTATTGAAAGCTTCACAGGTATTTTCAATATGCTGGATAACTCCTCTATGTTACTGTTATGTTAATGATTGCTGTAATTGGAGACTGCTTTTATAAGTACCAAAGATGTCTGAATGCATTTTTTTCTAAACAAGAAAGACTGTATGACAAACACATACTGAATAGCAAAAGGAGGCAGAAAGGCTAGGGGATTGGAAATTTAAAAAGAAAAAAAAAAAAAAGAAAGAAAAAGAAAAGGGAAAAAAAACATAGCACAGCAGCCTATCTGAATGACCTTGATACAGAATCTACTATTTAACTACACGTGAGGCTTCAGCTATCATTCTATTTTACTTCTTTTGGATGATGCCACCTCTAATAAAAAAAAAAAAAAAAAAAAAAAGAAGAAGAAAAAAGAAAATAAAAGAAAGAAATTTGGGCAGAAATAATAAGATTTTTTTCTGAAAGAAAAAAAAAACCAGTGACTTAATAGTGGCAGTATGAAATCTCATGTGTCTCCTCTGCTAAAGAAAGAATTTGTATACAACTATAAATTTTTTATGTTTCTATCAAACATTGATAATAAAGGTTTTAATATTTATAGTTACCCTTGGCCAAACTCTGAGAGTTCCCTCTCCAGTAGGGTACACTCACAGAGGTACACATTGCCTTTGGGTACCACTGATTGGGACAGTAAGTACATGATGAATTTCCCTTTGGAATATAGCACTGATAACCAGCTCTTCTTAATCTTCTTAATATTCAGTTTTACACATTATTCTGTAATCAGCTCTATCCTGAATTCTAATGAGTTCTGTTTTTACACTGGGAGCTGTGTCTTTTAACAATCAATGTTATTAAAATGACCCTTGATAGTGCATGATTCCACATTGGGGATTTTCAAAGCTATATACAAAAATACATTTCATTACCACTTTAATATGGAAGTTTAAAATCAGAACTTCTCTCTGCCTTGTTCAAAGCAATTTCTCTGGCTTTGAACAGCTGCTTGGCACACCATAGTGCCTATAGTAGGATTTCAGCTCCCTTTCCATGGTGGCCCAGGAACTCAGAGCAAAGAGGAAATGTGGAGCTGAATGTTGGATAGCTGGTAGATTTATAGTCACCAGTCTGAACACAGCTCAGGAAAAGACTGATTAAAGGGCTCCATGATGCAAGGTACTCTGTGTTGGTTAGATTTTTTGTTGCATTGTTATAACTTCATGGGAGTTATTAATGATCTTTTAACTAGTTTTGTTACTTACTGTATAAGAACGAACTGGCATAGACACAATATGTTAGGAAATTAGTTTCGTCTCACTTGCCCTTCTATTGAATAAGTGAATCTCTCTCAAATTTCCATTATACAGCAAATGCACCCAACACAAAAGCAAGGGAATTACATATCCCCTTGTCACAAGCATCTGAACTGAGTACTAGTTTCTGGATGGAGCTAACAGAGACTCAGGGAAGCCACCAGTTTGCAGTGTCAGCACTGCAGGTGTCCCACTGAAAAAAATTGCAATATGCAGGTCTATGAATCAACAGATTCTTACTAAGAAAAGCAAAACATTGGTTTAAAGTTTCACGTTTTTCAAGCTGAAATCGAACTACAAAAAAAACTGTGCTTTGAGACAGGCAGAGGGAATAAACAAAAATGAAATGGTGCACGAGGGAAGTTTTTGCATGTCTGTCAAATTATGTAGCAGAATAAATCTGATTTTTTTGTTGGGGTTTTGTTGTTTGGTTGATTTTCTTTAAACATAGCAATAGAGAAGATTGGCAGCTGCTGTACATCTAACTATTAGTTAGAAGCCTGCTACCAATAAAAGACTGATCAGAATGAGTAGAAAGGGTACTTCACAATATAAAATGGAATAAGGTAAATATAGACCTCTGAAAACCAAATAAGGAAACCTTGAAACTCCTTCCCCACCCTGCAGTTTCAGCTCTAATTTGTTCCGTCATGAAGCAGAGCTCAAATATTTAAAAAAGTATAATGTAAAACAGAAATCCCAGGCATCCCGTATCCAACAGCAGTTTCCTTTTCTCCTAAACGTCATGAAAGGAAACCCAAAGAAATCAAAAGATTGTTTCAAAAACAAAGGAAAAGAATGTTCATTCCAGAAGAACATGGTGCCTGCTCGTGTGAAAAGCATTTCCCTTTTGACTTTTTTCCATTATTGAGAGTAAATAACCAAATTAATCCCAACGGTGGATTTAAAGTAAGCAAGGCAAAAAAGGCAACACTTCACTTGAAAAGAGGATATGTATTGAAAATACTAAACAGAACTAAACAAATGCTAAGTGGAATTTGTGAGCTTGCAGTAGCATTTAGGTAGAAACACATTTATCTGGATGACAGGAGGAAGAGCCTTAATACGGAATTGTATCACAAGGGCACACTTTGAAAGAAAAATGAGCCCTACAAATAAAACTTGCAGCACAAAGTTGTAAAGGAACTTTGCCCATGCATGTTAATTATACCTCTCCTTTTGTGCTTATTTTATTTAATTGTACTCCACCTCTGAAGCAGGTTGCCACTCTGTAACCTGCCAGCTCATTTAACCAAACACACAGGTTTGATTGGCATGTGATCCCACCTTTGCCCAAGCCTGTGTTTCTCTCCTCAGCCTGTGATCCAGGGTCAAGATCAAAGAGAGCTGGGATGTGCCCTCCCAGGCGTGAGCTAAAACTGCTCTGCACACAGAGAGATCTGGGACTAACGAGCCTAGGACAGCAGCAGCCCCAGCTTCTCAGATTCTCCAGCCCCTGTGGTGATGACTCAAATGTTGGAGGAATTTTTAAGGCATTTCTCTTTCATCAGATGTTCATCATGCCACAGAACAGAACCTCTTGGTCTTGCCACTTAATGGCCTACAACCTAAACGACAGATTTGGGTTCAGATCCTGAAGAATAAGGAAATCCTTTAAGACATTTTAAAGTTAAATTCACTGTAGTGGCTTAGCAATATGTAAAACAAGTTTGGAGGACACTAATACTTTCCCGCCTAACACTGAAACCAGTATAACTTCATGGACTAAAAACTCCTTTATACCAGTGTTACAGACTTGAACCAAAGTCTTTGTCCTTGCCTGAACTAAACTGTCATTCCTCAATCACTCAACTCTTCATCTGAGAATATGTGTAGTTTAAGAACACCCCAACAACTTTCTCTCTTATTATAATTTTACCTAAACAGGTATGAGTTTTCCTTCAGGTATGTTCTAAAAAAAGTATGACAATTAATCTGAAGTGTCATTGTTGAAGAAACCTGGTATTAGTGATTGTTTGAAGAGCATTACATAGTCTAGAAGACAATATTCTGTAGGCTCATCTGTAATAATCCCTCACTATATCTTTTGCAATTCCTTTCTGAAAAGGAAAAAAATCACTGGCAAGTGTCTTAAATGCCAGAATGCTCACCAGTCCAGCACTTCATTACTTAAATTCAAGCTTCAATATATTCTCTTGACATTAACTTCCCAGTTGAAGAAATAGATATAATTTTTATGTTCAGGAAATTATAAAGAGTGGGTATTTACTGCTACTTAATATGACTGCTGCATGGTTGATTTACAGCCAATATAAAAATTGAAAAATATCTGTCATTGCCTCATTGATCAGTATTGAAATCCATGAAAACAAGAAAGAGTGTGGACATCAACATTTATTATCCTATAATAACAGGTTACTTCATCTTTCTAAATGACTGTAAAATAATAACAGTTAGTTCTTTTGTTTATTCTTAGGGAGCAAATCAGGCCACAGGAGATTGTGCTATAGTAGTGGCTTCTTAAGAATTATATTCAATAATCAGTAATTACTTGTGAAATGAAAAACCACTGAGTGAACTTCACACCTGTAAAGCTGTAAGAAAGAATTGGTCATATACATTGATTGTCCTTTTTAAAAACCTAAGCTGGTTTATTCAGTTTAATCTAGGAGGTATACGGAAAATAATTTTAAAAATGAAAAAATGATGATCTTGGAAGCCTGTGTGAAAATAGCAGAATTAATCAGTTAATAGTGTCGAGGAAATTATTTATTTTTTATAAATAATAACATAAAAATCATGGGAAAAAAAAAAAAGAAATTTAATCTCTGCTTACTTAAAAGTTTACTTGAGGCCATATTGTATTTCTTGTTTTCCTGACTAACAAATCATCACCGCACAAAGCAACACAGGTGGTCAGTTCTCTTGGGCTCACATCAAAGGGGCCACCGTGAAGATTTAGATGTTAGTCAAAAGCAATGTGAAACTTGTCTCTCACTGTTTGTCCCATCTATTGTACTCCACAGGGTCATCTTTAAAGGACTGTCTAGTTTGGAAAAAAAACCCAAAACCCTCTCATAAAAGGTGTTTCTAAAAACTGTTTTGTAACTGTTGACTGGTTCACAAATGGTCTATTTTCAGAATACTTGCATCATAAATTATAGCACTTTAAAACTCTATTTTTTACATGAAGCACAGTTTGCTATCCTTGGACACAAGAAGAAATGGAACTTTGCTAAATGATAACTATATTACCATGTATATAACCGTATATATAACCATTTCTGTAACTGATATCAACAATTGTTTGTATAGGAAATTTTTAAAAAACAGCAGAAGAAAACCAATGAAAATAAACAAAATTTCAGAATAGCTTACCCTTCTCATAGCTCTTGCAAGAAATTCCAGAATACAATCTTGTAAAAAAGGGGAAAAGAAATCAAATCAGTTGCTGTATTCTTTGGATCAGGGAAATTTTATTTAATTTACTTTGGGATTTTATTCTGGAACCTCAAAATACGTCAGGGCTTTTTAAAGATACATTCTCAGAAGCACTGCACATGAAATAATGTGTGTATGCTACACTGAAGGAGGGTTTTTTCCTGTATGAGGGGTTTTTTGGGTTTTTTTTATGTTAGTACTTTGAAGACTCTACCAACATCTTGCCTTGTATGGGAGTTACTTGAAAAGATCAAAGTCTTATTAAGTCCCCAGTTATTCCATCAATACCAACAGGATGTTTATAAACCATGATTCATGTTGAGTACACCAAGAAGAAAACATAGACTCAGAGTTCTCAGTAATAAACAAAGCCAACAGCACTTTTCAGCTATGGAAAACTGATTAAAGAGCTACGGGCAAGCTGTCATAGGAAGGAAAACCCAACAGGGCTTCCCATTTTTAATAGACATGCAGGAAACTGACTGCAGAGCACTTTCTGCATTTCTAACTTTATTCTATGTGCAAAAAAATGAACTGATATACTCTCTAGAGACAATTTACTAAACCCCACAATTATTCATATAAAGCTAAGGAATTTTTCAGCAAATAAAGCATTCATCAAATGCGGTTTTCAGCAAAAAAACCTACTCAGTTATTTTCAAAGTTACAGTTTCATCTTAAAATCATTGAGGACTAAATTTTTTTTAAAACTGAAAAGACAGCAGTCCCTCCCCAGTCAGTAGGACCCCAGAGGTGAAAGCAATTCTGCACAGAGAGGAGTGTGTTTGAATTCCTCTTCTGTTCAAGGGGTCCTTGGTCCACATCTCCCATCTGCTCAGAATGTATCTGAGACAATAAGCTAAAGGAAAGTCTCACTGTGTCTCAAGACATAGCAAACATCAAATTATCCACTGAAACAAAGAGATATGGTTCTGTGGTCCTACAGTTCACATTATCTCTTGGGAAATAAACTCCAATTGAGCTAAGACATTTTAGATGAGGGGAGAATTTGACTACTGGTTTTAATTTCCTGATGACATGCTAACATTATAAACTATAGACCTTAAAACCAATGGTTAAAAGCCAGTAGAAGGCAGCCCAACATACATCCATTCATTTTCAGGCTACTTAAGTTTGCTGGGTTTTTTTATTTGGGGTTTGTTTGGGTTTTTTTTAAGAAAATGTTCAGTGATAGAAAATTAAATAAATAAAAAATATCCTTTCATTAGCAAATACCAAAATGAAATTTCCAAATTTCCAAACTTTTTTCTTGGGAATGGGTGATGGGAGGCCTGCAGTTCTGGAAGCACTGCAACAGGAGTCCAAAGTCTACTAATGAAGTCATCAATTTCTCACAAAATTCTGCACCATGTCAGCATAAACAGCTTTGTTTTAAAAATGGACATTTATAAGCTACACAATAAAAGCGGCACATTCTTGAAGAAATAGCTCATGTAAAAATTTCAGTGGCAGCTTCTGACTCCTTGACAAATATTATATTACTTCTATGCTGCAAAATACAATAAATATGAAAGAAGTGTTGTGGATATGTATGCAAATTATATTAATGAGTTTGTTTTGTAGTCAAAAATTATTTCCTAGTGCACATTGTAAGATTTCATAATCTCAGTAGTCATTATTTATCTCTTATTTAATCATAGGCTTCCTTTTTATAAAGTCTATCTGCTTCCAGTAGAGATTTTTTATATACACCGCTGTTAGGGAAGTGACTACCCCTAAACAGAAAATGACTACTTTAAGAATCGTATTAGAATCAAGCGTATGTCTCATAAGGAATGGGTAGTGGAACAATAGCCTGAAACAATTGTACTCAACCAAAAGACTGTGTGTGGTCAATGCTTACAAACAAAACAGCAGAAAAGCGTGTTCTTACGTTTACTGTATTGCCTGGAGCTGTTAAATTGACCTCTTAGGAGGGTAAACATTGTGTCTATCCAGTTGACTCTGTAGTCAATACCAACAGGAGCAAAGGGTTTTTTTCCCAACCTAGGAAAGCAACTCCTCTGTGAGACTAATTAATTTCTCTGGATACATCCAGGATATTGATTTGAGATTTGAAAACACTGCTGATTTACAGTAGCCATCTACACATGAATGAGAACCATCTTTGAGAGAACTTTAAACAAATGGAGTAAACAGCATTTTTAAATAAACAGTTTGACTTCCACTGTTATGCAGCAGACAGCTCAGCTAAGCAGTGAAAAATCTGAAAATTTGTACAAACACTTTCAACTTTGCTATTGCAAAGAAAACTCTATGATTTTCTGCAAATCTGAAACAGATTTTTGAGACATTTACGGAAGATTGTTTTATATAGTTAGGAAATATAAAAGCTTCTGAAGTATCTTGTTTCTCACCCTGACAAGCATAGTTTACCAGTGGTCAGTGCAAAACTTTGGTTTGTCTGATATTCTAGAGGTATGATGTCCTTACACTGAACAACTATGCTTAAAGCATGAATGTGTGGCAGTTCCAACAGCCAAAGTCCTCACAGTCTTTCTGAACACTCAAGTTTTAGTCTGCCTTAGTCACATGTACAACAAGCATCTGTTTAAGTCACTAGCAGTAAAACATTTCTTGCTATATCAAAAAGTATGTATTGATCTTGTTAAGACATGAAATTCAGCGTTTTGCAGAGGATGTGATTAGTCATGGGAGCAAACCACTTGAGGAAGGGACTGTGAAGATGCGCCTCCACATCAGTACAGTTACAGAGTTCAGTGTAAGGTTTAGGATGGGGTTCAGCCCCAGGACCAGTACAATGGGGACATCAGACTGGGCCAACCCAGCACCCCTTTGGGATTGCCCTCAGCATCCTGACCCAGGGCAGAACTAGGCCCTCATCCAACACCATGGACAGTGCAGCTGTCCTAGAAGCCTTTAGCAAAAGCTCAGTGCTTCCAGGCAGCATAGGATCTTTGCATATCGAATCTGCTCCTATACCCTGGGCAGTCCTGAAGCGCCATGGAAGAATTTTCAAGACAAAAATCACAACAACCCAACAAATGTAAATAATACAGAGAAACCAAAGATGGCACAGTAACTAGAAGCAGGACAGATATTATGTACTCCTCTGTGCAACAGTGGGTGGGCAGTGGAGGTCAGACAGGAAAGACAGATAAAGAGCACTTTGCAGCTGCTGACATTGGCAATACTCTGCAGTGGTATGAGATGGTACGTACCCCTAAGGACATGACGATTCACTTCTTGTCAAGCCATAAAATATCCAAACAGAATTAATTTTGAGAATCTGGTTACAGAAGCCCTTTCGTCAAATGCAGCCTGAATATATTTTTATGTGTGTTGGAATTTCCTGTTAAATTAGAGGGGGTTTTAATGGAAATGCTGACAGGACCTTAACCATTGCAGTGTGAACAAATGAATAACAATATACATATTCTTCTTGCTAATAAAGTTTTATAGCCTTGAAATTCAGTGTAGAATTAGTCAATTGATTCTAGAGAGAATTTTTGAAAGAAAGGCTTCATGGTGCTTTCCTCCTTCCATGATGCGAAAAACAAATCATCCCAGGGTTTTAATTTATTAGCAGGCTTTTAGAGATACCTTTAGGTTTTTTCTCCTAATGTTTTTTGTGTTCTTTCTGGTTATAACAGCATTAAAGGCATAAGTACCATTTCAAAAGGATGTAATGTCTTTTTCTGACTTGAGGAACAAAATATCCAATTTTTTATTCACTTAACTAGAATCATTGCTTATATCTCAAGTTCATCTTTTTCTTTGATTTTACACTACATTTCCCCAAAGGTTTCTCCATTAATATTAACATATTTATGAATCTCATTATTCTGATTCATGTATTTTCAATATATTTAAGGCTATGTCAATATTAAGTTATTTGTCCCTTGTGAGCACCTTATACACAGTTAGGATTAGAAGTATCTTTAAACATAACATACTGAGAAGGACCACTTTGGGCTCAGAGGTAATATGCTTACATAACCAAACTCTCCATTTGCTTAGTTTAGTTATTAAGTCTGCTTTAAAAATAAAAAATATATTTAACTCCAGCAATGCCAGAAATTACTTTTAAGATATTCAAACGATTATGATAGAATATCATAACAATTTTCTTTAAAGACATCCATGATGCTGTAAAGATACCATACCACAGGATATAGTGTGTGCATGTAACCCTTCCGCCCAGAGTCTGAAGCTCCTTTACAGCTTTCAGAGACCATGGGGGCCTTGCCTGGACCCTTACACTGTGCTGCTTAGCTTGACTCCACGTGCCCACACAGCTACCCTACTGCCAGTTTAATCCCCAGTCTTGAAGTGGAAGTAACCTGTACAGGATGGAGACAGCTCCACTACTGCCAGGAGCAGGTTAGGAGCTGCAGCCTATAAGGGCAATTGCCATAACACATTGCTTGAAATCTGGAAGTGCTAAACCTGCAGCATAATCCTCCCCTTGCTCTGTATAGGCATGAGAATGAAATTTCTTTTTTTTTTTTTTTTTTTTTAAATAGTGGGGCTTGTTGTCATCATGAATTTCAGATACAGATTCTAGCAGAGAAAGCTAGAACTTGGCCTATCCCCATCAATATTGTTCATAGTTTGCTTATATACAATAAAGGTTGTTCACTGACATATTATTGGTTTCTTACGGTCATATTGTAAATTCAGTATGAATCCCCAGACTTTCTTAAATGAGTACTAATGACTAGACTACACAAAGAAACAAGGAAAGATAAAAGCTTATTTCTCAAGCAAAGAATCTATAGTGTGTGAACAGAACAGTGCCTTTTTCTCTGCAGAAAATCTGCATAACACTGGAATCGATTGCTTTGCTAATTGCACTGCTTGCCTCTTTTCTACTATTGTGTCAGTAATAAAGATAGAGTTGATGTTGAAGCATTTCAATATAATTGGCATTTTTATTTGAGTCTGGTTATACAATATTCCTTTTGCAAACCTTTCTATGTACATACTGAATACGATCAGAAAATATGTCAAAAGTAACTCAGATGTACAATGGTAATCAATGTTTGGGAAAGAACATCACTCCATGGACACACACTAGTGAAGCTACGAGAAAGTGATTAATGCAAATTGCTTATTAGAGAAATGCATGGACATAATTTTAGCTCTTATTAGGCAAGTTGCAGTTTTGTGCTTCTGCTTTATATTCTGACCTCCCACTGACTGGCCTCTCTAATTCTCAGGGATTAGTCCTGTTGACCTTTCATAAAAAATAAACTAACAAAAACCATAGTGAAGACAATTTCTTCCGGGAGTATTTGTTTATTCTTGAGTGTCAAAACAAAGACAGTACAAAGATTTGGCCTGGTGATGATTTTTCCTAATGTTTTTGTTTAGCTTTTTGTGATATGAAATAGGAATGAATCTGTTCTGACTCCATCATTACACAGCAGATCTGCAGATTCTCCTCACAGAAGAGATCTGTCTTCTGCTGTTTACTCTCCAAACATGTCAAAAGAAAAAAAAATAGCTCCTCTGCCTGCAAATACACACTTCACATTTATTCTGATAAATTTTGTGGCACTTCTAAAATTAACGGTAAAACAAAATTATGAGACTTCATCAATTAGGCAGAGGTAGAAAAGACCTTAGCCATTCCATGAATGACAGAACTAATTTTTAAGTGCACTACAGATATCTCTTATTACCATTTAAAAAAACCTGTGCCATAACTCAGGAAAAGTACCTGAGTAATTTTTAAAGGTCAAATAGAAATTAATTGCATCAGGTTCCTAGACAAGATTGCAAGCAAAGTTTTTAACTCCATGAAACCTGAACTTCCATTGCTTTAAAAGAACAGAAGGTGTGCTGGTCTGTGCTGGGTTTTCTATGTCTGTGTAGGTTGCATGTTTCTAAGACAGACAACAATGTGGTACAGGGCTCCCTTTTAAAAATAAGTACTCAGTCATAATCCAATATAAGTATTCTCTGTAATTTCTAATTAACAATAGCATCTTGAGAAAATACTTTCATATACGTTATTCCAAATTCTGTATTTGGAAGAAATAAGCATTGAGCTCATTTAGGAGAAAGTATCATGTTCACAATAAAAATTGTATTGTGAAATAACTTGGATGCAGATAGCATTTCCCATCATTCTGGAGTAATGGTGATATTTGTTTTATTAAAACTAAATTCATAAGGCAACACAGCAAGATCTCAAGATCTACAAAAGGAATCAATTGTGCTGCACTTTATACATACTCCCTGTTAGCTAAAGCAGGCCTTGAGTCCAGAAATCTTAATCTGGACTTTAAACAGTGGCACACATTACAATGCACACGGGTTAAATAAGCAACACCAATCATAACACAACTGCCACAGTTCTGTGTTGGACACATACTGAATGTGTGGCCTAAGCTTTCAAAGGACACCATGTGCACATGTGCACAGACTCTGGGATGGGACATCAGAGATATTTGGCTGTGGAGGCACTAATCAGAATGAAGGAATAACGTGTAGGTTAACACTGATTGTTTTTTACCTACCCTGCATCCTGTCTCATCAAGAGACACCATCTGTCTAGAAGGATCCTTCCATCATCTCTCAGGGCAAAACCAATTTTACCCTCTGCTGTGAAAGCTCCTACTGCGTAGAACTAGTCACCTCTCCTGAATTTAACTCCTCTCCTTTCTCATGATATTAGACAATTATTCATATTACTTAAAAGGATGATCCCTGACAGCTTCTCTATAACCATCCTCCTTTATTGCTTATACTCTGAATGCACAGTTTCCAAGACATTAAACCTAGAGTATGATGAACATCCAAGGCTGCCTTTCCACATACACAGCCCTTCAGATAACATAATACAACTCCCACGCCTTGTTGAACTATGGCACCCATTATTCTTTCGTGTTAATGTACAGGTTTTCTGAAGATCCAATGGGGAAAAAAATTCCTCTCTGCATTAATTTTATTGTATTCTCCATTTCAATTTGAAAGTGACATTGTATAAATAAATATATTTCTTATTTACTGCAATTTCTGGAAAAGGTTGAAATCCGTTTAGTTTCTCTCAGAATGAACAGAACTATGACTTGGTGCCCAGAATTAGTTCTGTTGCTCCTGAAGGCAGAGTGGGAACCTCTACTACTGAGATCTCGGTGCAGAGTAAGGGGGGGAGCAACACGTATGTGTGTCCACACCTCTGCAGAAGACTGGGGAGGTGGAGGAAATTAAGAAGCCCTGAGACTGTGCTCTGACAGAGCTAAGGCTGCCACCACACAGAGAAAACAAGTGGCTGCAGGAGTCTGAGGCAAGAAAGATCAGAGGAACCTCAGCCACAAGCACTATAATGCAAATTGCTGCATCTTCCGCTGAAATGCTTTTATTTCAGTTGCTTTGCTTCACGCTCCTGGTCCCAGTCAAGGAGGTGCCAAGTAAAAGAGAAAGACAGTGGAGAGACAGCCCTCAGGAGCTACATAAAGCTGCCTTCCTGCACTGGCCCGACCCTGCCAAAGGCCACCCTGGGCTATGGGAGGGGAGGTGAAAGCCAAGAAGCACAGGCAGAAAGCAGTGACAACAGCAGGAGCCCAGCAGCCCCATAGGCAGAGGTCTTGCCCTGCACCTCCAGATCAAGTGCTGCTGCAGAAGGGAGAGAACGGTTATGCCAGTGATCCAAAACCAGAGCGGCTGATGGCTCTAGGAAAAATAAATAAAATAAAAAGTCTGTGCAGAAAGCACAGACTTTCAAAATCCACCTGATGTAGGAAAACTAGTGATATTGAATAAAAGAACTTGTCAGATTCCTTCAGAAAGGTAATGGTAGTTGAAATTCCGCTTTCAGGCAACATAGAAAATTGTTCTACATAGTTTAAAACAGGGCTCTGGATAAGCATCATCTAACTATGCCTTGAGTTATGTCTCATCTAAAGCTTTATTTCAACTGCAAGCTGGAAAGATTCAGGCACTGAAACTCAACTAGTCTTAACCTAGTCATTGTCTGAACAAGGGCAATGCTATTGGAGAAGGGGATTTTTGGGCACACTTCTGCTCCAGAAATCTAAGACTGAGTTTTGTGTTACACAGGCTGAACTTACAAATATATTTAGTTATACATACATGACCTCTGAAGAACAATTATAAAAGGCCACACTGGCTGAGCGGTCGCTCATATCTGTAATTTCACTGGTCATTTTTCATTTTCTCTCCAAAACATGAATTGGATTATTCATACCAGAAAATGATGGCATGGGATACCAACAAACAGAAATTACTGTGGAAAAATAAGTATTTTGGAATTACATGAAAACAGACCGCTAACCTCTAGATTCACTTCAGCAATCTGAGAATCAGGCAGTTCATCCAAGCTATCAGCCAAACTCTTTCAACAGTTGCTAGAGATAGAAACTCCGAGTCTCAGTAATTCATCCCACCTCAGTGAAAAATTGAATTACTACAATTCATTTACTGAAGGTGCCTCTCCTTCCCCACTGATTACAAAAGGGAGCGTAACTGCTGAGGACAGACCACATTCCTGACTTTAGACTGCTCAGGTTGCCCAAAATAAATGTGTCTTTTAAACGTGTGTCTTTTAACTCACTAAATTATCTATACGGTAAGCAAGAGAAAGTTCTCCAGAGCTTACATCCTCTGCTATGGAGAAAGCCAATATCTAATCAAAATGAAAATTAAGCTGATCTAAAAAAAAAATTAACAAGGGTGCAAAGTACTTAGGTACTTAGGTGCTTAGCCTGATGAACATTAAAAAGTCGTGAAGACAGTTTAGAACACCCAGACCTTAGCATTAACAGCAAAGAATGCATCTTAACAAGTACCTCATAATACTTGCAGTTTCAATCATAGAGGTCAATATCTAGTAACAAAAAATGAACCAAAAAGTTTGCCTCATCACCAGCCAGGGAAAGTCACACTACTGTTTCTATCACATCTTCTCCCTTGCTGTGCTGGAGATTAATATTTCCTTTTCACAAGTCCAGTAGGGAAAAAAAAAAAAAGTTTGTTTTCAACTTTCTGGTATCAGTAGGGAAACAAAGGCACGATAAAAAGGACAAACAGGAACCCCACACCTGACAACAATGAAGAATCTTGCTTTCAAACATCACACAATTGGCTGACACTATTTTTTTATGGGCTAGCAGCTGCATGACTCATTTATGTATGTTTTGCCTGCCTTAGCACTAAGTGGACTGATGTAAATAGGAAGTGATGAGGAAAATCAATTCAGGGCAAACACATTTTTTTCAAGGCTGTAACAGGAAGAGATAGGAAGCCCAGGAAGATACTTGATAGATATTCAACTCTGTAGACAAGAGGAAGCAGCATGTTGAAGCACTAAGCTGGTTATTTTGAGTTGCTGAACGGAAACGGGATACAGTGCAGAAAGGATGCAGATAGGATGCATTTTGTTGCGTAGCAACCCAGGGAATAGAAGCTCCTGCATATAACTGGAGACCATCTGCTAGTATGAGAGGGAGAGAAAAAAACACGTGTTTAAAAGGGAAAAGGGAAAAAAAAGTGCACTACCAAAGAAGGAAGTTTAACTGAACTATATGAAACCTGGCCAAATTACCCCTGGTAAAAGTTTAGGGGATAGAAGAACTTAAGTAGAAGTCATTGTGTGCAGCTTCCTACTACAGTATCTTCTTGCTGAGTTTGTCCTTATAGAACCAGATTAGGCTTTGGCATTAAACAGGCAAACTGCCAGCGAAGATGCTGCCAGTTAATTCATTTCCACTAAAGGCAGATTGCAGCTCCTTTTATTTCCTCGACAAAGGTTACAGTGAAACTGCATCAACTTTTAACATCAGTATTTTTAACAGTGTTGTAGTATAATACCTATCCTCAGAGCAGCACTCAGTCATCAGGTGGCATGGGAATATTCAGTACAACATTTCTTGGCACACCACAAATATAATTTTGTTTGTGTTATTAAATGTGATATATAAATAAAATGTTTGTGCATTCAAATTCAAAACATCCTAGACTGATTTCACTAGTTTCACTAGTTTCCTGAGTCAAAACTGATTCATTGATGCATTGGATTGATGAAAAATAGATAAAATAATATACTAAGAGAAGGAAAGAAAAAAAGATATTTCCATTAATAAGTGAGGTTAGGAAAGAACTAGGAAAAAATCAGGAACCTGAGCCCTGCCAGATTCTGCTGAAGCTACTGGATTTACACAGGACCAACAGCTTTGATCCTGAAGCAGCTGGTACCCACAACTTCTGAATGCTGAAAGAGATCTGAATGACAGGGGGCAAGGAACTGGACAGAAAAGTGACACTCCCTTGCAGATTCATGCCATTTATTAAAATGCTCCTACACAGTTTAAGAAGGAACACACTCCATTTACTTGGAATGCCTCAATCTCCAGATTTTGGTGCTCTGTTCTGCTTCTCTCGGCACACACCTTAGGAAGAAATGCCAGTCTCTGCCTTGGAGTGTGCGGCTGCAGCCATGAGGAACACAATTCTCACTTCTCCCCCTTGTCCCCCATATGACCTCATGGTACACCCTTGCACATGGTTCTCTGACGCTCCCGGAGAAGGCAAAATAATAAATAGTTCACCCTGGTTTTCACATTCCAATTTTCCCTTTTTTTTTTTTTAATATTTTATTATAAAGACATGTCAGATGAGCTCACTATCATTTTCAGAGTCATTCAGTATGTCATTGTTGAGGAGAAAACTGTTACAACTTTCATAAGAAATTTATGGCCATGTGCTGTGCTGCACTGAATAGCTTCTACTAACATTATAGTGCGCCCTGGACTGTGTTTTCTCTTGGTTAACAACCATGCATATGGGACTAGCAGTGGTCTTTCAAGAAACATGGATTCTCTTCTGTTTCTCATACATGTCACCTTGCAGCTTTAATTTGCTCCCTGACATGCTGGAAGATTCTTATTCTCCAACTGAGGCAGATTTCTCTATCCTATGCTTTGCTGACAGGTGACTGTAAAGTGCACAGCACCTCATCCAGCATGGGGGAGGCAGCAGAAGGCCTAAGTGGCATTAGACTGGTCTCAGGAAGCCTGTCCTGCCCTTCTGCTGCTTTACAAATATGGAGAACTGCTTCTGTTTCCCACTTCACCCTTGGCCTGACTTTCTGACCCATGAGCTCTCCCAAGCAGGGATGATTTCCTACCAAGATCTGGCCCGTGTTTTGTATGCCTCTTAATATCTATGATGTGTCAGATCTACTTATATCGAGGCATATGAGATTATGTGTCAGCACACACCCTGGTTGAAGTACTGCTGCTTATGCCACCAGCAGAGCTCATCCCTGAGGTTGCACAAGCTGATTATTGTATGCAGGTGGCAGCATAAGCATCTACTTTTGAACACATCAGCCCGTATAGACATCAAACAAAATTATTAAGAGCAATTGTAAGAAGTTGAAATGAAAACAAGGGCTCATTAAATTTAGCACCAAATCTCGCACTGATTTTGCTTTTAAAATTCTCTCTCCAATACATATAACAGAAAACACAAAATGTTGTAAAATGGTTTTGTTGGTTCATTTCAGAAAAGAACATCCTCAGTGGCCCAGAGCTGCTTGACAGAAAGGACATAAATGTTCTCATTTGTTAATTAGATTCCCCTCAACTCTGTAACTTGAATGGTTTTACTTCACAAAGGGTTTCACCAATACAGATAAAACAGCAGAAGTCATAGGATGCTTACAGAGGCTGGACAATTTTGCATCTCCTACCAGACTCCAAAATGCCACGTGCCTGACAAGTAAGCCAAAAACCAAACCTGCAGTAAGGCCCCCCCACAGATGTACAACCTAGATGTGTGCAAGCTGATTCCCAAACTTCTTTGCTGAGCTAGCAAAGAAGAAAGTGATAGCAAAATTCTTACACTGAATAAACAAGAGTAATAGATAGATTTATTAACTTGTCTAAAGACATGCAGAAAAGAGCTGGCAATAGTTCAAAGTTTAAAATATATGGGACTTGTCCACCTACAAGTAGTTTTGTCCAACAGAGTTACACAAGAGCATTCACAGAAGCCAGCTTGCAGGTCTACAAGCAAGGAAGACCTACACTCAGCAAGCCTAAGAACTGCTTTACCATGTGCTTTCCAATCTCTTCTGCCCCCAAGAAAGCATTAGAAAATCATTATAACCCTGATGATGCTCCCAGGGTTCATATTCAGTTGAGAAAATCTTTGGTACAGATCAGTAATGATTCTTTGTAATGCTCAGCTGCCCTTGGGCAGTAAAATACTTCCTAACTTCTCCTGCTGTATACTAATTATGTAATATCAGTATATATTTTTCTTCTCTAGCACACCAGAGTGTGGATTATTCTAATGTGACAGATGGTAGGAGTCACCCTCTTGGCCAGCAGATACGCAAATCCCCAGTGGCCCTTGGGAAAAACCTTTACCTTAAGGAGCAGAAACCAGTAACTAACCAAGGCAGAGTTTCTTGCACTCCCTTGGGGAACAGCAGGTATTGACCAGAGTCTGAGAGAGAGGTACTAGTGTAGACTGAAGACTGATCCAGTGATGGCCAACAACTCTTACATCAGCTACCCCTTCTCAGGGGGTGGTGCACAGGAGAGGAGAATCACAACCTATCAGCAACAGCGAGGAAAAGCACATTGATGTGTTTGGCATTTGAAAAACACGGGAGGTAGGAGACAGACCCAACCAAGGAATGACATGTCAGTCTATCCACGTGTGGTCTCCCCTGACACTGGTCTGATGAGAGGTGTTAAGCAAACTAATATGAAATAGAAGAAACTCATCAGTTCTGTGGCAACTTACTGACCCTACAGGAAAAATGATTAGTCTGTCTTGTAAGGAAAATGTTTTTCTCCCTCAGAGGTCAGGTGGGATATACAGAATGTGCAGACAACTCTTCCATCATGTACCACTGTCAGGTAGTTCCCATGCCACCGATACCTATGTACGGTTGCTCAGTGGTGGAGGCATTCAGCTCTTACACGGAAGACTGTCTGACTGCTGTATGAGCTGTCAGACAAAATTTATCTTTTACCTTAAAAAAGATTATAGGGTAAACAAGATGTGCTGAAGCCTTTCCAAAACAACTGTTCCAAGCCATTACGCTGGCATGATGTTTTGGTTGATTTTCATTGTTTTGAATTTGAAGTGTGGGCTCCTTGCACTTAGGACTTCTTTTACAGTTCAGCACAGGCTTAGCTATTTTGCTGTATCAGTCACTACAGAGAAGTTGATAAAGGTAACCTTTCTTATGAGAAACCATATCACAAGAGGACTAAAGCAGCCATATGAAAAAGGATGATCCAAAGCTAAACTTCCCTGTGTAAGTATTACCTAAAACTGGTGCCAGGACAGTCCAAATAGAAGATATTTCTAAATAGAAATGATGTTCGAGTGATGAAAAGCCATGTTTTCTAGTGAAGTTGAACAGGAAAAAAGGAATCCTCCTGAATATACGTGAAGTCTTTTAGCTGTGAAGAGACATAGCATCCTCATGTAGACAGTGTGTAAACACATTTTGAAGAGCTGTCAGAATTTAGATAAGGCTGAATTCTCATCTTTAGTGATCTCAGAGCAAATTAGGGAAACAACCACATGTAATTATTTTTGTAGTATAAACACATCAACTTCACAAGTTTCTGAAATGGAAACCTCTTGGAAATTTTGTGATCATTAGCAAACTCTTTTATAGTACCAAAATAGAACCTTGTCACAACCCAAGTTATGCCACCAGCTCTTGTCTCAGGTCTAATTAACCCCTAATAATTTCTTAGACTGATACAGGCAGACAATTTTTTAAGAGTGTCCATACTGCCTTTTGCTCCTAATGGGAAATTACTTGACATATAATATGATTAGGGCACATCTCCTAATCCTCCAAAACATTACTCTTCTAAAAGAATATGCCTCTGTATGTCACAAATGTTCATTACATTTTTCAAAACATGATAGAATATTCCATATGTTGAGGGAATACAGCTGCAAAATTATTGCTCCTTTTGCTTAATGAGCAAATGCATTAAACACTATTATCTACTTAAAGTGCAGTTGCACAGAAAACCTGAAAAAAGAAGTAGCATTCACAGAAGAAACAGGGCCTATTGCATGATTGATGTTACACAGATTATATTACTTTTCCGTGTGTGTAGAATAAATAGGAAGAAATGCAACAAGCAATAGGATACTTTGAAATATTTTCTTCGTAGTATAAATCAATCTTAACTACACTCAGAGTATTAGAATTTACAGTAGTTTTTTTGCTAGCAGTTCCCCTGTAAGGAATGTCTTTGACGAGCTGCATCAGTTGCTTCGTGAAGGAGCATTGTCACATCACAAAGAAAATAAAGTACATCGCAAAAGTTTTGGTTGCTATTAATTGAAAACTGAAGCTCTGCTAATAAAAAAGAATTTATTGCATCATAGGATAGGAACTTTGGCATCCTGTTCTGTGCTCCTCTAAGGAAAAGCCTAAGCTAATTGTCATGTACATCCATTTGATATTTGAGAACTACATTGTGTGGATGCCAGTGGGAATGTACCAGGATTACTTTTTTCTTTAGCTTAATATTTTTTCATATTATTACACTTTGTCTGAGAGGGAAAACTCTACATTGCACATTTCTCCAACATAATTAACAATGTAATGGGGGAGAACACTTAAAATGTATGAATATTAATTAAAATTAAAAAAAATATTCTGCCACATTTTTCTATACATTTTAATGAATTAAAACAAATTGGTTCTATGTTCCACATTAAACTGCAGTTTTCTGATATCTTATGTTGTCAGATATGTGCATTCTCCTGTGCTATTTCTTGCAAAAATCTCCACTCACATAAATGAAATAATTTAATTATGTTGGATATATTCCTTTAATTGTTTCCAAATCTATTTCCTCTCAAAAGATCATTAACAAGAGCAAGTAGCTATAGCATTTGTACATCTACATACCTTTATTTTCATATACTTATGCATGTATGCTCATATGTATACACACACATATGTGTTTACACACATCAATATTGAACTTTATAGATACTAAATGCATTTTAACATATATATACAACACATGCACAGAGCAAACACTGTTGGGCATTTTGATTTAGTGTTTGTATTTAGCACAAAATTTTTTTAATAAAGTCTCTTTACAGAGTTCCATGCCCATAAGACATTCAGGAAACATGAAACAAGTAAACAGCTCAATAATAAGTAAAAGAAAATTCCTGAATGTTAAGACTTTACCTAAAGCAAATTTCAAAGATTTGTTGAATGAGTTAAAGAGGGATCAGGAGCAGACCCTAAGCTTCTTTAGAGACTGTTTTGTATAGCTAAAGTTATTGCATATTTACCAACTATTTTAAGCCTTATCATAATATACCGGAAGAAATCTACTATTTTTTCTATCAGTTCATAATATACAAATCACATACCTTCACTTTGTGAAAACTTATCAAATGTCCAGAACAAATTCAACTCCCTCATTAAAACTGCCAACACTGGCCATATCCCCTTTAAGACAATAGGTGGCAGAAAGTTCATTATCTACAATAATTACTTTTGTATAAATTTGTGTGGTTGGGTTTTGGACTTGGTCTCGAAAATAAGTTTGTGTGAATGGTTCTCTTTGGGATTGTCCAGCTTCCTTTCACTTCCTTTTCAATGGCCCTTCTTGCAGCAGGACATCCTGTATTTTAGGAATTTCAGTTTGTTATCTCAGTAGCTTTAAAAGCATTGTCTGAGTCAGGAGTTTTCTTTCATGTCTTAAGTGTCTGGTATGCAGCTGGCATCCTAACCTCATACGTGTGTGAACTCTCAGACCTGTCTTTTTCAAGTTGGTATTATTCAACACAGAAGTTGTATGCATAGGAAAGCCAAATAGGACACTGCTCCACGACAAGCAGAGTGTCTAGGATACTCTGAGTTATTCTTTTTCCTGGTAGTAGGTCTAGAGTGTCTTTTCTCTCACTTCTCAAAAGTCTCTAATGTAGGTCCTCATATTGCTATAAACAAACTCCCAAAAAACTGTTTCAAGTATCCTGTGAATATGCACATGCATGTATATGAAAATATATTTACACAGAGGAATTTAATTTCATACTTTTCCTCTCACTTGGCAGTTTGTTGTCCAAAGTTGTCTCTGTCAACAGTAACACTATGGGCTTCGTTGCCTTAATGTGGTCTTTTATCCTAAAGTCTGGAGATCTATCTTAATTGTTATCTTGCAGGCTGGCTCCAGATTTGTGACAGAGCTCAGATACCACACAAAGGTTAGTCCAGTACTATTATATTCTGTTTGGCCCAGAAGTGTGCACCACAGACTGAGTGCTAGGGAATCACATCACTTCCATCTCAGTCAGCATTCCCTCACAGTAAATTGCTCTGGATACAGAAGATTGTCCCTATCTGAAAAATTTTCCACCGATATCCAAAGTGGGCTGTTATCAATATAAGCTGACAGACTTATGCCAGAATGAACTTAGAACTGAGGCTAAAAATGGAAATAGAAGACACATTGTGTGGCAGTGCCACATTTTTTTTTGTCTTTAAATGTGTTGTCAAAGGACCACACATCTTCCACGTTTCATAAAGGCATTATATTTGCTTATTGAGACTAGAGCAGAAACGTTTCCAGGAATAGGTCACTGGATCAGGAACCAGTATTTGAGGGGTTGTTTTGGCTCTGCTATACAGTCCCTTTACCATCTTAGGCAAATTGCTGAAACACATCACACCCTATTACACTAGTACGTGACATGACAGTAACATGAAGACTCAGTATGATTATTGTTCCTATTACACTAAGCTTGGAATAAACATCAATCAAGCAAAGTTATTCTTCTAACTTAATTCAGCAAATATTTTCTTCTCATTTTGAATAAATGCAAATTCCTAACAAAGAGTATAGTTTTACAAGTTAAAATCTTCAGCTCTTCATTAATGATCCTTAACCCTACCCTAAAGCTTACGTGATATATTTACATGATTTGACATGAAAATTTAAACTTCCTAAGGCTGAAAGTTGTGGGGGAGGCTTTTATTGATAAAGTCTATCTTACCTTTTAGAGTCATACCCAGAGAAGTAAGCAAGCATTTAAGAGCAGCGTGTTCTTAACACATACTACAAGAGTTGAATATGTTTCCTTTGAAAAATAATATAGCAAATACTTTAAATTAACCCCTTTATCACATTACTTGTTTATTACTGTCTGTGAGGACTATATTGCCCTTATCACTGCTTTCTTCTACAATAGTCAGAAAAAGCTGCTCATGGGAAGAAGAAATGTGTAGTCCACTTCTATGTACCTGTTTAGATCTCATTCTGAATTTTTTATTAGTACAAACTCAGATTTTTGCATTTGCTTTGGACATTTATTTTAGTTGTAACTCCACAGCCCATATCAAAGCCCAGTAAACAGTTCTATGAAGCAAATCTTTTGTGCAACAAACTAAAGATACTCAACATCTTGTCATTCTAATAATGAGATATTCAGCACATAAAGTACTACAAAAAAAGAATGACAGAACGTTCAGCAGCATTTGTACCCCAATTCAATCTATTTTTGAGATAAATCCAAAGGCAATATAATCACATTAATGCCGGTGTCATTCCATCAGCAACAAGGGCATTTGAAGTTTTGTAGTCAGGTTTAACATCCTTTCCCATGTGGAACATTTGCTCCTTAGGGTATGTGCAATGGTGTTAAGTTGTAAATTTTTCTAGGTAGATAATTTACTTAATACTTCATTAGGATGATTTAGCCATGAAAAAGTTGGTTCTGATCTACTGAAAAGTATTTTCTGCAAAGCAGGACAGCTGTACAGCAAACTGCCTGTGATGGAAGCTTGCCTTCTTTTTGTTCATAAGGATCTAGGATCACTTAAGACCACAATCACAGCATCCATTGCAGTATTCAAACATACAATGTATTGCATGTCTTTCACAGTAATTACTACATAAAAATTATATTTTAGGATGCCAAGAAATTCCTGCTAATGTTATTTTTGAAAGTGGCAAGCCCTGCCTGAGCTCAGTGGGTGTTTGTGTATTGAGATACATTTTCTACTCATTTGGTTTGCCCCAGTCCATCACGGTCTTGCTCCACAACATGGTCCTAAAGTCACGCAAAACTGAAAAACACCAGATGATCACCAGAGATGCTATGAGGCGTGACAGCCAAAATAAACCATGAACTACAGGCTTCCATTGAAGGACACTGAACCCCATGAACCATCAATGTTCACAGCTAAAGAGATTCAAGATGGCACAGTGATTTGAATAATGAAAGCTGAGCCTTCAGCAAGAATAGCATGTGCTAGAAAGCAAGATTGGAAGCATACCTGTTCTTGAAAACTGATCCCTAAACCAGATACCTGGAGTTTACCTCCTGAAAATGTATTAAAACACTTGTTCTGGGATATAACTTCCCGTGGATATACTTATTGTGGAATAAGAGAGCTGAAAATTTGTGGGAAGGACACAGGAAGACAGGCAGGACAAAGGTTCTACTGAAATAAAAACTAATGCAGGATATAAAATATTGAAGTGTGTTGTCTTCGACAAATTTTAGGCATTGCTGAGCTCTATCCATGACTTTCAAAAATACTGGGCATCTGTCATCTGCATACACTAATCTACTGAAAATCAGAGTCCTTTTAGGGGTCCTAGATACATTGCAAGGCATCAATTACTAATCATTGCCATGAGACAAGAGATTAGAAATGGATCTATGCTTTTTTCTGCATTTTATTTCATTTACAATGAGTCCTCTATAGTGATAAGCATCACATTAATGCAGGTGTTCTCGTCCTGCATTTTTGTCTTCATACCTATGTTTGTTATGGTTTGGGGATTTTTTGGATTGTGGGGTTGGGCTTCTTTCCTCTTTACGGGCTGCCTTGTTTGAGGCATTTGTGGGAAATTAAACTGTAATAGCAGTTATTGGATCTCCTCTGTAGTTCCCCATACTATTCAGCTGAAACTCTGCTGCCATCCTGAACAGACACATCTCATCATACCAGTGATCCATACAGCAGACCTCCCCACACCCTTCCAATGATTGCTATATCTGCATCACACCCAAGTGCAGAGCTGCTGAAATTCAGGTAATAACTGCCTGCATTGTTCCTTGCAGTCCTTTATTTTGGAGTAATTATTGCATTTACTTGCATAGCCCCAAAATACGACTCCTCTAGTTACTTTCTGCATAACTTCCCATCCATGTAGCATAACAAACAAATGAGGGGAAAATAGAAGAACAAGCATTTTTACAGCACAAGACTACCTTATTTAGAAAGGTCTACCCCAATATCGCTCTGGTGCTTTGGAGTCCTAAGCATGGGATGTGCAGTCTGAGACAGCAGGAGGAAATACGAGTTCATGTGTTAAAATGCAACGGTTTTGAAAAGGAAGCATGTGGCATTCGTGATAGACTTGTCTTTGAGGAATGAGGATGTTGTCCCTCTCCACCACCCTGACAGGCTGTACTCTGCTGCAAATGTGCTTGATCGGAGCCATGTAAAACCAGGCACTGTAAGGTTGCACTCGATCTTGCTGAATATTATCAGTCTTTCCTAATAAAATATCAGAAATATGCTGGCCTTTAATACGAATGTCTGGTTAGGAGGGATGCTTTGGAACTGAATCAAGCACTAGTACATGAGGATCAGAGCGACTAAAGCAAACAACAGAGGGGCATCAGAATAGTTTGTCCACTAGTAGATTAAAGACAAAGCACTAGTTTACAAACAGTGAGATAAGATTTGCTCATGGTGATGCCTTCTCTGCATAGCATTGAGGAACATGCAGTTCTCTTCAGTTTACATTGTAGTTTTCCTCAAGGATACAGTTAAAATGGCATTTAGTTTTGACTGTAAGCTACAGGCTAAGTCTCCACTGCTTTACTTGTAATGTCTTTGTTTTATGTTATCAGTGTAGTCAAGTCACAGTGTATTTAAAAGGAACTTGATCACATCTTTCTTGTGCCCACATGCATTTTGGCCTGATCACCTACCTAAAATATTAATTTTCTACAGATTTTGGCAGTTTTCACTGCAACTGCCTCACTGGTGATTCAATGTTCTACATTACCATCAAAGGGCAGAGTACTCGCTCTGGGTATATTTCATTGAGTTCACTAGAATCACTAAAACCTTTCAGATAAATGAGGCTAAGGGTAAGGACAGATTCCCAAGGGTGTAGCCCTCCGTATCCATTTGACTCTGGAAAGACAGTTCAGTTAGGCTCCAAGCCCTTTTGCATGCATCTGAAAACTCCCCTGGAGGATCCAGACCTCCTGGGCCATTCCAGAAATCTCAGCATCTAATCTTGTCAGGAAAAATTAAAAGCACAACCATTCCTTCTGGAAGGAATCTCAGAGCATCCCTGTCCAGCTTCCCATTCAAAGCAGCTTCAGCACTGAATCCAGGCAAGGTTTCTCAGGACTTTATAAGTTTCACTCCACTCCTTCACTATGCTCATAGTGACTTTTTTTCCACACCAAACTCCAGATTCAGTTTATGACCAGTCTTTTGTTTTCCTGCCATGTACCTCAGTAAGAGCCAGGAACTATTTTCTGCTACTGGGTTTCCCCCTGCTCTCATCTTCCCTTCCCTCCAGGCTGAGCAAGTCCTGGATGCTCAGACTTTCCTCACAGGGCCACTGTTCCAACCCTCAAGGAGCTCAACAGCCTCTGCTGAACTCACTGCAGTTTAATCCATTCTTTTCTGTACGGGAGGGGGAACCCAAAACTAGATTAGTAATCAGCATAGTAATATCTGCTATTATACTCAAACATGGCACACACTATAATTGCTTACAAGCAAGAATATCTCACTATACCACCAGCAGGTATGCATTCCTTTTTATTTCATCATCACAATGTTTTTTCTCAAAATTTAATTTCATTGCAACTGAGTTATAGTAAAGATTTTAAGCACTTCACAGTCAATGAAAAAGGTTAAAAATTGAAGTGCCTTAGCTGGATGTTTCTTGATGCTTAACGGATTATGGCTCAAGACTCCATTGCGCTTTAGTTTATGCAGAGTTTTAGATCAATGTAAGGGGAGTACAGTCTGCCTGTTAAATGTTGTCATTTCGACTTAGTTGTATTTTCACATCCTCCTGTTGTGAGTGAATCTAAAAGGTGATGGTCAACAGCAATTCAGACCAAGTACCACCATTGTTTTCAAAGCACCTTCTGTTCATCACACTCGATGGCATCCAGTCTGAATGCCCTCAAAATATGTACAAATTTAATCAAACTGTTGATCAACAGCTTTAAAAGAAATATTGGCTTTGTGTTTGTGGCTTGGTCATAAAAACATTATTCAGTGACAAATATTCCAAAAGTCCCATAAAAAACAATCCCCTCGTATAAATCAAAAAGGGTAAACCTTGCAAAGCAGTATCACTGATGACTATTATCCAGATATGATTGATTAGCTGCTTTCCCCAACCTCATCTACATGCCAATCTATAGAACCCAATATAAGCACATTTGTTTCTAAAAATAGCAAGAAAATAAGTTGGCCAAACAAAACCTGCCACCTTTGTCCTAATAACATATCACATCTGAATCAGGAAGTTCTTTAAAAATAATAGATAAAAAGGAACTCATTAGCAACATCTCTGGTTCCTATCAGGCAGGAAAAAGGATTCAAGGAACATGCATAGCAATTTAGAATTTGATTAACAAGTAGGAGCAAAATAACAACAGCGGGTGTTGCAGACATTAAATTGTTTCTGTGCTAACAGGACACTAAAAACCAGAATGCTTAACATTCTGCCTGGTTAAGACTCTGACTGGTAGTTTCTTAGATAATAGTATTAACCTATATATACTGGGAAGGAAGGATTATCCACACATTTGATAATAATTTAAGGTCCAAATAATTTTGACCCTGGATTATACATCATAGTTGTGCATATTCTCATTCCCCCTTGTCCTATCACTATGTAACCTTGTAAATATATGCTTAACAGAAGCAAAAAGCCCAAATTAGAATATATAATATAGTAATTGAAAATGATAGGCAAAAGCTTTTTGAGAAATCTGAGCTCAGTCAATACCTTATTACTAAGCATATGTTTTTATGCCTGAGGCACTGAAAGCAAATTTGACATGGAGAGTAATCTCTTTTATTTTGTGGGTATGTATCAAATACAATAAAAACATTTCTAAGCACATGCTCATGAATTTTTTTACTAAATTTTCAAGCCAAAATTGAACAAAATACATTTGAGACATATTGGTGATATAAATTTTTCATTTCTTTTTTAAATTAGAAGCAGGGGGGGAAAATCATACTATAAGGATAAAAATAACTTTCAACATTTTCAGGAAAGAGTGAGATGAAAATGTTGCTATCTAATGACAAGTTTAAGATACCTGTTTTTCAGGGTAATTTTGTTGACTCCTCAAACTGGAGGAATTGCTGCAAAAGAGACTAATCTTTTCAGAGCATGGAAACTTCAGTCACAAAGCTGTGAAACTTCAGTTAAGTGCTGATCCTCCATGGCGATAAGATCTGACAGGGCAGTTTGATGCAGAAATACACCAGAGATGGTGCTGCCAGGTAGTCAACTCTGAATAAATCAATGGAATTTATATTCATGCTTAAAATTATACTAAAGTCATTTCCTTAGTAAAATCACAGTAAAAGTAGTATTACCAATGTTCATTAAAATAGCAGTTCCTCTTTTAAATTTCTATTTTACCTTCTACAGTTTTAACTTAATACCTTTATCATGCATTCAAAGTGTCCAGTACTATACCAGCCTTGACATATTAAAATGCCGTCATAGGTTTTTATTAAAATAGTTTTTGTTAAGCATTCCTAATACGGTAATGCTGGTAATGCCTAATGACAGGTGCTAGCTTGAATCATAAATGCTTTTCTAAACATGTTAGAATTGGTTTTTAGCATTGGATGTTCTGGTCTGATAAGACACTCCTGCACCAAGGCAATCAGTGGAAATTAGCAATTGGCAAGAAAATTACTGTACAAGAAATTGCATTGGGTTTTTCTCCCCACACTCTCATTATGCCTTTGTGAACTCTATAAAAGATTGCAGCAAAAATTCACAACTAGCAGTGACTGAACAGCAGGAAAATATTTTCCAGAACTGACCAAAAATATTTTAAATTCTGAGAGGTTTGATACTTAAGACTAATGGCATAAAAAGAACTCTTCTTGTCAGTCTCGTATTTCAAAATATGTTCAGGTGATATTCCATACAAGTCACACTTGAACTCATTAAACATATCCTTTGCAATGGATGCAATCTCTGCCAATCTCTGTTGTGGCACTCAACTTACTCTGCTTTTTTTTAAAAAAAAAATTATTATTATTATTTATAAGATACATGTAAAACAATGCAAATATAGGATAAGGGAGAATAAATGATGGTGTCCTACGAATGAAAGTTCGGAGAGTTGCTTCTTTTTTTAGCCAACACCACTTTGGGTCTGTTACTTTCAAACAATGAAACCACATATCCCAAATGAGTTCTGAGATGCTCTGCATGTGCCACATGGAGCAGTAGAAAGTAATGCTAACCCCACCTTGAAGAGATTTATGTTGTTGATTATTCATTTTTTTTCAGCCTTTTGGGGAGTTTGGTTTCATATCCGTTTTCTGTATCACTGTATAAGACATACTCACTGCTAAGGGCATCTGTACTAAGATACAGTTCTGAATTAAGCTATTGATACAAAATATAAAATGTATTTAATTTTTAATTGCCAAAGCAAACTCCTTCTTCCTTGATTTCTTTCTTAGAAGAGATGCACAGTGAACTTACTCTGCATGCTGACAGGTTTTTGGCTGCTTGTAAATCCTGAAAATATTGATCAGTTCAAAATATTCGGATGCTTGCATCCCTCGATTCTGCTTACCACAGCCTTTCTTCCTGGTCAGCTAGGAGAGCACCAGCAATTTTGTTATAATGATAAATGACCCTCCTAGACAGGTCACTCTTTTTTACCTAAAGCCACAATTTGCTCCTTCCTTTAGGTCACAACCTGATTTTTCAGGGTGACAGATTTATTACTTTCTTTGTGTGCTAAAAAACAAATCACCGACAATTGCTCAAAATACAGTCCTGTCACAATAACTTTGAGCACTTCCCAGCCAGGATGATGCAACAGAAGAGGATTTTTTCCTGTTTTTAAAGCACCAAAATCACTTGTACATTTACCACAGCTGTTGTGAAGAGCCATTTGGCTCATTTCCTTATACCAAGCATGTCCAGGCTACTCCCCAATGAAAAAAATATTAAAAACATTTTAAAAAACACTACTAAGTCTTTCAAAATATGAAATGTTGCTTTATTTTTAAGTGAGGGTCATGAAAGGGTAGCTGGCATGACTGTAAAGCAGGGAATTTTGGATGGAAGTAGTAAACAATATTTGCCAGAAAACAAGTGAGCTTTATGGGCACTTCTATCAAATCCCAAATATCCAGGCTGCTGGGGAAATTCAGGATTATTCTCTAGTAAAATCTGTATTTTTGGTTTTCTCATGTGGCTCCAGGAATACTCTTTTACAATGGCTTTGGATAACAATGGCTTTGGTCTTGGGCTGCTAGTTACATGCAACATCAACGAAACCAAGCCCTCTTTTGGATGTGAGCAAAATGAGGTTTGGTGCCTGCTTCCTACATTGCACACTAAGGGACACTACACTGACCTTCCATGAGTATGGCTGGGAACAGTTACCACAGCAGGCAACTCAAGGACAGAGTCAGGAGCAGCCCTGTTCCAGAGAAGCCTAACCAGGGCCTGCCAATACATATATTTGTCAATATATAAGATAGAGAGATTCACAACCCACATTAGTCAAGGGTAGTATCGCCCAATGTCCTCTGTGTACAAGTGTATCCAACACATTTAATTTCTTATCTTCACCCTCAAAATATTAAGTATTGCAATGTTAACTATTAGGGTGGGCATGTATTTTGTAGGAATACAGGGATGGCCAAGAAGCAAGCCAATGGATGGCCAAGACCAGGAATTTTGGATCAAATATACAAGGTAGACCAGCTGGGACAAAAAACAATGCTGATGAGAAAAATTATGCTGTCTTGAGAGAATCTCATTTAAAAGGCAAAGACAGAGCTCAGCTACAAAGCAGTGTGCCATTTGTTGTGAAAATAATTTTCTGAAGCAAAAGCTCTCTTGATGTCTCACATTCATACCACTCAGCCAGATGAAGACATCAGATCATAATCAAAACAAGTATCAGCTTCCCATCTCATTTGGTCTTGGTAAAGTACTTAATAACCTTGAACCTAGCCCCATCCAAAATCTAAAGCAATACAACCCTTGGTTTTACCTTCATGTCCCACGATCACAAAAAACCTCAGAGCAAATATTCACCCTACATACTAATAACTACCAGAACAGGAACACAGGTTGTCTTGGATGCCTGAATTCTATACAACCTAAACCAACAAATAGGACAGCAGAGCTGGGCACGCATCTCTATTTCCTGATGCAGCGTGCAAATTAATGCATTATTCTCTTATGAACCTCTTCATGAATCTCGTACCAAGAATAGTTTAACTATATTTCTCTTAGGTGTACACATATACGATCCATCATCAGCTTTCAGCACCCCTTTAACGTGATGCTGATAGAGGTGCTTGCTTTGTGAAAAAAAGCATTAAAACATTCTTCAAATATCAACAGTTATAAAAGTGTTCAAGGCATTTAAAATACATAATTGGCACTACTGAAGTTCCATGGTGCTGCAGTCCTATAACCCTCACACTGGTAAAACTCCTCCTGAACTCAAGGTGTTTTCCCACATAAAGACAAGGAATGACAATCTGCACAGGCACATTTTATAGTCTGTAAACTCCCAAGGCTGCTCTATCCAAACTTCTCATTTTACACAGAGTTTCAAATCCTGATTAGATCAGGCTTTTACCTCATAACAATATACTTTTTACAGAGCTATTGTCCTTACACTATGCAATGCCTCTAATATTATGCCATTAAACATACACGGTGTAAACATATACTGCTGGTTAATGCATAATTTAATAGAACAACTTTTGATAACCTATGTGTAGGACTGTAGAGTTCATAAGGTAGCAGATACAAGCACAAGGAAATGAATGAAGCAGAACTATTTCATTTAGAAACCAGTGCATCCGTTTGAATAACTGCCAAATAAGGTCACTGGAGTGAATAGCATAGCTGAAACTTGTATGAAAAGGTACTCTAATGGAAAAAGTAATAAAAGGAAGAAAGCAAATACTGAGAAGTCCAGAGCTAAAGCAATTAAGCAAGACTGAGAAACAAAAGCTTCTTGGACTGAAAGACCTGCTTCTGTGTGTCAATTCAAAAGTCATTAGAAGTCCAAATTGACCAAGCTAGAGAAAGCCCTGATTTTCGGTGGATAACTAATATTATGCCTGAGTCTTTTGGGTACACATTGAGACTCTCTGATGCTGTAGAGTTTTTTCTATCTACCTTTGTTTGACATGCATATGGGGGTCCCAAGGTGTCTCATGAGATCTCAATATAATGCTCACTTTGTTCTACTACTTTAAGGGTAGATACTTGCAAACATGATCCTTTTCTTGCCATTGCACAACATATTTCTATTTCACTTCTCCTGAGCTTTACCTTACACATAGTTTGCAATAAATACAAGCACCATCTCGTTGCTTTTAAGGAATTTCGATTGCCCTCCCAGCTGCAAACTTGTACATGCATATGGTTGCCTCCAGCTGGCAACCCTCCATTTCAGAAGAGCCACATAATCAACACAAGTTATTTCCATTTCTCCCTGATTGTTCTAATGAGTTTCTTATGTCCAAGATTTCATATATACATACACACACATATATACACATATATAAAGTCATACAATCCTAAGATGTGCAAAACTTCCACTAACTTCCAATATGAGTTCTGTGTTAGAAGAGCATGTAGTTCAGAAACAGATCTACCCTTCAGGCTAGCTACACACACAGACTTGTACTCTTTATGGGAAAATATAGCCTGAAAAAGGCTGCTTATCTTTACTGATATGTAATGAAGACTATTTTCTCTATGATGCTTTCTGCATTGTCAAAAGAAATTACTACCTTTTCAAGCCTATCCCCAGAAAGACTTGGTGATCATTAGCCAACTTTATTCTGTTTACTGAGATAAGGTTTACAGCTGTGATACAAGACAAAATTCTCTCAAGACAGCTCACACTAACTTTTTAGCACAGAAAGTATCAAGATATTAAAAGATGCTGTCCTATCATGATAGCTGCTGCAGAATAAAGACTGACTTAATGCAGGATAGAGAGACTGACTAAACAAATAAAAAGTAACTGAATTGTGCTCTGTTGTGTCAGTTCATTTTCACTGGGTCACAGAATACTCCTCTTGGCAGACAACTGTTTTGCAAGCTATAACAAGACTTGAAATTAAAACTGCTGCTCTAATTTAACCTGTCTTGCCCATATTTGTGCAGGTCACATGCTGTGACTAAATTTCTCTCTCTTCTCACACACCTGAAAACTGGCAAAAAATTGCCAGTTTAATAAACTTTAGATTTTTCCCTTCCCATCAAGCTAACATATGAACACTTATACAAGGTGCTTTAAACTGCTAAGTAAACAAACCTTCCCACCTAGAGTCATCAGAAGGAGAAAAATCTAAAGACTTGCAAGCTAGTTTGAACACACAAAACCAAAGGGAGCTACTCACCAGAGTTGTTCACAAGCATCTCAAAAGCTCATCTGCCAGGCCCTCTCATGATTATGAGCCGGAACGTGCCCATTAGACTCAGAGCAAAATAAAAATCATACTGTTGTACCAATACAGTGGGAAATGCTAAATTTCCTTGCATGGGTGCCAGCCAGCACAGCTGCTAGAACAAAAGTTAATGTTCAGAACAAAATCACCGTGCTCTGACCTCATTCTGAACAAAGCTGTTTCTGAGTTGAAGGGATATACAGAAAAAGAGCAGAGTAGCCGGGGGGCCTGCCCTGCTCCTACCTTTGCTCTGGGTGAAGCGAAACTGTCCCTGCTAATCCAAATAAAAGAAATTAATGCCACTAAACATATGAATTAACTTGAAAATGCATTTTTCCCAGATAAACTTATTTCTGTAGAATTTCAGGAATAGCTGTTGTAAGCAGAAATAACCCCTAGGAATTGCCTATACACTGGTTTAACATACTTAAACGGAAACTTTGGGAAACACTGCCATCGAGAAAAGTGCAACTACAGAAACTTAGAGGCAAGAAAAATTCTGTTGACACAATTGCATTTTTGTTTGAAATAAGCTTTCCCAAATATTTCTCTTTTGTCCTTTGATGCTAAGTGAGATCAATTCCTTGTGAGGGTGACTTTGTGCCTCTTTGCCTTTAGGAATCCAAGAAGCATAAGGAAGACCCCAGTTAGAGAAGTCTGGTGACTAAAATCATGGGCTTCCCTCCCTAACTTATGCTTCACTAAATTGTTGATTCTTGTTCACTGCTTCCCTTCCTATTATAAAGATTTTTGTGATTTAATAAAGTGGTTATGAGATGTTTGCAATCTTCAAATCAAGGATCAAAGATCTTAGCTAACAATTCTCGAGGCCAGGGTTGACAAGGATTTATCTCATTTTACCTGTTTCGATCAAAAATCTGTATTAGTAACAAGACAGATACAGTTCCAGTCACACTGTTTGGACTACATTGAAATAAGGACCACATACACATATATTATACACTTCTAAAACATGTTTCTAACTGTGTGTTTTGGTGTACCTTAAGCAAAACAATCGGTTCTGCATTTCTCCAACAGCCCTTGCAACAGACACTCAAATCAATGTGAGGGATTTTCACTCAGGTTCTGTTTTGACTGCATGCACCGAGTTACCTGATGCTTATTTCATAGCTGTAACTATACCTAACAACAGCTCAGGTGCAGACAGTGAGCCATTGACATTTGCACCGATGAATATCAGCTGCTACTTTTAGCTAAAGCACATATTTCTGGCACTGTCAATCACCAGGGCCCAGCAGGACGCACACTTCGGTTGCACAAGACAATTGCACATGCCCTGTGAAGCCAGAATGGTGAAATGCCAGCAGAGAAACAGAGATAACCACCAAATGGAAACAGTAGCAGACTTAAATGCCTGCCTGCATAGGATGAGGCAGTTTTATCAGGGAAGACAGAGATTTTGGCAGGACATCGCAGAACATATCGCTTCCCACCCCCTCATTCCCCCGATTTAACTTTTGCATGCCTATCTTTTAAGGACCTCAGTCAAAGATCACTGGTGTCAATAAACTTAGAAACACAGAATCACTTTTCCATGAAGGATCAAATCACACCGGATATTGAACCATCACATGTTTGCTGTTGGCTTTGTGCACACATGAGGCACTTACCCTGGATCAGCTGCTACAGTTGCTTATCCCTGGCGTGATGTAGTCATGTATATGAGAAATCAGAGTTTTGGCTTTTATTAAATGGTCTAAAATTCAAGTTCTGCACACAGAACTTAAGTTCCTGAGATGCACCCCAACCAAATCAAGCTAAATCACACAGCTCTTTCTATACCTAAAGCATTAGTCTGGCAGTGGGTCCTTTCACTTGGATTCATTCTAGCTTTCACAGTCTCCTCACAAGTTATTTGAGGGCTGGTTTCCCTTTTCCCAGGTACCACTAGCAGGCAATATTTACCCCTCTTCAGTGTAACCCTCTCAGTCTGTTCTTGCTACAGTGTGCATGGAGATACATAATACAGCAAACAAGCCTCATTGGAATAACCAAACATAAAATCCACAAGTTATTTACTAAACAAAACACCTTTTACACACCTTGAATGGTTGTTAAGACCATTATATGATGTTAGCTTTTATTCCTGGGCCTTTGACCTCCTTCCCACCCTGTACATGAGATCAGTAAGCACTAAAAAACTTCACATTGGGTAGCTCTCTTTTTATTTTTTACCTCCTTAAATCTTCAGTTCTCATCTCTTGGCAAAATCCATTTAAACAGGGCTCACAAGTTAATGGTTAAACTTGTTGTTTGTAGTACCATTAATATAGGTCAAGCAGCACAATAGTTACAACTGCTGAGGGGGAAGGTACATAAAGACACAGTAAGCAGTTCAGGACCTTATTACAACATGTCTATCAAATGCAGGGTTACAAACAATGTGCCTGATTCATCAAAAAGATAACTTCTGCTGACAGTACACACTGTTCCCTGGAGTCTCTCACACATGGTTCAAAAATTAAAATTGAAAATGTAAACTACACAGACACATTCTTGCAAATGTGAGTACGTTTCAGCACAGTGAGAACTTCTATGCAAAACAGCAGATATAGGCAGTGGGATGAATTCAACCCTCATTTGCATCACTGAGTACTGAAGAAATCAGCAACAGCTATGACTTTACTCTGCATTTTCTCTCATGTAACCAAGGGAAGAATTCGTCCCACCAGGCCCAAGGACACACATTTTTCACCATGGGATGCACATGCATAATGCCTACAAGAGAGATTACCTTATGCTTTATTCAAGAATATTCAAAAGGACAGACCTCTATGCCTCAAAAAGTTAGTATTTCAGGAATACTGACAGTAAGTACTTTTTCAAAATTAACGGCACCTTAAAGTTTCACAACATGGATTACTTATCGTCAGCATCAGTCATTCACTGTCTGCCAGTTCAAACAGATATCATTCCTGATTTGGCTCCCAAGATTCCTCGCCAAGGTTCCCCAACTAAATTCCCAGGAACTTTGCTGGAGCAAAAGCAGAAGGAAGAACCAGGTCTAAAAACTGACAGAGCTTACCACGTGTCACTGAGACACCTTCCTCTTCTCAATGATTTGTATTCATGACAGCATGTAGAGGTATTACTCTAGTTTGCAACATGAAGTTCATTCCCCCCAGCAAAATCAAGCATAATAAAGACGAAAGTTCTGACCAAGCATTCTGAAAGTACAAATAGTATTTCAAAGAGTTTCTCATTTTTAGACTGAAATACTTCTAATGAACAGACTGAGGCAAAAGGATTTTAAAAAATTCTGTTCATGTCCAAAATCTAGCAACTGTAGTTCCAAGAGGACCAGTTTGACTATTGTTAATAGGGAGTGGAGGGATGAAATTAAATTTAAGCAGGATATTTTACTACGTATAAAAGAAAAGAGATCTGATACCAGACAAACAGAAGTCATTGCTTATTAAAGTTATGATGTGCCTAATATTTTCTTTCAGACTTTTGTGTTTTCCATTGGTAAAAATTGAAGACTGTTTTCTTCCACTGATCTCAATGACAGAATACTTGGCATTTCTGTGGTACCCGTTATCTCTTCTTTCAATGCGCTTTATGAACCTTGGACTAGATCTTCAGCAAGTGCGAATCACCATAGTTCAATAGTGACTTTAACAAAACTCTTTTGAATCATTCTACCTGAACAGTGACTAACTGATGTCGCACAGTCCTGCACACGGAGGAGGGATGTGTAACAACCACATGCCATTGAAACAGGAGATTTCAGGTGTAATGCTACTAGCATTCTACGAGATAAAAACATCTCGTAGAACTGTGATTTTTAAACACTGCTGAAAGTTCAACAAAAGTATTCTGACAACCCTGTGCATATTATACACTGTTATACATGTCTCATCTGGGGTATTTTCCAGTAAAACAAATCATGTCACACAGTTAAAAATGCACTTTTGGCACTTTTCAAATTAGCTCCAGTGCATGTTTTGTATATTGTGTAATAAAGACAGATCAACCAGCTACTCTTCCTCCTCATCATACTTATGCTGGTAGGGCAGCTCAGGTCATAAGATGGTTTGCTTTAACACAAATACCAGCATGGTAAAGGGATTTTTAGGCATTCATCTGGGCATCTTTTCTATTCCATATTATAGGTTATCTGTAATATGTTGCACTTCCCTCACTAGGATGAGATGTGCTCCACTTTAGCACAGATGTACAGGAAACCCTGCTACAGAATAGTTCCTCCCTATTAACAGGCCCAAATTCTTTGTGTATAGAAATTGCTTATATTAATGAAAACATCATTGCCTCACACTATTGTTTTTCCTGAACATCAATAAAGACTTGATTGAATTCATTTGGTAACTATAAAAAAAGTAGATATAAAGTATTGCAAAGCAAAGAATAATGTCCACAGAAAGTTAAAAATAAGAAACATGAGAGTCCAGAGAATGTGATGTAAAAACCCGTGTGACATGGTAGGAATAAGACTGCTTCCTTAGGGATCTCTGCCCAGTCATCCTGGAGGCACAAGGAAGTTGTGCCCTACTGATGCTCAGATTTCCAAGGGGCCTTTGCCTTCTCCAACTCACCACCACCTCTTCACCATAAGTAGATATCTGCTGAATTTCAGCTAATAATATTTCATTCCATTTAAAATGGGGAAATAAGAAACTTACCAATTCAGAAGAAACTAAGTTAGCTAAATCATTGCAATTAGCCTCTCTAAAATATTGTTCTGATTACAAAAATCTGTATTATATTTCAGTGAATTTCCCCTTCAGTTATAATAACTGTCCTGTTTAAATGCTGCTTTAGGATGAATACAACTAAAGCTGGTGATGTTACAGCAACAGCAGGTTGGTAAATTATGATAAATCAGTACAATTCCACATCCAGATGTATTTATATTGTGTTAGTTGGGATGACAATTCACTGCAGCACTAATTTAACACCACATCTTTCAAAAACTGGTGTAAAATTCTGAAAAGAAGTAAACTATAATAAAATGCAGTTCCTTATTAGTGAATACATGTACCCTCTTAATATGCAGGTGGATGGTCCTGGAAATATGACACTTGTTGTGAAGAAATGCAGATTGTACTAGTGGTGCCTTATCCAAAGCACATACACATTGCGAGGGAAGGGTACCAAGTAGGGTTCTTCTCTAAGTCATATACTTTATTAAGCACACTCTTTTTGGGTGGCATGCTTGCAACTTGATAAACCGTTCCAAAGCTACAAATAGCAAGCTCTCCTTTACAACACTTCAGTTAACATGGTAGGACAATAGTGCCTTTGTGCTTTGGAGTGACTCTAGGACTGAATCATATCATCCCAGTGATTCAAAATTCTCTAAATGGCTTCTCAGAACAATGGTATAAAAGCAATCGAGGCTTAAGGAGAAGTACAAAGTACCATACACTGCAGACAGCTTTCAACATTGTGAGCAATTAAATCAAATAAGATAAGTAAGGATCACCTCCTTCATTAGCCAACCACTTTGGTCTGTCTGCTTTAAAGATGGTCCTGTTTACCTTCCATAAGCAGAAAGCTGAAGGCTTTCAGGTCCAACTTGTGAAATTCTGTCAGATCTTAGCTTCCCTGTGCATGCTGAGGTCTTTCATGGAAGACTCCATTTCCTTGGAGGTTTCATTTTGTATTTTCTAATCAGCTCATCTCAAAGATGGTTTGGCAGAATTAAAAAAAAAAAAAAAGTGTGGTAATTCTGGGATGGTTAAATCTGCATAGGTTGGTCAAACTGCAACATAATAGGTGGGATCATAGTTGATTTTTATAGATCACTTCCAGATATGGTAAGTATGTATTCACCTTTGAAGTTATCAATAGAGTATGAGGCGGCTACACACACTGACATGGCTGTCTGAGCTGAAGCCTTTCTCAACAATCTTCTGCAACAGGATTAGGATTAGTTTCAAATCCCATAAGAATTGATTATAAAGCCTAAGAGCCAAAGCTTTCTAGCATTTGCTATTGTGTTTGGGGGTTTTGGTTGGTGTTTTTTGGTTGGTTGGTTGTTGCTGGGTCTTTTTAAACAGGACACGAAAAACCCCTGTTGCAAAACCCTCGGGGCTGCAGCTTCACAAGCTGTACTGCTCAAAGAAAGCTCCCTGCTTTCACACAGGCCAGGTCAGTAATGGGGTCCCAACAGCCTTCAGCATTCAGAGTAGTCAGAGGGGCTTGGGAACTGAAACAACGTTGTGGATTCCAGCTTTCCAGGAGAACAAAACCACTGGGAACCAAATGCCATATTGCAATTGAGGCAAATGCTATCAAAGGAGGTGGAAAAATATAGTACAAATTCAAAAGTTGAAAGCAATCTTTGTTTTTGCAAAGACTACAGTGCAAGAGCACAGCCCTAGGTTACTAGTGTTGCCTGCAATTTTAGTTTTGCATATATACAATATTTATTGTATTCTTCTTGTATATAATAATTTCTAGTAAGAGCAGCAGTGCTATTACTACAAGCAGCAAAAAAATTCCAACCTAGGAACATCTTCAACATCTGTAGTTCAGAAGGTCCTAATTGCAGGTGCCAAGATAAGATTTCAGACACATACAGGAAGCAGCAGCCAGAGGAGATCTGTCCATAACCAGAGACATTGAAAGAACAGGCAGAGAGAAAAAAAAAAAAAAGAGATCTAAAGCCAAAAGGGAAGGGGAATAAAAGCAAACAGCAGCGGAATGAGAAACAAAAGATTAAAATGTTTGTGTTTGAAGTAACAACGTGTGCTTTTATTCATGTTCTGGAAACATTGTAAGCTAGATCAATTTCACTTGAATTCTGTTGGTTTCTTAAGTCTACTGATACTATAGGAGAAATGATACAAGTATTTTGCTTGACTTCCAGCCAAAATCCTAGAGTCAGTGGCAAAATTACAAAAATTTTCCAAACTTCTAAAATTTCAAAATAATAAAGTCTCAGATCTTGTGCCTTCTCAGTATTTTATCCTACAGTGCCAGTGACTTGACTAAAACAGTTCAGAGCAGGATAAGTTAGAAAAGGATTTTAGTTCATTATTATTTTTTTTAATAAAGAAAAGTATAGAGCTGGTTGAAATCTCCACCAAATAAAGTCAGTATCTCTCTTTATTTGCCTGGATACTGATTTTGAGTCAGAAAGAACATCCCACTCCATTTTATCCCATCCCTCTTCTGTCATTCAGTGTTTGCCATTTGTCTCAGTGTGCTTTTGGTAAATAATTGATAAACATTTATTTATTTTAAGCTTAAGAGACATTTGATCCAAGATAGAAAACCATCATAAACATGTATCTATTTTATAGTTTGTGAAATTCTGATGCCTTAATGAGAAAATACTACACAGCTCCTTGAGATACAAGGTAAGGGTCTAGGGAAAGCAAGTAGACTTCTTTCACAGCCAAATAGGAAAGTCTACACTAGCATTGTACCCCCACTATCAGATTCAGAACTTGTCATGCTGTTAATATGAAATGAAAAATCAATAGCTATTGTTCAGCCAGGACCTCCCATCAACTGATGCACGAGTGTCAAACATGGCAGTGAGTTAATGGTAAAACAAAGCACAGGGATTGTCTTTCAAAAGCATACTTGAGCTGCACTTTACACGTGTCGTGGCCCTAACTTGCACTTGATCAAGTGCTCTGACCTCTCTTGAGACACTAGCAAGCAGTTAGAAAGGGCAATGCATCCACACAGCAACCACCTGATTTGAAGCTGGTGCAAGCTTTTCATAAGCAGAATCATGTGAAGGTCAGTAGGTGCCCTGTCCAGACATGCCCAAAGAGAATGAGCATGGTCTTCTTAACTGCCCTTCATTGTAAAGTGTATGAGCAAAATCTTTTCCGCCCTTATTAAAGAAAATTTAAAAAAAAAAAAGAAAAAGTGTCCTTAGGAAGGAAGAACTCTAAAACAATCAGACTGTTCTCTGAGAAGCCTCCATGTTATAACTGAAAAGCACATTCAATTCCCAAGCAAGTCCCTGTGCATCATTTCAGAACCAGTTGTTGCCAGTTTGCAGGAGGGGATGAGCTCCTACAAAAGCTGTCAGGGGAAAACAAAGGCCAGTTACACCCAAAGAGGAAGCAAACTGGGAGCTAAGGGCAGCAAGAATATAGATCGGGTAGGGAACTCACCAACGGAGCACAGTCCTGCAGCAGAGGAGCCAGCCAAGCAGAGTAGTGCCAAATCTCACCCAGGATCCAGTGGTTGTTGCGTGAAAGCAGTAAAATCATCCAAGGTCTGAAGTCAAGCCAGAAAATCCAAAGAATAATTTGAGAACAGGTCCCCATCTATCACAGCTCAAGGAAGGGGCCTGTTACCAGCTGGAGCTTCAACGAGCACATGGCCCAGTGGACTGAGGCATGAGCAGGGGCTCAGGTGAAACTGGTTGGGGCCATTAAGGCCTGTTAGTGGCCTGGGACCCTGATCAGGTTTCTCCTTATTATCATCCTACTATTGCTTTATTAAAGGTGCCTTACTGTGTATATGTACCTTAGTAATACAGCATTTTCCAGAGGTCATGATGAGGTCTCCATCTTAACTGTACACACTGTTGTCTGGACTGCTGAAAAGCATTTTGGTCTAATGGGAGGGTAGGCAGTGGTGAGCAGAGGAAAGACAGAGTAGCATGGATGAGAATAATGTGAGTTAGCAGCCAATAAGGGCAGCTGAACATCTCTTCATATTTCTTGGTGTGGTAGATGTACCCAGAAGCCCTAGTCTTGAAACAAAGAACTTGGTCTAGGCACTATACATACAGAACGTCTGAAGAGGAGCTAAAGATTTGCATGCCACTGCCAATGTATTAACAGTCTAATTTTAAGCTGGTCTCTAAAAGTCAGGACTTCTCAGAAGTCCCAGGTGATGGTGATTTCCCTGAAATACAGGTACTCTAATTCCAGGGTCATCTGCATTTTTATACTGTGATCTAACCACATGAAATAAGTATACTGTCTAACAAACTGTGGCACACTGTACAAAAGGACATAAAAATATTAATTAATGTTACACTAATCTATTATTCATATAACTGCACTAGGGAGACCATGTTCTTGAAGGAATTAAGTATTTCTCAGATCTTAAGTATTTCTCAGATCTTAAGTCTACTTGGTCTGTTTTTTAAGAACTGCAATATTTAGCAAGAGTGGTGCCTAGATTACTTGGAAGACAATGAAAAAACTGTTTCTTCAGCACTATATATGTTTCTGAAATGTATCCATTGGACAGAATATATACGGCCTTTTATTATGAAGCTTACATTCACAGTAGTTTTTGTTGTTCAGATTTTGGCATATGCCTCCAGAAACCAACCACCTTAAATTTTAAATTGCCAAGAGAAAGACTAGTGTTCTGTTTAATTATTAGTGCCATAAACCAGAACAATATTTACCTGGCTTTAACAGAGCTTAGGAAAATCCACTTATCTCTCCTGCCAGGTGCTACATTTCTCACAGTTATTAATAAAATGATCAGAAATCCTTTTTTCTGAATGGCCTTTACCACACTTTTGTCTTCTGTTCAGTGTCCCTTCCAATGAAGTCAGCTTGGAATTTGGAACAAACTCTGCACTTGCTAACTAGGAAGACAGAAAGAAGTGGGAGCACTCTACACCAGATCTGACCTACCACCTAACACTAAGCCTTGATTTCTCCTCCCTCCAGCTGAAATGTGGCCCGTCGAGCGTGTGTTACATGCAGTTCTGCAGTTCAGCAGCCTCCAGGCATCCTTCTAGTCCTGGTTCAATAAATGAGTTTCAGTAAGGAGACCCCCTCTGCTCAGACATGAAACTCTGAATTGCTTTCTTTTGCCAGTCTTTCACCTTCCATCAGCATTCAGCTTGCACTTGCTCCATAGTCTCAAACAAAGTTGGTCCATTCCTTCAGGAGTAGAAATTAATCAGAAACTCAACAGAATTCATAAGGGTCTTTCAGCATTTAGGTTCCCGAGGTAAGACTTGGTATTTCCATCCTGCCTCAAGCTAAGGTTTTGTGAGGATTTTGGGTTGGGAGGGCAGGGATGGGAACAGTCATCCCTTAAAATGCATACACATCTTGGAGAAAGAACAGATAATCTAGATACCAAGTTCAGAAGGTTTTAAATGCCACTTTAGATCCACTTTAAGCCTCCTTCTCACCTCTTTCTTCTCTCCTCCTTACAAAATACTAAGTTCCTGATATTTTATTAATCTTGTTCTGCTAAGAAACAGTTGTCTTCTCCTGAGTGCTGTTCGGGATGATGGATGAGTTCACAACACCTGTTACTGATACATTCGTGGAATTAATTTCCCTCTGCCTGTTTCACAGAAATCTGTTCTTTTCTCACAAAGTCAAACACTCTGCTCCTATTTCTAGTAAATATCTCCTAGATAAGCTTTGGAAAGGTCCATAAGTATTAATAACATTTCTCTTTGCATGCCAGTAAGTTAGATTAGTGAAGAAAAAAAGGTATACAAGTAATTAAAGTTGAAGCTACTTACACAGTAGACAGACAGGCAGATAAAACTTTGCTGGATTGCTCTTCTCATATCACGAAAGACTTTTACTTCTTCAAGGCAGAGTGCTAGCACTAAGTTCAGGTCCCATCAAAGCTCGTGCTATTCCTTCAGTTAAGGCTCAAAGAGGACTTTTGTGATCCACAACTGTATGTCTCCATCTACACAGAACTGAGTTTTCCTTCTAAGTAGTCCTGGAGGTTACCTGACTGCTCATTTAACCTAAAAAAGTGCTTACAGATGTCTGCATTTACTTCCTTGTCTAGACATTAATTTATTAAGAGAAATTTTCACTGAAACAAATGTGGTTTACATTAAATGGTATTCACCCAAAGAATTCCAGAGAAGAGAAACATGAGAGACTAATATATTCTGATTAATGTAATCAAGGAAAACAGTTCTTTTTTTGACACCCACAAAGAAGGTACCGTCCTTCTGCTCACCAGAGTTCCATTTCAATATGCTGAAAATCCCAAATAAAGGGGTAGCATATGCTGGAATGTATTTTAATGACATTCCATTTACTGAAGTGCTAAATATAATTTGTAAAATATATATAGGTAACAAAACAAAACTAACAAGACACTTAATAGTGGAGTCATACCATAAGACCAAATGGAAATTGAGAATCAGCTAAAGAAAATCACTTAATAAATGAGATCTTCAATTTCAGTACTGTAATAATGGCTTCACTGAAAACCCCAAAAGGTAAAGATCACCAGATAGATCAGATTCTCCTAGTTTCCTTTACAGAACTACTGGAGAAAAAGACATAAAACTGCATTTTAATGCCTTGGTTTTGCACATTTGAAATAATACAAAATTCATGAAGGTGGAGAAAATACACTGAAGCATCCAAAAGAATTTTAAATGTCTGTGATAGATCAGGAGGAATATTGGAATGTCTGAAATGAAGAAAAGTTTTAAAAGAGTGATTTCTAGATCAAAGAACAGAGTTTGCAAATCTCCTTCCACCTAAGCAAACCTTCAGCTTAAACCAACTGGACTACTCTCAGAACCAGATAGCTCATGCCTGGTAGGCACCATGCCAGGATTAATGCCACGTTTGGCCAGAAATTCCACAGAATGAGGATCACTTTCCTCAGTGTGCTGTGCTGAACGCATACCTTTTTTGAGAAGTGGGGATAATAAAAACAATAATAATAGCATGGAATGATGACAAGGACCGTACTGAATACAGATAAGCAATATCCAAAAAGCTGCAGGAAAATTACAAAATTGTGACTGATGTCACTAAATTTACACCAAGATATACAAGTCAGGGATTAAAATTCTTTGAAAAGGTCACCATTAATTCATCGGGCCATTTTCAGAGCTTGTTTGTTCGTATCCTTACATGCCCAAATGAAATGCCACTTGTGGAAATGCCCACGAAAGAAGAAACTCCTTCTAACTCCATTACTGTGGTAAATGGTTGCAAAATAATTTGATGTGCAAGAGTCAAAGGAGGGATAGTTGCCAAGCTGTTGAAATCAGGTGCAGTTTCTTTGAGGGACATTTGTCTGAGGGACAAACAAGGGACAATTTCATCATACAAGAATTGGCTAAACAAAAGAGTCACTAAAAGTTTATCAATTAATTATCTTCCTGAAAGACCTGAGACAGAAAAACATGTTTGAAATGACAAAATCACCTTTCAAAGGCCTTGTCTCACCTGGTCAGGATGAAAACAGAGGAAGGAAAAAAAGAAAGGAGGAGGGGGATGTGGGGAAGAGTACCAAAAAACACAGAGATACCAGATGAGCCTGTGATGCTTCAGCCACAGTTAGGAAAAGTTGTTCCGAGTGAGGTCAGTGGCTGCCTTACCAGGGACTTACACATGAAAAGCTGCAGTTCAGAATTCCTGATCAAGCAAAGTATTCAGCCACAAGCTCAGGTACTCAGCTTCAGTGGTACAATTTGCATGCCTTATTATGCACACCTTTGTGTATTTGTTTCATTTGGGGTCCAAATGTATCACTGCTAAACACATCGAGCTGCTGGATCATAGGCTGATATAGGTTGTCCTGGAGCTTCCCTATGAGTTTATTTTCCCCTACTGGACTAGGTATTAAGAAAGGCAAAGAAAGTCTGTCTGGCTATGCACCTGGCATACATTCCTCTATACATGGAGACAAAGTATCAGAGAGGGAAAAATTGAACATTTTTCAGTGACCCTGACGTCTGATACTGATGTGAAAAAAAAAAAAAAAGGAAAGGAATTACAGTGTTAGAAGCCAAAAGCATGAAATTTCTTTATATTTCCTATGATTTAATATCTTTCTCCCCCACATATGGCAGATTCCTTTACAGAGACTGTTGAAGATGGGCCAACAGTGCTCCAGCAGTGTCTCTGATGACAGAGTGGAAAGTTTCTAACCACAGTATCATTTGCAGCATTGCTCATTTATTTTGTCCCCAGTCCTAAAAGAAATGCCTTTTCTGATGGAGTAACTGTTTCTTTTCATTTTTTATTAGTAGTATTGAAAATTTATTTAGGGACCAAATTAATTAAAATAGACACTGAGTCCAGTTATTTTGGTTTATATGAAATCTGTTGTAAAAGCTGGCTTCCAGATTTCACCCAGACTAAACAGATAAAAAATATCAGTAACTGTGAAAAAAAATCACTCATAGTACCTGTTTAGCCAGATCTGCAAATTAGTATTTTCCTGTAATAAATATGAAGATGAGAATTTGGAAAACAAGGCCTTCCCTCTACAGCCTGTCATCCTTACTAGGAGGGGACCTAGAGGAGGGCATTACTGTGCAGACCAAGTGATAATTCAGGGTTTCTGGCTGTAAAGTCCAATCACTGCATAGTTTGCCACATCGACCCCATTTTCAGAGCAGCTCTCAAGCTCTCACCCTAGCTGAGAGAAGCAGTACAGTTTGAGCATGAACTGACCTGTCTGCCACTGTATCACCAAAGTCTAACCATCATGACAAAGTATATAAAAAAGCATGTGCTGCTTTATAGGCCTCTGCAAATTTAAAGAGAAAAAAACTCCCACTGACTTCAAGGGGCTTCAGATCTAGCCCACAGTGGAATGGCTTCACTCTATTTTTCAAGAGACTTGAAATATCGAATATCATCTGATTATTCAGGCTTGAGTGTGATCTCACAAAGTGTATGCAGACTTAACCTATTGGGCTAGAGCTGCAAAGGCTGTCGGTGGCACTGCAGTGCAAGAAGGCACGCTGCACTCAGACTGCTGAAAATGCAGCACAGCGTCACCCTGGGAGCTGCCTTTCCTCTGCTGGGGGTGAAAGCAGAACCTGATCCACTCTCAGCTGAGCAGTTATCTGCACAGCTGCACACCTTTGTAAAATTATTTAAAGCAAAACATTTGACAGCCATTTGACATGCTGTTAATAGGTGTTGTACATTGCAGCCTTAAAGGTGAGCGCAATACTGTCCACATATCATAATCCTGGGATATCAATGTTTAACCGTGCTGCAAGGCTCTTTACTGAAAAGGCAGTGTATGCTTACAACTAAATGGCCACAACCTGGAGCTAGTCTCCAGCCTGAGGACTGGGGCCATAAAATGGTTTTGTCTGACAAACCATTAGCAGAGATTTGCTAGTGCTGTTAGTCAGAATGTAGAATCCCCAGTGCATTCAGAAGCCTCCCTTAAGGAATTAACGCTTGATTGTTTTGCCATCCCAAGAATGTTTACAGAAGCCAAAAAAACCGTGCTTGCTGTCCACTGTGCAAAGAGGTGATGACATCAAGAAGACAGGTCACAAGTCTGAGTTTATAGTCATTACACTTGTGTTGGTATGGCTTTTCATCCACTCAGTATGATCTTATGACCCCACAACTTTACAACCTTCCACTCTCTGGGCTTCATAGCACCTCTCCACTCTAGGTTAATCATTTCTCTGCCATTATCTGCCAACAGTTCTTATCTCTTTTGCTGTCACTTTATAACAGGGTCTCTTATCAAGCTGTACAAAATCACGTGATGATGCCAAACCTATCACAAGTTCCAATTCTTCTGATTAGAGACTATCATGAAATGGGATACATGGTTTACAGCAGGTCACTAATGCTGGAAAAAGTACAGAGTCCACTCAAAGACATGCTTGTTACTTTCTGAATTCTTGGATATTTTTTTTTGTTGTTGTTCATTACGCCGACTTTCACTGAAGGCTATTATAGCCTGGGCCTCAAGGCCAGAGAAGTTTACAGGCTGCACCTCATCTGCACTCAATGCTGTACACCTTGCACCCAAGGGTACGGTACATTAACACCTCATAATGTCTTCTGGTTCCCACACAGCCATCATACAGGAATCTATAAAGCATGGGCTTACATCAGTTGGTAAGTAACAGTTTTCTTACTGTTTTGAAGACTCTGCATAAATATATTAGACTTGTGGCTGTCCAAACTGGAAAAATCGCTACAATCAGACAAGCCAAAACTGATTAATTTGCACATGTATTTAGGCAAGATAGAATTTTTACAATACAATGTAGAAATGTAAGAAAACAGATGATGATTCATTGAATAACAATGATCACTAGAGACAGTGCCCTTATCAAATATATAAACAGATTATTAAGGTATCTTTATCTATTACTGATGATAACTAATAATAATGATGATAACTAATGATAATAACTGTGAAATTGTATGTGTGCATGTATAAACGTTTGTAAAAATTAGATTTAAATTGCTTCTGGTCTGATTATTCTTGTAACCTCATGAATTTTTTTGTGTCTTTTTCTGTAATACTGTAGTTCCTGTCAAATTCAGATCCTTTTTGGTAGCTAAAAATTAAGATATATCATCACTCAGTGTGGGTGGGCTGAATAATAAAAGCCAGTTAAGACTTCAGAGCAGCAAAGGGAATACTTTCAGTAGCATATGGAAACAGCACCAGCTCCCCTCCAGAAAGACATCAGACACAGGTTTTGCTATTTGCAGGCACAAGGGGCATTGCACAGCCAGTTGTCCTGGTCTGTTCCAGGCTGTAGGGGATGTGCCCCAGCCACAGTAAGTGCATTTCCCCACCACCTCCCTGCCCTTCTCTTCACACTCCCTGTCTCAGGCCATTCTGTCTCTCACCACACACCTGGAGCGAGGTGTCTTTTGTTTGCCACGGCAAGAGCATCCCCTACCTTGTCAGCCCGTGCTCAGGCCACGACTGGGGCCAAGCAGGGCTGGAGAAGCCTTGCCAATGGAAACCTCTCCTTCATGGAGCAGAAGGCACTTCTCAAGCCAGCCCAGTAGTGCTGCAGGTTCCACAACCCCGGGTTTTGCAAGGTTGTGCCTCAACATAGCAGTTCCTGGCAAGGATGAAAGAAGGGATCTTTGTCCCTTGTGCAGAACCAGGGCATGCTCTCCTCCTCTTGCCCGAAAGTGCGTCATCACATGGCAGGCAAGGAGCTCGCCCTGATGCTGGGTGTGGTATGGGCACCTTGCCATCAAAGGAGGCTTTGGGACCATGGGGAAGGAGAGTGCAGCAACAGCTGCAGGAAATAACCTCAAATATAGCAGATCTTTATCTTCTGGGTGGAGCTGCTTCTTCTCCCAGAAAAGGGCTCCCACCTCACCTTGGACCTAGCTGTGTTCCAGGCGGCTGCCCAGGCACCCTCTTCAACTTCTCTAAACCTCCCACACAAGAACCATGCCCAACGCTGCATCAAGATTTACTGGTCTGCAAATGTATGACTGGAGAACTAATGCCCCATGGATTATACCACCAGGCCCACAGCCACCTGCCCCCTGGAAACTGTGCCTGGTGGCAGACCCACTCCAGGATGGGCTACTGGTGCCTCCCCTCAGAGAGAGACTTGTGTCTCTGCAGTGTTGTCAGGGTATCCCATCCACAACAAACAGAAGGCACAGGACAGTCCAGGGCTGTTAGACAAGACTGCGACCAGAGTCAGATCATACTTGGGCCACGAGGGGTGATCCCAGCAAAGTCACGGAGAATTGAAAGTCAAAGCCCCTCTGGTGCTTCTCTACAGGTGCTCCTCTGCACAGCTCTGCCCTCAGAAACACATGGAAAAGGTGGCAAATCCAGCTTCCCTGCCGGCCCTTGCTCTCCTGGGCCTTGCTTTAACTGTTGCTCTTTCTGGCTGCTAGGGAGGGACCATCCGGTTCCCACTCCTCAGCCTTCAGTATGGAATAACAAAATAATTATACATCTCATGTATCTGAAGAAAGGTCACTTAGATAAGGTTGAAAGGATACAGCCCAAGGGAAAGGGAAAATAAGACATTTATCTGTGATATTTGGACCGGTGAAGTGTCACTTTCAAGGTTTCAAAAAGACTGGCAGATCTGGGTTCCCTAGATCATGTTGATGTGGAGTAGCAGACACTCTTGTCACCACACCTCCAATATGCACTTATACGTGTGTTGTGACATGAATATACCAGGACAGATTCACAAAGCATGGCTCAGAAAAAGCAGGTCTAAATGTTGTGAAACTCTCCAAAGTCCTGTGTGCTCTGAGTCAGGGGGAGCATTCTGCCCTTGCATGACACCGCTCAGCCAGAGCCCATGGTGGCATCCCTGAAAAGCACCTCTAATTCAACCTTCTAAGCTGATCACTATGTACCTGTAAGGCTTAAATGTAACCAGCACCATCCTGCGGGCCTCTGCTTGGAGGTGGGGGAACCAAATAGGAAGAAGCTGGATTCTGTTCTTATTTGCACTGGAGAGTAATTCTTTAGGAGAACAAGCTGTCCTACTGGAGTATGAATACAATCAGCAGCAGGGTCAAGTGCTCTTAAGAGTAAATCCCATCCCTGTCCTTTCACTTTTGTCCAGTCCCTTTGAGCACCTCCTTCAGTTTTTCCTTTCTAACCAAGGCAGAGCAGGTGGGCGTGCGATGGACTGTTACAGCCTCTGCAGTCCTCACCCCCCCCCAGCCCCTCTGGCCAGGGACACTTGCTGTTTCCCGTCACAGAAGCTGAGAGCCGCTCTTGTTAGGGAGCACCTGCTTTGCGTTCACCCCTCTTGGGATAAGTTAGTTTTCATTGTAAACCAGTGAGATGTCACACAAGAGTGACATAGCTTCCTCCTTGGGAGGAGGACCTCACCCAGCTCCCATGAATGCAAATCAGAATGCATTGACAGAAATAGCAGTGGATCTCTCCCTTGGAGAGCAAACACAACCAGCCTGGGGCTGAAGTGTGAGTGGGCACTACCAGTTGTTGACACCTGCTTTTAGGTTTACTGTCATATGGTAAAAGAGGCAGCTAGAATTCACAAAATCTTAATAGTACATCCTATCTTCCAGAAGGTGTACAGCAAAGAAGATGCACAACAAAGGGACTTGTAAACATTTTTATGGAAGTGCCATGATTTTCTTTTCTTCTACCAGATTCTGAGGCAATACAAAGATACTTGACTAGTGTTATTTTTCCTCTAATTAGCCTCTTGTCTTAGTGTCAGCAGGGACACTATGTAATTTTTATAAGCATTAGCTATGATTATTTAACAGAAATAACTCTTTCATTAACTGGGAAAAAAATGTTTTACAAGAGGAAAAATAATCTACTTGTAGTTTCTGACTGTGAAATTTTTCACCTCGTAGAATACTTACTGCCATCTTAATTTTAATGTATGTCCTCAGGCAGTTAACGGTATTATAATTAGGGCTCATGAGTTTGGCAAAGTTTGTTTTTATGTTTAGTAGTAGTAGTAGTATTTTCACATGATTAACAAAGACACCAAATACTATGTTTAAGAGTCTGGATTAGGATTTTGGCCAGCAATTATGCAGGCAAAGCTTCCACAGAAGTGAACAGTTTGAGCTGTGTGAGAACTACAAGATATGCTATAGGTTACTTCTTTTATGCCAGTTAACTTTTGCTGTTATTCTTTACTTTTATGAATTTTCTTCTCACTTTTCTGTGGTTGTACTGCAAATGAGCTATCTACAAAAGGAACAATATTTACATTTACATTAGATTTTCTCCAGTTACCTGATTTGAAATACCAAAATACATGAGGCAAAGCAACAATGATGATGCCTCTAGTCTCCAGAGGGAAACCTCCAATACTGACAAAATGCCTCCAGCCACTTGTCTACATATGTGGAAAATTTAAAGGTCAGCTCTCAAACTTATATAGGGTGAAAGGGAAGAATTGCCAACAGCAGGAGTTGTGTTAGGTTGTATTGTAGGGAAATCCACTAAAACTTCTCATGCCCGTTATTAATGTCTAGAGTTTACTAACGTATTGCAGGAGTCCATTATATATATTATCTAGATATACAACCTTATATATTAATACATTCTTAAGTACAATGAACAGACATGCATATGTACACAATTCTTACCAAGATTTCTCAGTGCAAACTAGGTCTTCTCATGGTTTGTTTTATGATTTTATACTTATGTCTGCATAAATCTTACAAGACATATAGGTATATATTAGCTCAAACCTTTTTCATTATAAAGGTCAGCTATTGAATTATTTTTAAATGAAGTTTTCCAGGCTTTGAAACATGTGGGGAGGGAGGGAAAGGTAGGGGGAAGAAGCAAACCTAAAACATCTTTTTTTCTACCAGCAGATCAAGGTCAGTTGCCTCAGCAAAAGAAATTTCATTTTTAAGCTGTCTGTGCAGGATAGAAATCAATTATCTCTTATGATACAGAGACTGGTGCTCAGTCCTGACAGGAGCCTTGCCGTATATACAAATATATTTGGAGTTCTATTTCCAGACCAAGATCCAGCTTTTTTAACTAGAGGTTCCACACGCGGCTCCAAAAGGGCAACACAGGCAGAAACAAAAGAACCTCGACAGAAAAGTAGTAGTGCGGGGAAGGGGCGATGGGATTGCGACGGCGGAGAGGAGCGCCGAGATGGCCCGGGGCATCCCTCGGCCTGGCCCCGCGGCCGCCCCCTCCGGCAGCGCTGCCGCCCGCGGGGCACCGCCCTGGGCAGCGGCTCCGCTTCAGGGAGAGGGGCCCCTGCTCATGGATTCACCTCCTCGCCTCCGGTTAGCGGGGAAGTCGCCACCCCCGCAGCAGGCAGGAGCGAAAGGAACGAGCGCTTTTCCCGTCGCGCCGCTAGCGGCAACAGGTCCGGGCAATGCGGGGCTAGAAGGCGTTTTCCCTACGGAACTCCTGTAATTTATGGCAGGAGAAAATAAAATTCTAGCAGAGTTCGTGCTTGCAAAACTGGATGTGTAAGTGTCCAGTGGAACAGACCACAGCTCGCTGCTGCTGGGATCGATCCAGGGAAGCCCTCCCGAGAGCTTTGGCCATGGCTCACCGGCTCCCCAAGGGCGCCCGGGGATGCCTTAGCCCTTCCACGCCCTGCAGTTTGTGCAGCGGCATCTCTGCCTGGAAGCTGCCTTGCAGCAGGCAGTGCCCGGCCGTCCCTGCCCACTCCCGTGCCGCCCTCGGGTTGGAGCGCACGGCACCGGGCGATGCGGCGGGGACACGGCGGCGACACGGCGGGTCCCCGCGCCCCGAGCCGGGCGGGACGGAGCAGACGGCGGCGGGAAGTGTTACGACACCTCATTGATGACTCACTTAGCAATAAAAGAAAGGCAATCGCGGCGATGCTTTACCACCCACTTGGCCCTGCTCACTTCTCACTCCCGAATCTCCTGTCATTCCACAGTACGCTGCTACCAGGTGTTCATAAGGCAGCAGTGCATTCCGGCGGGCAGCGGGAGTTTGGCCGGGCTTGAAAAATAGCTTCTCGGTCAATAATTGACTGTTTGGACGACATCTCCATAAGGCAACAGTGAATGATTAGCTGCAGAAAAGAGGCAACAGGCTTTGGAAATTATCCTCTGTGGCGTGCGTTTTACTACGAAAGTATTTCTGCCTGAAGCACCCACTCTATTTCGCTGACGGTGTATCAAAAAGAAAAAAAAATAGGGGAAGAAAGTGTATTTTTGTGTTTGAGGCGGGTTGGTTTAGTGGCTTGAGGATTTTTGTTCAGGTTTCTTTGGTTTGGGTTTTTTTGTGGTTTGTTTTGTTGGGGTTTTTTTAGGGGGTGTTTTGTTGTTGTTGGTTTTTTTTTTTTCCGGTTCTCTAGACAGGACCGTTTTCTAAAAGCCTGAGTTGGAGGCGCTAGCAGCCCCCATTCAATGAATCTCTAGGAATGAAAGGCACTAGTGCCTCAGCAAAGTGATGAGAGGAAACTGTTGGCTACGGGATTTGGAAGGTTTCGAGATATTCTCCCATTCGCGCCGTAGGGGTGATCTGAGTGCGACAAGAAGCGGAAGGGAGAAGGCATGAGATGAAAGGGAGAAGGAAGAGGGAAGAGCAGAGCGCAGAGAGAGGAGAGCAGAGCAGAGCAGAACCTGTATTGGACACACTCTTCCTGGTGTAAACAGTCTCGTAAGGCTGGGCGTGAGAGGTGTGTGAGGTGAGGCAGCAAACTGGCGTTATGAACTTTCCCAGCTGCAGAGGGATCCCGTGCCTGCCGCACGCTGCCTTCTCCGGGGCGCTTCCCGGGGCCGCGCCCGTGTGTGCCGCGGGCGCGCCGCCGAGTGCCCGCGGCTGTGCCAGTCTGTGCCCGAGGCTGTGTCGCTGCGCCGGGAACTGGCTGCGTGGCGCTGACTCCCTCGCCGACCCTGGCTGAAGTCACTGTTTTCACTGAGGGATGGCTCAGAGCAGCTCTGGCCTGGCGGGCAAACGGGAATGCTCAGCGGGAGAGAAAGGGGGACAGGTTGCGGGTTTCTCTTCTTAAATACTTCCATTTGAGCCTTTTTGATCGGTTTTGGATTCAGAATTCCCAGCAGAAGAGTTTCAGTCTTCTGTTTATTTATTTATTTAATTTGCTTCTGCGAAGTTTGTCTTGAACACTTACCACCGCCGCCCCCGCCCCCCTAACCTTCACTTTCGCTAGTTTGCTGGGAAGTGTCTGCGGAACACTTCCCAGCACAAAGTGCGAAGGGAACCTGCTATTTGTTTCCAATCGAGCAGACCCTCCAAGTTGGAAATGTCACTGCTTAGGGAAAAAGACTTTGAAATTTGCTCTGGTTCTGTGGACTCTTGGAAGCTGTAAGAAATCGGAGCTTGCCTTGAAATATCATCCACGGAACCCTCTACCTTGAAAAAAAAAGAGGTGGAAGAAGCTTTAGATTATTTAAAATTAGACAGTGGGTTTTTTTTAATGTAACTGTGCATACATTTAAATAGGGAAATATAAAATATTCCAGGTCTTGCTCCTTGTACTAATCAAGGCTGCTGGAGGCTCCCCGAGCCATCATCTTTTATAATTATAATTACACGCGTCAATCAAGACCTTCAGGCAAAGTCAGAACAAGCCAGGCAAACTCAGGAGAGAAATCGCATTAAAAAAAAAAAAGTTTGGAGAACTTAGTAAGGAATGGAGAGGAGATTAGAAGAAAGGGTAATTAAGGTTGCTCAAGGCAATCGTGAGAGCTAGAACTCCATGTTAAATTAAATGTAGCCACAAGGGACCAGGTATCATTTTTAATATGTACTGCCCTAAACTGTTACTTCAGAGAAATGTGGATGTGTAATAACTACTCCAAAGTATTTTCACACATAGCGACAGCTCGCAGAGTGACTTTCAGATGTCCAGTTTGAACTCTCTCCAAACCCCTCCCTGGCGGAATGACACTAAGCCCAGGAGTAGGAGCGAAAAGCCCGGGGACCGGTGCTAGGGCTGTGCCGTCGGGGGAGCGTTGTCCGGGGAGACCGGACCGGCCCGGGCCCCCCGCCGGCGGAGGCACTTGGCCTCTCTGCCCGCGGGGGCCGCAGCCCGCCCGGACCCGGCTGCCCTCGGGCTGGTTTCGCATGCCCTTTCCGAAGGCGAGGTTTCCTTTTCTTCCAAACGGGGATGGCTTACCCGGACCAGCAATAAGAATAGCGGCATCACAGAGCGCCCCGTCGGGGCGTCGCCAAGCGGCGTGACCCAGCCGGCAGCGAACGGGAGGGAGGGAACCGGCTCCCCCGACGGAGCCCAGCCGGCTGCAGGTCCAGAGATGCCCTGACGGTCTGCTGTAAATATGCCCATAGTTGTGCTCTGACAACGCTTCTCCTGCCGGGAAGGGCTGCGAGGAGGCGCCGCTCCTCTGCGAGCCGGCCCCGGAGCGCTCTGGCCGCCCGTCGGGCCCAGGCAGCCCAGCTGCGGGCTTGGCAGGCCGGAGGGCCGCGGCCCCGTCGCTCCGCAGAGACCCCCGACCCGCAGCCCTCACGGCGGGTGCCTGGGGGAGCGGAGCTGAGCCGGCGCTGTGCTATGGACGCCGCCAGTGTTGAGCCGCCCGGGCTCAGTGCAGGGCGATGCTACACGGCGACGCCTGCGAGAGGGATTTTTTGCAACTGCTGTACCCTGGGAATAACTTCCGAAGGGCAGAAACAGGGTCTCAGCCAGAGCTACTTATGCCTAGAAACGGGAGTATTCCTTCGAGATGGTTTTCAGCCACCCTGTCCTTGCCATCGCTGTTCGCTCCCGCAGCTAGCCATATTGTTGTCCTAAAACTTATTCGCAGACGACCTGTTAAACTGTAAAATTATAACCTGAGGTATAAGGTGTCGATATTGTTCACCCGCTCGCGCTCCCGCGCAAAGGGGAATGGGGAAAGGTGAGAATGTAAGGAGCCTGAGAGGTCCGAGCCTCTCTGCGAGTTGGCATCTGCTCTGGTAATGCTGCTGTTGGGTTGGCTCGGGATCTACGCTGAATTAGCAAAGGACTCGAAGCTACTGGATGCAAAAAGTTAAGAGCGCAGCCGAATCCGCTCTCTGCATGTGGTGCGTTTGTCCCACCGCAGGTTCACCCTGAGATCATCAGCATTATTAAATAAGTTACAACGACCACTTTTCACAGTCTCTGTCCCAGCCGATGGGAAATGCCATACTTTGCGCTGGAGACAGTTCTGCGCCTCACTTTCCATCGGAAGCAATTTTCACAGCCAAATATTTTCAGCTCTTTATATACACAACGTAGATTAAAGTGTCAGAGGAATACGGGCAGCCGAGCCCTCCGCTGGGGGGGCTCGGATGCTTTCCAAGGTGCAAATATCGCTCATCCCACTCCACCAAACCTATGCGCCGCAGGGGGAACGGCGCGGAGCCACCCGGACCCTCCCGGCGAGGGAGGGGCGAGAAGGGCAACGGGGGCGGGCAGACTCCCGGCCCGGCTAGCCGGGCCATCGGCACCGCGTCGCCCACGGGGTCCCCCGCCACGCCGCGGGGCCGCCCGGCGCTCGCCGCTGCGGCACCCGCTTCCGAGAAACGAGTTCTTTGGGACAACTTGGAAAGGAGTGCCGCTTGCTACACTGTGAGCCGGGGAAGGGAGGCTCAAACGATGGCTCTGTCAGTGCATTCGTTGGCTTGTGTGCAAACGATGCTACTGGCACTGACAGATTTCCCAAGAAGCTTAGGAGAGGGAAACCCAAAAAAGCTAAATAGGTACAGCGAGCTCCAACGCGGCTCCCGCCCGTTTGTGTCGGATTCCAGGGCTGCGCGGCGGCAACGTGGCCGTAAAGGCGGGTGTTTCCACCCGCCCTTAGGGAAAGAGAGGGCCAGGGTCTCCGCAGTCGCCGATGGCCGGGGGGGGACATTGCCCCGCCGCCCCCAAGGGAGCTTGAGCGTGGCTGCCCGCCGGCAAGGAGTCACCGCCGCCGAAGGGAGAGTAGGCGTAGCCCGGCTCGTCGGGCTTCGCTTGGGCGAGGACGGGCGGCAGCACCCCAGATCCTCACGCCTCAGCCCCCTTTAACCACCGGGCAGGGGTGACTGCACTGGGTTGGTGTGTGTGCGGTGCGTGTGTGTGCGCGGGGGGTGTTGCTCATCCCGCCTCTACCTTATTGGCTGCAGGGGCGATGTCGGGGCCCCCCCTTGCCGGAGGGCAAGTCCCTGCAGTCCCCGGGCTTCGGGAGCGCCTCCCCGCGGGCCCGGGGCTAGAGGTCCCGACTCGGCACCTCCGCACTTGTACCGGGGGGAAGAGGGGGAGGAGGAGGAGGAGGGAGGAAGGGAGGAGGGGAACGGGGGTGGGAACCCTGTCCAGCAGCACCAGCGGCGGCAGAGCGCTCCTGTGCACTGTGCCGCTCCGCATGGAACGGGGCGCCGGGCTGCCGCCGAGCTGAGCCCCAGGCGGAGCTGCTGCCGGCTCCCGGGGTTCCTCCTTCCTCCACGACACCCCCCGGTCTTCCTCCTCCTCCTCCCTTCTCCGCCCCCAGCCGCCTGCAGCCCGACTACCGCTCCGTGGCTCCCGTAGCCGCGGGCACCCGGCGGCGCTTCCCGGCGGCCGGGGCCGCTCGGTGCTCCCGCTGCGGCTGGGCAAGGGCTGGCGTGGAGCAGCGGGAGGGAAGAGGAGGAAGAGGGGGAAGAGGCAGCGGCCGCCGAGCGCCCCTTGCTCCAGCTAAATCTGTGCTGCCGTGTCCAGGTGCTGTTGTCGCGGACGGACACGGAACTCCCAGCCCGGCCCGCAGCCGCTTTGTCATGCTGCCCAAAGTGGAAACGGAGGCCCTGGGACTCGCCCGGTCGAATGGGGAACAGGGGCAGATGCCGGAAAACATGCAAGGTAAGGGGATAGAGGCACGGCACTCCCCCCTCCGCGCACGCTCGGGTTTCCCTCGGCAAAACGTCCCTTCGTCCTGCCAAAAAACTTCGTGGCTGTTGCTTGCGAGCTCCCCCGCAGCGGCCGGCTCCGCGCCCCGCAGAGCCCCTGCCTTCGCGGAGCCAACTTTCAGGGTGACTCCGGCGGGCACCGGGGGTCGGGGCACTAGGGCCGAGGAGGCGGAAAGGCCCTGGTCAGAAGGTGCAACCGCGGCCGGGGAACCGTCAAGCATCTGGCCGGCGGTAACCTTCCGTGGGGTGCAGACGCCCCGTCGGACACTTCCGGCCCCGCTGCAGATGCAGGGGCTCTCGGTCTAATCCCTGGTCCGCGCAAAACTGCCGCGAAGTTTATGGCAGGGGGCGTTACGCGGGGAAGTCCTGCCGAGCACCCCGTGTGCCACACACCCTCCCGGAGCGGGACCGAGGGCTCTGTCCCGCGGGAGCGGCGCCCGCAGGTACAGTGCAGGTGGCAGCAGCGGTGTCGCGAAACTTCGCAGCAGAAAGCCCCGGCTCCGCGGAGGATTTGCGCCCGTGCAGGGTACCCAGGAAGGCAGAGGGATGCGGGGGTTGGGATGG
>JAWWEW010000006.1:21787739-21871627 GCA_035583185.1 Anabacerthia variegaticeps | reverse complement strand
GGATGGCGCTGGAAGTGTCTCTGGGGGTGGCGGGACGGGACTGTTCCCGGTGCCCCGCTCCGGGCCGGAGCGCTGGGCGGAGGGAGGAGGCGCGGACGCCGCCGACGGTCGGCTCTCCCTGTCCCGGAGCCGGCAGCCCGGTACGCGGTCAGTGCCCAACCCTCCCCGGGCTTCTCTCCCGGGGCACACACTCCCGTCCTGGCTGCTCTGTCGAAACTATCCCCTCTCCTCTCGGGAGCCTGCTGGGAAGTAGGGGCGGGGTGGGCCGGGGACCCCGGAGGTGTTGGGGGCGACCCGCCCAGCTCTTTCCTCACGCGCGGACGACGCTCCGTGCAAAGACACGGCGCTCGGAAAACCCCTGCTTTCCCATTTGGTTTTTCCTACGAGGAGGGGAACTTCGCCCCGGCGCTGGACCCTGGAGCCGCTACAGCGGGAGCAGAGGGGAGGGCCGAGCCTTCCTCCTCTTCTGCCTGCGGCCGCCCCATGTCCACCCCACGCCGCTGGCGGGCGGCGACCTCGGCCGTGGCGAGGTCGCTAAGTAAAGGTTTTTCCGGCAGTGTGCTGGCGGGATAATGCCCCCGCGCTCCCCGGTAGCTCCCCCAGCGCCGGGGCGCAGCTCCTTGCTTTGGCGAGGGAGCGCGCAGCGCCCAAGCCCCCAGCCGGGCGCCCTGTCCAGGGGCTTCGGGCGGAGCCTGACCGCTCCGGTGCCCCCGAGCTGTGGCAGCCGCAGGGTTAAAGACAAAGAGGCGACATCTCTAAGCAGTGCGGCGACGATGCCCAGCGCCTCTCGGCTCGCTCAGGAGCCTTCCGCTGCCACGGTGCTTGCCGAGCAGGTCGGAGGTTTAGCAGCAGGGAAGGAAAGGAAAACGGCCCCGCACTGAGCAGAAGGGTTTCGTTTTGGGAATACCCAGAGCGGCTGACCGGTGCTCCTTGTGGGGGCACCCCGGCTCTAGTGACTGCGCTCTATGCCTTCATTCAGCATGTTTTAGCCCCCTGTCCTCTCCTGGCGGCTTCTCTCCGCCTTTTCCGCGAGCGGCAGAAACTTCAGGCAGCCCCGGGGCGCGGGTTTCACGCCAGCCCCCGGTAGCGGAGTACTACGGGTCTGTCGGCCGGGCAGACCTCGACTACATCCCCCGAGGACGGCGGTCCCGGCCCGCTGTCTCTCTGCCGACCCGCGGGCAGCTAAAAGCGTGCCCCCCGTCGCTGCGGGCACAGAGCACACACCCGGCGGCACGGCCAGGGTGGGCGGGAGAGCTGGCTCGGAGGGGAGGCGGTCACCCCGAGACGACGGGTTTGGGGGGCGCGGAACTGGTTTTAAGCTAGTTTTGCAAGTGACTAACTTGGATTTCACGCGGTGCAAAAGTGCTGGGTCTGTGAGACAGAGGTTTAGTGTAGGTAAATATTTGCAGGCTGATGTTGAAAGAAAACTTTAAAGGAAACGAATTACTTTGAGTATGCAAGGGACAGTCTTTTCGTTATGCTTTTTTTAAAGCTTGCCTCTGATAATTTTTGGATTTCAATTATTTCTTTCAGTTTGTGGTTCCCTAAAGTAAGCACTAGGTTAGGGACATTCTATAAATACAAATATTTGGAACATAAAACTTAGAAGTTGATGGGGTTTGTTACACTTGCTAAGTACCACGTGGATTTGATGATGATGAAAAGTTGCATGTCTCCATGCAAGTTGTTTTTAAAAATAAAACTTTTTCCCCCACTGTTTTCAGTGGTGTGCTTGTTTAAGTGAGCTTTCTCTCTGTGTGAGAACAGTTGCAGAAAATTTGAGTTAGTAATGTAAATTCTAATTGAATATGCTATTTTTCTTTTCCCCAGTGTCTCAGTTTAAAATGGTGAATTACTCTTATGATGAAGACCTTGAGGAACTATGTCCAGTCTGTGGAGACAAAGTGTCTGGGTACCATTATGGACTTCTCACCTGTGAAAGCTGCAAGGTTCTGTACTCATTACTCCATACAAGCATAAGTACAGCAAAAAAAAAAAGTTTCAAATAAAAGCAGAAAAAGAGATAATTAAAGAAAACAGATGTGTAATAATTTGGGTTATTTCTGATATGTTTCTTATTACATTCACATAAAAGAATTAACCACCAAAAAGCTTTAGGATTTAGAGGTCTCTTTGAGAGAGACATCTGCACAAATGGAAACAACTTGGAGTGGTTTGCATTGTAGTTTTGTCGTGGTTTTAAGTATTTTGCTGTTGTCATATAGTTCTGGAAAAACTTTCATTCCTAACTGTCTTAAATATTGGGTTTAGTTGATTTATATAAATTCAGAGTATTTATTTTCCTAGAGGATAAAGTAAGAAAATTATCCTCAATATAGATCAGCTGTGCAAAATCTAATGCAGCTCTTTTAGGATTTTTTTTCATCCTTCAATATTGCAACATACATTTTTGTGACTATAATGACTGTACACTTTTTTCATGCAAACTATAACTGTAAGAGCTCCCTTGACACACAAAGTTAAGTAACCAATTATTTGGTTAGATCGTTCATTGCTTTTGAAAATAAAATGTTAGTAAATGCAACTTATAATATGGAAAAAAATCATATATCTGCATGGTTTTATTATAAGGTTTAAATCATTATGAATTTATGACATCAGAATTTCTATGTAATTTTTTTTAAAAGTTTTTTACAGTTATTTAAGGATTGCACTGTAAAGGAAACTCCTTTTGCCAGAACAATGCAATTTAAAATATTTAGTTGCATAGAAAAAATTAACTTAGCCCATTATATTTTCACTGAAAAATAATCAATGAGAAGTGAACGACAAGCACTTACTATGGCTCTAGCATGCTCCACTGGGATGTACAGTAGCCAGAGGTACTCTGTACTTCTGTTATCTTTGCAACAGTGTCCCTACTTATTTCATGTAAAACTACTTTAAAAGAAAGACTTTAATAATTCTACTACTATTAAAGAATATAAAAACTGGTCAGTGTCACTATTTCTGCCACTGTCAGAGTCAGAGCCTCTTTAAATCCTTACCAATCTTTGACATAAGTCTATAAAACATACCACTAATACAAAAAAACCTCCTCTGGAGTCTGGTGGTTTTCTCCTAGGTTCAGTTCACTAATTTAAAATAAACTATGTGACTTCATAAGTGCTTGAGTGGCATCTGAAAATTATGTTACAATGATTTCCATAAAATAAAATGCTGAAACACACTATTCAAGCAAAGCAGGCTAATTTTTGTATCTATCATACAGGGATTCTTTAAGCGAACAGTCCAGAATAACAAAAGGTACACATGTATAGAAAATCAGAATTGCCAGATTGACAAAACACAGCGAAAACGATGCCCTTACTGTCGATTTCAAAAATGTCTAAGTGTTGGAATGAAATTGGAAGGTAAGAGCTATAGTCTTGCTGATATCTTCAACTATACTATAAAATTGTAGGATTATATGTTATTACATTCTATTTTATATTTTAAAAGTTACATATTTATGGTTTTGAAGTTATAATAAAAGGTTACTTTGTATGCTCAGTGAGATTGTTGCTTTATAAAAAATCTAATGAGTAAATGGTAGAACACTAGGAACCAGTCAAAACCATATTCCATTTTTTCATATACACTTCATATAGTTTGATATATCACAGTTTTAAAGTTTGTGAATTAATGGATCTAGATACAATAGTTTTGCAACTTTCTAAAAATACTTACTTTAGATTAAACATAAAATATGTAAGAAGTGTCCAGATTATAAAAATATGATTCATTACTATGGAGAGTGATCTGATTTTATTTGTATTTTATCTATGGTTGGTGTTGTTTTTTAACATATATTCTTCTGAAAATAAGGCAGAAAACAAAGAAACTGATAAAATAAGGGGTTTTCTCACTCTGACTTGCCTTTGAGATTAAGGTATCAAATAATCTCTATAAAGTCCTATATTTTTATGATGTTACACCTGTGAGGCTATTCCAATTGAAAGAGAATAAGGCATTTTGAAGTACACTTTTTGACTTCATTTCACTTTCTCATCTACAGAGAACAATGAAAAGTGTACAATACCCTTTGAGATAACCGAATGCAGAGATATCAATTTGAACTTGTGAATCATACATAGTTCATTCTAACTTTGATATATATAAAATATTAATATTCAGATTTTACAGCAGATGACATTTTTCCTAGACCAAGGACAAGCTCCTACATTCCTTATTGTTACAATTGCACTGAAATGACATTCGCCCTAGACACTTAACCAGGAATAATCAGGCCAAGGAGGGAAACTGTAAACCACGAAGGGAACCATAAAGGATAACACCCAGTCACCTGACTCTGGCAAAGGAAAGCTGTTGATATAACTGAAGATAAACAGAAAAACCAGCCTCCTGCAGTTTAATTGATTCAAAAATGTTCTATTTACCCACAAGACTGAGCTAGCACTGACACACTGCACTAAACATCCTGAATCGCTGCATGTGCTTCCAAATTCAAATAGTACAATAATAGGACATGCTGAATCCTTTTGTCATTGCTAACATTAAGAATAAGGATAAAGTACATTTATCTGCTCCTACTTTTAACTCCTCTCACTTGCTGACAATGATACAAGACCAAATTTTGTCTTTTGTGATTACTTACAGTTCACCTTAAATTTACATAGGAGCTACACAGAAGCAATTACTAATTCAATTTAGCTCACAGGTTTTAATTGTAGAGTACCCGGGAGGACACTGCGTATACAGTTTTAAAGTAATTACATTTACCAGTGATATAATTAATTTCCTACATTTTATTCAAAGTCCAAATTCAACAGCAATATTAGAAGCATCATTTTTACTACAAATTCAAGCAAATTCCCTGTAGTTTTAACGATACTGTAAAAACGTACTTTAGCTTCCTTATCCACACATCCGTATAACTTATTTTCTCTTGCTTAGAAAATTGGAAGAGCACATGCTTCCATAATAAAAAATACTTGACATTTAAATGTGTATTTCCCTGATAGTGATACATATATATCGCCTTAAAAGTCTAGTTCATAAACTACCATGGACCCCAAAAAAATCATTAAACATTCAAGTCCTTATGATAAAGCACAGTATTATGCGTATCTAGCATTCATAATAAATTTTTAATGTCCTACTAATCCCTAAGATAAAAAGCTTAAGAACTTAACCTCCAGCAATCTCAGCAGTCTCAACATGTCACCAGGCTGTCAAAGGTTCCTCTTTCAATCTAATTGCCGTTGGGCAAGGTGGGCTTGGTGAAAGCTCCTCACTAGTCCAGTACATATATACCATGGTGACAGACACTGCTGTGACAGGGACCACCAGTATGACTCCCAAGGCAGCTGTTGAGTAGGATTTGTTTTAATTATTTCTAATTCCAGAGATATCATAAGCGAGAACAGTGTCAGTAGGTTCTGTTTCACTTCCACCTTCCACGTGGAAGGCAGCAAGCTGACAGCTTTCTCTCTGCACATTCCAACTGCAGCTAAACATTCCCATAAAGCTATTCAGGTAACTAGAAGTCTCACAGTTTTACACCAACCTGAACAGAATCATCAGAAGGAAATATTTCCTTTTTGCCAAGAGAAATGTATTCCCCGTCATGATTGGTGAACATTTCACAATTTACGTTTCAGATGTTTTGCTGCGGTGGAAGGCAGTAATGGAATGGTTATAATGAGACAATGTGGTCTGCTGGATACGTCTCAGACAAATTCTGGACATCAGCCCTTGTTTCTTAATGATATAGTAGCTTGACATAAAACCAAATGTACATTGAGATTTCCACATGATCCCATAGCAGGTGTGAAATTCCTGTAGCCATCCATCGTGTTTGTCCCTGTGTCCTACTCAATGTACAGAGAAGTCCTCCTATGTTAGTAATATATGCATGTGACATTTAAATTACTAGAAAAACGTGACATTTGTTAAGTCAAAATAAATACTTTTTTTTAGGAATAGAAGTGCAACTGTGAATTTGAAAAAAAACCCCAGTAGTTGTACTCTTATATTTCTGCTCTTTCCTATTGTATGTTTCATTAAAGACTGTTGATTCCAAGATTTAATTATGATGTACTTCCTCCTCTCCCCTGGCAGCTGTGCGAGCTGACCGGATGCGTGGCGGTCGAAACAAGTTTGGACCAATGTACAAGAGAGACAGGGCACTGAAGCAGCAGAAGAAAGCTCTTATCCGAGCAAATGGACTTAAACTGGAAGCCATGACTCAGGTGATCCAAGCAATGCCGACTGACCTGACAATATCCTCTGCAATCCAGAACATCCATTCAGCCTCCAAAGGCCTACCTCTGAACCACACTGCCTTGCCTCCCACAGACTATGACAGAAGTCCCTTTGTAACCTCTCCAATTAGTATGACAATGCCGCCCCACGGCAGTTTGCAAGGCTACCAAACCTATGGCCATTTTCCAAGCCGCGCTATCAAGTCTGAGTACCCTGACCCTTACACTAGTTCACCAGAGTCAATAATGGGCTACTCATACATGGATGGTTATCAAACAAGCTCACCAGCAAGTATTCCGCATCTGATATTGGAACTCCTGAAATGTGAGCCAGATGAGCCACAAGTCCAAGCTAAAATCATGGCATATCTGCAGCAAGAGCAAGCCAACAGAAGCAAACACGAGAAGCTCAACACATTTGGGCTTATGTGTAAAATGGCTGACCAAACCCTCTTCTCCATTGTTGAATGGGCTAGGAGTAGCATCTTTTTTAGAGAACTTAAGGTAGGTAACGCTCTTACATTATGCTATCTTTCAGTCAAGAAAATACTATTTCTCACAATGCTTACATTTCTCCCTCCCAAGAATCTCATTCTTTATTTATTTGGCTTGAAGTAGTCAGACTATTACAAGGAGAAACTTGTAGTTGCCTTCCACCTGAGCTTGTAATTAGCTGTAGCAAAGAGATTCAATATTCAGTTCAGCTTTTCTGTATTTCAGTATTTATCAAAACTACTGTTAACATCCATAGGGCCTCCCATAAATTTTACTCTGTCAGCACCACTCATTGTCTGGCTTGTATTCCAGGTTGTAAGCACACCTGTTACACTACTCCATGTTCATTTATGTCATTATTTATTACCTTATTTAACATATGGGGGAATGCCATTTCTGTCCATCTCTGTTCACACTTTATATAAGTCCATATTTGGAATATTCACTTTCTCAATGGGATACTATTTTATGCATTCCCATGTGTCTAATTAACCATGAAGGCTGAATCCTAAGCAGGATATACACAGAGCAGAAAGCAAGGAGGAAGAAGATACCTTAAGGACTCCTTTGGTTCTCATCACCACTGATACATGGGGAATTCCTTTAGTCTAGGCTGTTACAATGACCTTTAGGCTCTTAGTTTTGTTGGAGCACCCAGTAAATCCTCATACACAGCTTTCTGGTGGCAGAAATCCCGCCATTTACATTTCTCAGACTTATTGTTAAAACAGTTATGTGGTCTGTTGTGGTCAGGTCTGAAATTTCAAGCCAGAAATCAGACAATAGCTATGAACTAGTTTCTAATCACTGCTTTCATACATAAATTAGCTCTAGAAAGAATAATCTTCTGTCTCAAAAAAACCCCCTCAGGATGACGAACTCAAGTCACATCTGAATTTCCTTATTATATTGCCAGTTACCATATCTCCGTCTACTACAGAGAGATATTTTTGTCACAAGTATCTGCTGATGAAATCTGTAAAGGTTTGTGAGCACCCATAATTTCTGACTGCCGACAAAATAACTCAGTATCCAAATACAACAATTACTGCAGAAATTTGCTGAGAGCTGAATCTACCTAAATCAAGAGCACAAAAGGGAGATCCCATTCAAAAACTTCAGTCAGAAAGCTTGCCACAACATTTCTGTCATAACCATGGATCTGGACGCATGACATAAAGCCTGATTACATGAAAAGCAAGCTGTATATGTTGCATATACAACTCCAGCTTCTCTCCAATTTTTTGTGAGAATGGTTGCAGGAGTCAGTCAAAATTCAGTTTATATAAAGAGGAAGAACATAGGAAGTTCACTCAGAGAGGAAAACCAAAACGCATTAGAGAGGAAAACCAAAACACATTAGAGAGGAAAAGGCTGTCACATATTTTCTATCTAAGCTGTATACAATTCTATAATAAGCTATAAGCCATGCTACCCATTTCAAACAATTTAAAAATTGGAATTGCAAACATATTATTTTTCCAATAGATTGTGTTCTAAATATCTGAGCCTAGATCTTTCTGTCCGTACACTGGGGAGAGCTTTAGTCCAGAGTAACAGTGTTAAAAAATCACTAAATCTTGTGTATACCTTTCAAGTGCAAAAATTGTTAAGTTACGATCTACCCTAAAATTCCATTTATGTTTGATGTGAGACCATGAAAAGATATTCAAACAATATTCATTTTTTTATGGTTTCATAGCTTAATCCAGAGGCAGATTTTATAAGCATTCAACATGCTATACTGGGAATAGTTTTAGAGGTGGTCTTCACCTCTAACCCCATCCTGGATGATATTCTTCAACCAACATATGTTCACTAGTATGGACACAAAAGATGCAGAAATTTGCTTCATTAAAATGCTGACCAGCTTCTCCTGGCTCTGGATGTATATATGCACTACCATTTACAAGCAGACTTCTGGAAATACATGTATTCTAAAAAGTTGCTACACAGAGCCTTTGGCTAGTGACTTTCACACATTTGTAGAAAGCATTGGTTTCATTTTAGTGTTTGTACCCTTTACATCTTTAAAGCTTAGAAGTCAGACAGTTTCGTACCTTCTGGCATGTCCAGATTTATTTGGTTTTTTTTAAACTGGACAAGATCAACAAAATTGCACAATAGTCCAGAACAATAACAGCTCACTTGGAAATCTATCCACATCCAAAATTTAGGGACCAGATTATACACAATGCTAAGAACCTCAAACTTTTCACTTTCAAAAAAGTGAGGTGCTTAAAACATGTCTGGATCAGACCCTACATTTTTAACAGCACTCAATAACACCGTCTGTCCTTTCAGCTGAGAGGATAAGATCAGTATTAAACAAAGGGTTTCCAAACCTTTCCTGAAGGCAGCTCTCTTCTATCCATCCATGGTTTCAGGTCCTTCTGATTAAGGTAGCAAAAGCAGCTATTTCAGGTTGCTCCACCAAACATGAACACCTGTGAGAGAGGGTTAAAAAAATGAAAAAGCATCTAAGAATATGACAGAGAGATTTTAAATGCAGAAGGAAGGGGAGGCAGTTGTGATAAAGGTGCAACTAGATTTTCAGAACAGTTTTGTTCCCCACCTATACCCAGCTGAGAAGGATTTGCTCAAAAAGATACTTTACTATTACTCCTACCTGTCTAAACTTAACAACTGAATATTGAGATGTCTTTCAGGTAAGACAGGTGCCTTAGCAGATCTCTGGGATTAAAATTTCGAATTACTCAAATAATTAAACAGTAGAAAAGTACAAATGTGGTTTGTATGAAATTCATCTTGACTTTATCATGATGAGTAATGCCTTTCACTGTGAGTTACTAGACAGCATGTTTGCAATCATTTACTGTACCTTTTCATTTCATTCTAAATTTTGTCTTACACACTTACCCCTTCAATTAATGTAAAAGAGCATTTTCCTTTCTGCTAAATTTAGAGATTGGTAGTTAGAAGAATTCAGGAGGAGGATATGATAAAAAATGCTGTTCTAGTCTATCAGTGGTTTAGGCCACATTTACCCTAGAGTTAATAACAAAAACCCAGCACTGAGCTACAGCTTTTAAGTTTTCTCTTTTTCCCATTTGGCCGAAGATTTGGTTTTTTTAAAGAGATCTCAAGGGACAACAAATACGTTTTAAAACTTTATTTCCTGAAACTTTTATCAGTGTATGCTTATCATAATCTTCTCTCTTATTGCTGTACAAATTGCCATCACCTTTTTTGGAATACGTTACACGTTTAAGGATGTAAAAGGGAAAAATATTTACTGGATAGAACTAGCTACAACATGCACTGCATTTGAATATGACCCGTGTATGGATTTCAGTATGTAATTTAAAGGCTAAAATTCATACTTGCTGAGAAGCAGATTCTCTCATCTTTGTGTACAATATCAGAAGTTAATGGAAAAATTAAAGAAGGAAACTAGTTAGGATTAATAATATATCAGAATAAGATCCAAAGCAGCCAATTGCAATCCAGTAACTTTGAATTTAACACCTGCTAAAATTTCAAACATCGTTATCTTGCTGGTGAAGTCAGAATAGCTTGTAAGTAGTAATTACATCACAAATTATGGAGGTTGACATCACATAATACTTTTTTATTCGTAATGAGACATGTTTCTGTATGGTTCTTTATACACAGATGAAATCAGATTACAGAGATAACCACCCAATAGACTCATGATGATACTAATAGTAATAGTAAAGAAGGCCTTTGTTTGCTATTCTGGAGTTGTTGAAAGCTCAGTAAATATAAAAGTAAGATATATCCATCTTATCCTCAGCTAAGAAAACTCAGGAATGCCCTGGGGATGCTAGATTTGTAGCCAGCTGTCTTAGCCAGGTGAAAGGTCTTTGTACAAAGCTAAAAAGAAAATATTGCAAGAGTTCCTGGAGTCCAAAGGTTGCCTGGCCCCAAGAAAGGATGCAGACAGCTCCACTGGACTGGTCTTTCCTCATCAGTCCACATCAGGGAAAATTCAAAAACTGCTTCCAGAGCTAAGTATTCCTGAACCCATGAAAGAAAGCAGGGCAGGAAAAGCACGAGACCTGCACTGTAGAACAGTCCTCAGGATACTTTCTTCCGGCTGAGGATCAGAATCCACTAAATGTTAATAGTTACAAAAAAGGCACTAAAAGACTAGTGACTCACCAAAAATACTACCTTGACTTATTTGGCTATTTTAGAGAGGATGTCATAGGTCAAAGTACTACGTGAGCACAAACCTCTTCAGTGAATGATTGAGGAAGAGACAATGTACTTCATGTTAAAGAAGCTCATCCTACAACTATTCACTGAGTTTGCATATTTAGGCCATTCACTGATGTCAGACTGTATCTGTTCCAAGCCAGATTTCTTGCTCTAAGTATAAAGTTGCCCATGCTTACATTAGCTGTGGCCTTCAAAGAAATGATGGTTTAAGCACATATCTCAATAGGACCCTGTCTATAGAACTTGTACTGTACATGGCAGCACAGATGTTTTGGCAGCTCACAAATTAACAAAGGCCTAACTTTGTATTACATATTCCCCATAAGCACAACTATATTATCAAAGTTTAAAATTATTTCTCAAAGAACTGCAAACTTAGTGTGAATAGGATTAACAGAACTCCTGGAGTCTCTTAATTTTTTCTGTAAAATCTATTTAGATAGATGTAGTAATGTAATAATTGATACACCAGCTTTAATTTCAAATTTGTCTCTATGTAGTTAAGTATCAAAAAATGTATAGAAAACAAGGAATTACAGTACAAAAATCCAGTTATTACACAGAACTAGCAAAGAATAGTTTTGGGGTTTGCTGAGTTTTTATTTTTTGAGAAAAAAATCAGCAGTGAAATACTTAGAAGATCTTCTTCAGGGTGATGAAAGGTTGATATATTATTTAGACTTAAGTAATCAAGTGCAATTTGATAACTTGAAGTGCTTTTGGACTTTGTAATACATGTTTATCAGGACAGGAAATGTAACTTACATAGCTGATGAAATAAAATTTCTGCAGTGTTCTTTCAGTTGCAGGAAGCTGCCAGAAGTTGAGGTCCAGGACTAGCCTTGATATCAGTAATCAGATTAGTTAATATGTTGTCATGTGTAGCTGCTGGGTTTTAGTCTGGCTTCAGTGTATCTGGATCTGAGAAATGTATTTCTCAAATATTTAAAAATGTAGATGAATACACTGTTAGAAGTAAACGTTATGATGATCTTCTGGCTCTTCCGGGAACAAAGGATGTGACTAAATGCTGTATGTCATGAAGGCATAATTTTGTAGCCTTTTTTAATAGTTTGTTCAGTGCTAAGCCTCTGGCACATTTTTAGGCATAAAAATAAAGATGACATTCTCCTATGCCATTCTGGATATGGCATATGGATACTTTAGTTTCCCTCTGCCATATGATATTATCACCCCTGATAGCAGGAGACCGAGTTCAGTCTCTCTGGGTTTAGGTTTTTTTCTAACACCCAGTTAAGAATCATGCTGAGATTAAGAACCAGGTTCCAAGTGTTTTTTGAAAGACTGCCACTTCTGCACTTGAGTGGACCTGCCATCAACAGTTCACTAGCAAGCTTACTCAGGTTTCCGTGAATAGCCAAGATGGAGTAACAAAGTTTTGTTATTTATTAGAGAAAATTTGAGCAAGTAACAATTCCAAAACCTGCCCAGCCCACAAGCAGAGATATAATAGGCTGTAGTATGGACGTGATTACATAGCTACAGCCACTCCTGCTACATGTCCTGAAGCAGACACTGAGTTAATCAGAGTTTGAGGTATTTGTTACGGAAAACAGAAGTTTAACATTACACTTAATTGTTTTCATTCAAAGTGTAAGTTTCCAATTTGTTTGACAATTGCCAGCAGTGACACAGAAAGATTACTTGGGTGCATTAGCAAATGCATATCACATTGCTGTAGGGCAAGATGAAAAAATAGTGCTCTTCAGATCTTGCACGCTGTGAGGAGTCCAAAGTGATGTTAAAGTTAACTCAACAATAACAGCTGTACCAGCTAAGAATCTGAACTGTGAAAGCTCAGCCATGTTGTCTATTGCATTTTCAGACAATTTTTAACTGTTGTTTTCTGCTATGAAGATCTGAACTTTTTGCCAAATGATGGAGACCTTTGCACTTTAAACGTTAAACAATTCCAGTATCTTGGAAAAATCATAGATTTCACCTAATTTCACTTAGAAAAGTCACATTTTTATTGTCAGAATGACAGAACTTCACTTGCAAAGGTCTCAATTTTTTGCAAGTTTCTGCCACAAAACAAACAACAAAAAAAAAAACTCAAAAAGGCAAGCTATTTTTCCATCTGCAAATCATGACATTTCATACAACCAGGCAGTAAATCTTTCTACAGGAAAAGAACTTGTTTTGTTCAGATCCAGAGTTTTTATATGATACCTGTATCATACAGATCCAACACTTGTGTACGATACTTGTATCATATTTCTGTTCTACAGGATGGTTTCCAGTTACAGTAAAAGTTTGCATCTATAAATCTCTCAAGGCTGTTCAGATTTAAGGATGTTCTGTTAACCTGTAGCCCTTAGGATCACCTCCAGTAAGGATGAAATCCCAGCCATACTGAAGTCTCTCACAGACTTCCTACTAGCCCTGCTGAAGCCCTTAAATAGAAATGGTTGTTCTTTTATACTTTCATATGTAGAGGTAAGCTGCTCCCATTCAAGATCCAGATCATCTTTGTACACACATCACAGTGGAGGCAATAGCTCCAAAATAATCTAGTCAGGAATAGGGCTGAAAAAGGCTGACAAATGACAAGAAAAGCAGAAGAAAGAATGATTTATGAAGAAAGATTAAAAATTGAATTTTCATAGCTTGATGAAGCATGAAATACATCCATATGAAAGCCTTATAGAAGCACAACATCTGAACAAAACAAAGACCTTGGAGAGTGAGGAACTCAGTAGTTCCTCACTGCTGTTGTTGGTGCTACTTGTAGTAGCACTGATAATATGTTTTCCACAACACTCAGTCATCAGACTCTTCATTGAAGGGAAAGCCTAAAAGTGAGAGCTTCAAATTGTGATGCAAATTGTAAGATCACTCAGAACAGGCTAGACACACTATACAGCTATACAAGCACAGAAACATACTAAAGGACTTAAGTATTTTCCATTTCCAATTTTAAAGTTATTATAAAATGGAGCTTCAAATGGAGGCAGTAAAATCAAGAGACAGATTGCTCTTAAACATCTGTCTGGTATCTCTGTACTTCCAGTCTTTGGCCAGTATGCACTCACATGTAGATTTTCAGACTTCTAAAACAGAATAAGCCACTTATTGCTAAGGAAGCATGTAATTTTATGCTAGCCAAAAACTTAGTAGAAGAGGAAACAATTTTCAAAAATTGATTTAAACCTGAACGCGATTCAAGAAAAAATGAAATGAGTTATAAAAATTTGATTTGAACTCCATTACAGCCAATGTGAAGCCAGGGGCCACTTCCAAAATCTGGCACTCAAACGAGTGCAGTGCAGATCTTTTATTAAAGTGACATATAGCTATGGAATCCCTCCCACTTTTCCCGCTCCGGGCTGAAAAGAACGGTTAAAAGCAAGCTGGAGCACAACCACTATTTTTGGGGTGGCCTTTAACCTGATAGGTTTATTTTTTTTTCTAAAAGAAATCTCTTAATTATCAAGTCTGCAACTATTTCAGCTTTCAATAAAAAGCACAGTTTTTTTCAGAGTTAACGTTGGCTAAATCACAACACACCAAGTCAACACCCGTGTGCCACAGAAACCACCGGGCACTGCAGCCCCTCCACCTCAGCCCAGCTGAGGGGCAGAGGCTGCCACCCCCCTGAACCCGAACCAGGGCCAGCCCCAGGGACCCTGCCAGGACCATCCCACCCCACCACCCTCACAGAGGCCATGGAGAGCCTCAAGGCCAAGGCAGGATTTGAAAGGATGAGGCAAGGGCACGCACATACAGTGAGGGAGCCCAGGGAGAGCTGATCCTTGGCTGGAGCTTGAATGGTGTCGTGGGTGGGGCCCAGGTGGGGCCGTGAGGGGGGTGAGGGCGTGCAGGTGAGGGGCTGTGCCCAGAACAGGGCAGCAGCAAATAACATGAGAGAAACCCCGAAAAACGTGGCAAACTCAAGGGACACGGCTGTGCTGCTCTCACACGTTCCTCCTACTGACCTGGAGCTGGCTCCTGGCCGTGTGAAAGGGGTCCGGGCTGGCAGCCCGGGGTGCCGCGCCAGGAGCTGCTCCGCCGCCCGCAGGTCCGTGCTCGAGTCCCGCTGCGGGGCGGGGCAGGGCAGGGATGTGCCGGGGTGGATATCCAGCCCTGCGCTCCAGCCTTGCAGAGCTGAGAGGCTCCAGCGGATCTCCCTGGCTAGGGAGCACTCCCTTCCCTGTGCCTCCGGTAGCAGAGGGCTGCTGTGCCCTCCACCAGCCCAGCCAGGCACGTTTCTCCCGTGTGAAACATCTGCTCTGTCCTCTGCAGAGGTGCAGCCCTTACCTCAGCCCGGCCCTGTCTCCGTGGGCGGCGGCAGCCAGGGAAGGAGAAAGTATTTCTGCTGAAAGGCAAACCACCAGTTTTGCTTTAACATCTCCCCAAATCCAACTGCTTTCAGTGGAGTTGAAAGACATGCACCAAATTTTTCCTTAAAATGTTCTTTTTTTGCTGTTTTGAAATAGGGACTGAAAGTAGTTGTAATTGGCATCACTGCAGGCACGTTTGTAGCATAACTATAGAAGAAATAAAAGGGCAGATATAAGAAGGAATTAAGGAAAACTAAGAGATGAAATATGGTGCAGGTGGGCAAGGGAAGCTATAGACATCCTCAGTGTCTCTTTTCTACTTCTGTAACTGGTGAAAGTTCAGTTAGAGGTGGTTAGGAAAACATCGGGGCAAACAAATATTTAACACTGTGTCTTGGAAACACCCCAATCATTATGCAACCATCACAGACAAAAAAAAAAAAAAAGGTTAAATTAATAAAATAAAATACCAAGTAATCGTGGTGAAAAAAGAAATTTCATTTTGTTTAATTCTGGAATTGTCTATCATGCCCATCACTTGGAGAGGGAAAGAAACTAAAATCTGTTTTCGGAAATTCAGAAATAGAAAAATGCTTTTTACATCTAAATACAGCTCTTGCATTTGTTGAAAGAAAAGTTACTTTGATATTTGTTGCTAAATAAAATCTTGGATTGAGTAAACTTAATTAAAAAATTTAGTTAGGGCAACAATAAACACAGGAAATATACATGAATAAAGTGTTCTAAAAGTCAGGCAACTCTTTTAAGGCTATAAATATCACCTAAGCAAGGCCACTATAATTAGCAAAGGGTGAACAAAAGAAGACATCCATAAATAGATGGGGAGGGGGGTGGTTGGGAGGGTGAAATGTCTTGGTTAACCTTATTCAAGTGTTCTTTCCATAGCATAGGAAATGGTTCCAGCTAGCTCATGAGTTCTGTTGGTATTAACTGATTTTTAAAAGGACATTTCCATGTTGTCTGTATGCCAAGGAAATTCTTTTACTGGCTTGTTTGCTGAATACAGGAAACATCACCCTGACTAAGTGACACTGAATGTGATGAAGAATTGTATCTTTACTCTGGTGTTACAGTCAACACGGTGTATTTGTTTCATCTGGATACCTTTTGGTATTTATAGCAGAATACTTACTGCAGTCTCGCAGTTTGTCCTGAGTAATGAGCAAACACAATGACTGGTGATGCTGAGTCATAATCCCTCACGACTCAAGAAGCAGCTTGCTGCATCCCTTGGGCAGCAGCTGATTAGTCTGAGGGCTGATCCAGCACTTTAGGGAAGGTAGAGCCAGGGCTCCCTAGTCACACACTAGTTTACTTCATCTCTCTTCAGGGCATGGGCAGAAAAGACTAACAATGCTGGGAATCTTCCCAGTCTCCATGCTATGGCCAGAATTCCTTGTGAATGGAAATAAAATAGTACTTCGACTACTTACTCTTCTAAACAGAGAAATGAATGAGTCAGTCTTTTGTGTAGTAATTTTCAGTGTAAGTCAGGCTGTGCTTATAGGCCCAGTTTTGCACTAAGTATCAGAAGAAAGCTTTAGTGAAGCCAATGAGAATTTTGTCTGAATAAGAAGTGCAGGTGAAGATCTTGAATACTGTATTTCCATTTTCACTCACAGCATTTGCCAGTTTTCTGTTTTCTTCCGTAAAGCTGCCTCTGTCAAGCATTTAAGTTTCATTTGCTAAGTGTTATTTCTAAATGCCCTTTTTATTATCTATTTTCTCCTATTTTCCTTTCTCGGGATTTGTGCTAGTGCCACAGCCGCTACACAGGCAGCTGTAACTGCAGTAATTATTTGTGGGTCTGAGCTCCACTGACCTATTCCACAGAGATCTTCAACAGTCAGTGGTTTCAGTGACAAGCCCTCAAGGTCCTTGTTCACTCTTTTAGGAAAAGGTGGAAATATCTGAGAAAAAGGTTCAGAGTGGGTGGGACGGCCAGGTCAGCAACCACAGCTTGCTACTTCTGGAGCTCAGTGAAAATCACAATAAAAACCCACAAAGATGATTAATCCTAAGTATTATCTTTCTTTCAGGTGACAGCAAAAACATGTAGAAAGAATAACAGGTGACAGTCACCCAGAGTTTCTGTTTCTGCTCCCATTTGTCTGTGCAATAGTTTTAGGGCAGCTGGATTTGTGGGAGAAGGTAGGGATGTAGTAGAGAAAGGGAGGCTGCTGAGAGGCACGAGCCTAAATTAGGTGGTAGTGTAAATCATCTAGTGTGCAAGTGGAAGCCAAACTAATGTGTAGTTCATACCCAGATCACCACAGTATAAAACAGCTTAAGCTTCTTCAGCAAATACTGCTGGAGTATTGTTTGGATTAGTACACACCATACTATGAAAAACAGGATGAGGAAATTTTCTGCATTTGAGCCTGAGACCTGGAATCTGCTAACACTATTTTGAATACTGGCCATGTTGGTAAGATTTTACTCAGACTTTCTGGTCTTTGAGCAATCCAAAATTGCCATAAGTAACACTGTCTCTCTGCTGCAGGTCTTGGGAAACAATGGTCCTTGCTTATAATTCAGCAAATGCACAACAAGAGTATTAACAACAGTAGCAATAATAATAACAACTTTAAGTAGAAATAAACACATGACAATTGCTTTACATCAGTTTGGACCTGTCACTCACAAGATAGGTCCTCATTCGGCAAGTGTGGTCAAGGACAATGGTGTCTTCTGACTAGAAATGAACTTTCAGGAAGAGTGCTCCCAGTAGGAAGGTTTAGACCTCAAAGCGAATGTTTACATGACTAGCTCATTTGGTAACGTTGAACAGCATTTATTTTTAATTTGCATGCTTCTCCTTTAAGTCATACCCTTCTCCTCTTCACTTCAGTGGGAGCTCCACATGTTTTGCCTTTGATTCCACTGCATGCTGACAACTCTAATTAGTGTTAACAGGAGGAGTTTCCATAGAGTTTCTCATTCTCCCCCTTTCTCTGTAGAAGAGTTTACAGATCAGGGCTTGGAGCTTTATCAAACTGGTACATGGTATCTATCAAGAATGTATCCTCATTTCTTTTCCGTCCCTGCCAAAGCAGAACTTAACCTTTTTCTTCAGGCTCAATAACCATGATGGTATGAGAAAAATGACATTGATCATGCTAATGAACTCCCCTCAGTTTTGAAAATATTGCTTAGTATTGTCTTTGATTTTTTTAACAGGAATAATTTCAGCTAGTTAACACAGTCTTTCTCTATAATTTGCTATCATAGTAACTCAGTGCAATAAATACGAGTTAGAAGAGCTCAGTTTCTAGGGCTAGAGCCTGCAGCTCATACAGAACCTCAGCCTGCTCTGCCCTATAGAAACTGCTTTGAATTTCAGAGCTGTTTGGTATAGGGACACTACTACATATTGAGCAACACTGGGAGAATCTGGTTCTCTTTTGCAGTTCTGCTGGTTTTATTAAAAATAAACAACACTCCCAGCTAAACCCTCACCATCAAATCTCGCATCTTGATAAGAGAAATACTGTTCCATTTTGAGATTTTAATCTCAGACTTTCATACCCATATGTATGGACAGACACAATGAGCAGGAGGTACTTTTCTCCTGCTTCTTAAGAACTATTGCATTTGGCTTTCTGTGCTCACATAACCCTCCTTCCAATATTTCAAAAGACACAGAACTTCCCAGCATGATGATAAAGTTTTCCTGTGTTCCAATAATAAAAGTTGAATGTACCAGTAATTTCCAGTTCCTCTGTGGTCGGGCAGCCTGTGAAGACTAAATCAGAAGTACCCAACCTGCAATATCAGTGTGGGAGTCGGAAACAGATGTTCACTGGACAATACAATTTGTTGTCACTGTCGATACTATATGGCACTTTTCCCAACAGAAATTGTCTGTAGCTGAGAAGGAATGTAAGGAATGATTCATGCCTCAAATTATTATTATTTGTTAAATTACTGTTAAACGCTCTTTGCTTTATTTTGTTTTAAATGCCTGAATCAGGGAGGCACAAGCAATCAAAAATATGATTAACTGGGCTTGTAGTGTCTGTGTACTATGTCAACCAATTAATTTGAGGCTTTTTTCCTCAAGACAAGAAATTATGTCATATTTAAACCAAGAGTCAAATTCCCTTTTTTAGAATCAGGATACTTTAACCTTTAATTTTATAAAATATTTGTTCAGTAGCTATTTACATAAAAAGCACATGGCTGCAGGTAAGTGAAACAAATAATGTTGGGCATATCTGAGTGTGTATCTATGAAAATTAAAAGTTATTATATTCATTTTTATACATATAATAACATCTTAAAGTAGTTTATGTCTTGGAAATTCTAATAGGCCATTTGGGCATTCAGAACTGATCAAACACTCAAATGAGCAAAGTCCTCTATTAGCATACGATAGTAGCATATGATGCCTAGCCTTGATTTCCAAATTTCATGAATATTACAAAAGCAGAAGCTCTAGATCATACGTACTGTACAAGGCAATGGATTGGGTTAGGTGCTTTATAAATTAAATATTAATTTTTTCAGGGATACATCAAATATATATACAAAAAAAAGGATGCATAAAGCCTAAGTGAAATCCAGCCTAAATACAAATTAATATATTCAGTAGAAGTGTCAAAGAGAGCTAAAGATCTGACGGCCAGAAACCTTGGATATGGCACCTATATTTTACATGAAAAAGTAACACTAGATATTTTCAAAAATGAAGACATTGGGGATTTGAATTGGAGTTCACTGAAACCAGTGGCAAAACTCACATGTAGCTGCTGACTGTTGTATCTCTGGCAGGCTTTCTTTAGAGATATTAAAAAGAGGAAAAGGTGTATTTAATCACATGGTCCAAACAAGAGCAAATGATTTTAGCACTGTAAAATCAAACAGTTGTCTTATTTTTACAAATGCATATGGTAACACTTCACACTAGTTTTTGTAATACAAATTTTGCATTTACTGTGTTTACTGTTTTAGCATTCTGCAACAGAGTAGTTTACTGCTCTGGGTCAGGTTTTCGTCAATGGGAAACATGAAATGATTTTCAGCTGTGTGTTTGTAACTACTGGATGATTTAGCCTCAAGTCCTATCCATTGTTCAACTTTTTTATGCTTTTACATTTAGTGAACTTAGATATATTTCCATAGTGGAACACTAAATGATTTTGGGTAAGAACTTGAACACTGCAAAATTTTCCAAGTCAGCAGGTTACGAGACAGAATGAAATAGCTGATGAGGTAACATTTAGCACTCTCGTAAGCAATGTGCTGAATTTTTGTATGTGTGTCTGTATATGTGTATTTTCATATACGTTCATGGGTCAAACTGAGTTTTTCATCAACTAGGTGTTGGCAAGTGCCAAAGTGATTTAGGATTAGAACGGGATTTAGGCTGATCTAGCTACAGTTGTATTTCTCATTTCATCATCATGCCAGGGATACTGTGACAGTTGTGGGTTTTCTTTAATTTATGAAATAGACAAAATTAAATGTCCATACCAGACATACTGTTAGGTTACAGGGAGTGAAAGAGAAACACTGCATTAGGCCTTATTCTTTTGTCTGCACCCAGCAGAGAGTCTTGAATGTATAAAACAGCTGGGAAACTTCCTATGTAGCACACAGCTTGAAAAATGAATTCAAGATTTTTTTTTAAAAAATCAATCTGATTAGTCTTATTTCAAGTGACTTATTCTGGTTCTGTAGTATATCTCTCTGTAAAATATGAATCAATACAGAAATGTGTTTTCTATGTGCTTTACATAATTTTTAATACTAACTCTACTCTCATTTTTACCATCGTGACAGAAGAATTCCAATAAATGTTTTAGACTTTGAAAACTTCTCATTGCAATACCAGAGACAGCACGTGCTCATACAAAGTTTTAGTACTACTTTTAATTTCAAAAATTATGGGATTGAAACAAACCCATTTGCAAAAGCAATTAATCTCCTATTTTCAATCATGCTGCTTTTTATGTGTTAATTTTGTTCTGCTGAATGGCATTTTGCTGTCTCTCCTTGTCAAATTAATTACCTTTCTTTAAAAAGAGAGGCTTCAGAAGGAGGCAAATTTTGATTTTTGGGTTGCAGGAAAGATTTCCAAGGAGATGAGAGAAAAAGAGATTCCTGAAATTAGCAGGAGGGTGGCCCACCAGCGAGTGGAGCGAGCAGTGTTCGGCAGAGAGGACACCCTTGGCCACCGCAGAGCGCGGCTGTGTACACCAGAGTTAGTTAGAGCGCTCTGAATCTCATCTTTTGATCTCAGGCGATATTTTTCTCTGTTATGTCACAGAGGTCACCTGGCTCATGTGTGACAAACTGCCTGCATAAGTCACAGTGCCAGTGGCAGAGATTTGTAACCATGTCCCTGGTCCATTGCCTTTGAATTATTTCGCAGGCCCTCTGCTTTACATTTACACTCTGTCGGAAGATGAACAGGGGAAGGGAGTAAAATCAAGGGCAGGGTCTCATCCTGAAGGACAAGGGGAAACAGGTGGAAGGTTAATGGCCCTGGAGCGTATCCACAAGCCTCTCAGGCTTGATATATGGGCCTCAGGCCTAAAACGGGCATTGGCTTTCAAAGATATATTATTTCATTTGAGGAGAGACATTCTGGAGTTCCTGCATTTGTCTGCTGATAGATGATCCTCTGTCCACAATTGGTTATGGCGTGTGAGTTTTCCTTGGGCCTGCTCCCGTACATAAAAATTTTGCTGAGCTCTCCAACCTTTCGCATGCCTGTGAGAATGGGACGTGTGCGGGCCTTTTGGCAGGCGGCTGGATTTTTGTCGCTGCTATTTTCGTAGTTCCTTTTGAAGCGCCAGGCAAGTGGGGGATGAAAGGCACTGCTGTTCATTCATACGCGGCTGGGAAGGCGCAGCTTCGCGGGGGCGAAAGTGGGGCAGAAGGAGATGTCAGGGAGCCCTTATGCACCCGTGTGCCTGCAGCCCAGGAGGAAGTCTCTCCTCCTGACCCTGCATTTTACACCGGCACACACCCGCAGGAAGATAAAAACAGGGAAATTATTGGCATAAGTTTTATGACCTCCCTTCTTTTATGATATTATAGTTCTGTTAGGGTTTTTGCATGTGCTCCAGCTCCTGGGAAAAAAACCCTAAGATAGTAACTCCATAGATTAAAATTGCATTTATTGGGGCCCTCTCCAGAATGTTTACCTCAGGCACCTTGTGAAAATAAGGTGCATCTCTGCAAAGCACCAGAGGACCCAGAGCCAGATCTGGTAAGGTCAATAGGACCGTGATAGGACTGCAATAGGACTGCGCTGTGGGCAGGGCAGAGCCCTGGCAGGACCCAGCCCTGCTCCATCTGCTGTGCCCGGCTGGAAGAGGCACCTCGGCATGCACGGAGGAGCCTGGTGGCAAGGACCTCAGCTCAGAGAGGGAGCAAGTCCTGGATTCCCAGGGCACCTTCTGTCATTGCATAACTCTTGTAAATTGTGGGAAAATCTGTTTAAAAAAAACCAAAGAGTTTAACGAAAAATCTTGAACTCCTTGTTATGGTTTAACATAGCCTATATAACAGATTGCTGTTGTCTTGATTGTTACCTGATTGTAGTTATTGCTATAGGATTGTGTTTCTAAGACCTATTACTCCATTACAGCATGATTTAAGGAAAGTAGGATGTATATTTTTACTGTATAAAAAATATAAAGTATATTCATTTAGATTTGTTTTAATTACAAATAACTTCCATTTCAGTAGATAGATTTTGCTCGAAAGAATTCCCGTTAATTATACTTTCTTCTAGTTCTGCCTTTTTGAATTTTTCCTGTGCTACTAAAAAGCCAAGTGCAGCGTATGTGTCGTAAGTTTCAACGCAGTTTTTTTGCTTTGGTTTTGCTACAGTAATATTTGTACTTACATAAGTTGCAAAAGAGTTATATTGGTGCTGCGTTGTTTGAGTAATTAGGATCTGCTTTTACTGTCACTGAAGTCAATTGCTCAGTTCTCAGCGCTCCACTGGAAGCAGGATCGGGCACATTCTGCATTTCAGTCAGTTTCTGCAGAAAATGTGCTGGTGCAATGCAATTATTCTTTCTTCATTTAGTGTTCTGCAGAGTTTTAGTTAGACACGTGAGCTAAAAACTTAGAGGTGTTTAGCGTTTCCTGCAGCAGTAGGAAGGAAATCTGAGGACTTGTTAAAAGGAAAGATTTAGAAGCAGAAATTCTACAGAGAGAACTGAACAGAGTGTTAGCAGGCAGGAGGATCTGCTTTTCCACTTGTTGCTTTGATAACGGATAAAAGGCTGTCATGAACTGCAGGCTACCAGCTGGGAGCAGATAGAGTAATCCCAGCAGAGGGCTGGCCCCAAACTACACAAGCATTCTTTTAAATCTTCGAGATGGTAGGAAAGTTGTTTTTCCCCTACCATTGTCATCATTATTCATGTTGTTTTCCACCCCAGTTTAAAATGGTCCAGTAAATCTACTTTACGGTACTTTTCAGTTTGAAATATAAGCAAATATAAGCAAATATCACGTAGACAGAGATATTTCAGCTATTTCACTCAACTGCCTGAAGATTCCCAAAATAAATTCCAGAGAACTGGATCTGCCATCAAATACCACTGCTGTAAGAAATCTCTGTCATTTGATTGTAAAGGTATATTGTGCCCAACGTGCAGATAATCATCTGAACAATTCGTAACCTATGTCTTCCTTGTAATCAACACACTTGATAAATGAAATCTAGAGGATGTGTTACTTGGAAAAGAATAGCAACAGAATGTCATTTGTTAGAAAACAAGCCCAAGTGACCCCTGCACAGTACCAGCACAGGCGAACATAATGACTGACAGAGCCCAGCAAACCCCTCTAATGTGCATTGTGCCACCAAGGTCATGTTACCAACATGCTTAGACACAGGCAGGACTGGGCCAATCGCATTTCTTAGCATGTATACAGATGCTCGACAAGCTGTGGCATTTCAACCTGCGTTATTGCAGAAAAAGAGCAAAAAACACATAAAGCCCTGATTGTCATTCTATACTGTTCATTTTAATGATATATGTAGCGGTCTAGCTTACTTTGTATTCTTATGTGTAATTACCCATATGAAAAAACACCACTCATTAGTGTTCTGTTCCACTGACTTAATTATACCCCTTAATTAAATCTTGACTAACTGGGGGTCACTGCAGTGTCAGTGGGATTTGTCACTGTTTGTCAGCAGGTGTCTGGTCACATCTATTTCTGGTTTCTCTCTTGCTGTATTCTGTTTAAGAGCATGGTCTTTTCTAAATGCAAAGGACAATTATTAATTACCTTATTGTGTTTTATTCGTTAAAGAAACATCAGTGAACGTGTTCTGCAGTAATAGCATTCTCCTAATCTTTATGTACAGGAGGTGGGGAATGTAGCAAATACAAACCTTTTCAAGACACAGTTCATTACCACACTCGTGCTCATTTTCAAAGGCTTATTCTTTCTGCACTCAAAAGACATGGTCTTATTAATTTATCAGATAATCTTGTGTTCAACAGGCATAAAAATATCTTGCAAATAGCAATCCAGGGATACTCCTCCTTTTCCCTATCTGCTAAACACGAAATGAATTTGAAACATGACCAGCAAGAATGAGCAAAGTCAATATTACATGCATAACCAATACTACCTGGCATGTGCTGCTATTGCTGTGCTGCTCTGAGTCAGAAGACCGAGGCTCCTGATTCACTGTTCCCTGAATAATTCAGTTGGAGTTCTGCATGTGCAATAAGTGCATAATAGTGCCATTTCTGTCTATTTCACATTTGCATGTTTTGGGTTTGTTATTTTAGAAAGTTACTTAGGGGAAATGTAATTCCCCTGTTTACGCATATAATAGGCACCTAATGTTCATCTGAATAATTGATTAGTCAAGTCAGGCTTTCATAATTAGGTATTGGCTTTCCAGCATAAGCCCACAAAACACTTGTCAATCTACTGACATTTTTAATTTATTAATATATATGTTATCAAATGAACTGCTGTAGTTACCTAGAAAGCATTTATTATTTATTCTGTCGAGGCTGAGGAAGCATTTAGATTCTAGACATGTATTTTGAATCCATTGTAACTTTCCCAGAAGATTATTTTTTTGTTCTGAAAGTTTTCATAAATGTTCTCTGCCTGTAAGCGCTTGATTACAGTGGAGATTGGAAAGAGGGATTTAAAAAAAAAAAAAAAAAACAAAAACAAAAACCAAACCAAACCAAAACAAAAATTCCCGGGTTACACAGAAGTTAGTGACATATTTCACTGACTATAAAATAATCTATTACTTATTTGTACTCAGATACGTAACAACCATCTAAATAGATGCCACTAGCAGATATCCCTAATGCAGCCACAGACTTTGTGACCAGACAGACGTATCTGTTGATAGTACCCATGTGACAGTGATATTGCAATTATGAGTTATGGAGCTATATGGTAAATTGAAGAATTATAAGGTAAATTGTATGTATCTTGAACTTCCTGACACCACTTGAACTCTACCACTATTCCACTTTTGCTCTTGCATGTTCCTGAGCAGATTTCAACCGGTTGTTTTTAAAGGGAAAAGACATTCTCTTTACTCTAGAAGTGCATTTTGAGCCCAACGGTATGAAGTTTATAAACCAAAACATGTGATTGTGAAATCCAGAAAGATCATTTAGTTCTTACTAGAAGTATGCTAAAGACTGAACATCCAATAAAACAATAGTACTAGAAACTCTTTGGTTTATTTTATTGGGAAACAAACTTTGTGTTTCCATTGGGAGGCAGCATTTACTTCTAGCACTTCTTGACTGTGAGACACCAAATTTTAAAAAGATAGGATTGTTATAGAAAAGGTCATATAGTTCTGTATATGCTATGTTTACTTTCCTTTGCCCTCATGCAGAAGAACCACCTTCATTTTAGTGAAAATATATAAGCAGCATCTTCCCATCAGTGAGATCAGGACAAGTGCTTTCTTGAATCAAAGTCCTTCTGATGCCTGTGCCCTTCAGTGTGTATTAAGTTCTGTGCTTTATAAGTGGAAAGATAAAAATGTAATATTAGAATTCTAAACCCCTTTTAGATCTAAACCACTTCTTTTATGGAATAGCATTTTAGTTTGTTGGGAAAGAACATGATGTAAAAACCACAACATAGTGGTAGGAAAAAGGTATGTCCATTTTGGTGGTGTGATTTATTTAATTGTGGTTCACCACTAGGAATTATGTGGTTTCACAGAATTCACACAAGTCCTTGAGCAATACTACAGCATCTTGTGTACCGTAAGTATTATCTATATACTCCCAGTTTCTACTGGAAGGTAGAAAAGATACTAGAACCTTTCTTTTCAAGAAGTTCAGTAACATACCTCCCTTTGAAAAATGTATCTCTAAGGGTGTCATTATAAAGTTCCTCCTCCACAGTGCATGTATCTTGTACTAATATAACATTCTGTTATCTATTTTTATATCCATTGCAAAATAATCAAAAATTAAACACTGCATTGCAAAGAACACAGTATCTGCATAAGACTCAGAGCAGTTTGCAACTGCTGTTTTAGTTTCCTATACAACATTTGTACAGTGTTAACATTTCAATCAATGTTATACTGATATAAGGATTTGCTGTTGGGATATTTTTAAACATAGTTGTTTCTATCTGGAAAGCATTTATAATTTAGGCTGGCATGCTAATTAAGGATTTGAGCTGTGCGAGCATTGAAACCTCCACATTCTCACTATTAATGTGCAAAGTTCTCAGCGGTTCCCGTGTCTATTACCCCGAGTTCAGAAAGATTTCCCAGTGGTATTGTATGGCTAGCTTGGTTCTTCCATTTAGATTTTGAAAGAGCATTGTTTTCAGAAAGTGTTTTACAACTGGAAATAGATGTGTCTGCTAAACAGATTCATATTTGCATCATTAGACAGGTGATCTGATCACAAGGCGGAAGAGAGATCATACACATAAACAATGAATTAAAGCCCTGAATAGGATTGCTAAGGCTGTTTTTCTAGGTTCCAGCTAAATGAGGGCCATTATGTGGGGTTTCAGATAAACTCACAAAGCTCTTATCTGTATAAACCTGATAGATCTGCCATTATTCTTAGTGACTAACAGAAGTTATATCATTCAGTTTCATTAAAAATGCATTAATCCTTTTTTAGTAACCTTTTCCTAATTCATTGATTCAATTATACAATGAACAATAAAAATGTTTGGTATAATAAAAATACAGAATTAAAAGTGTGTTATATACATAAATATTTCATTGCAATGAAATTATTCAGAGTTAAAAATATTAACAATATTAATATCATGCTCTGAGAAAACACAGTGTACTTTCTGTCAGCATCTCCGAAATTATATATCAAAAGGATGAGTCTAAAATGAGAGGCCCAAAGTGGCTGTTAATAGTATTACTTGTGGTCACTTCATGTACAGGCTTCCTGCACAGTTGGTGACACTTACCAGCACAGGCTGATTGAGGGACAGGAGAGTATTATAGAATGTATGCACATATTGCTTGTAAATATTGTGAAGCCAATCTCCTCTGATCATATCAGTTCTCCCCAAAGTCACTATCCTCTGAAACATCCTAAATGAAAACAGAGTGACTCCCAGGGTTGAACCTTGAATTAATTCAACTATTGGGAACGTTTTGCTTGGTGTAGGCATGCTCAGGGCATGGCAGCCCTCTGAGCAACTTTCACAGCAGTGGCAGCTCCCACTTAACACCAGCTAAATAATTCAGACCACCAGGACTCCAACACAGCTCTCAATCTGGCAGTTCACCCAAAACTTTGATTGACTTTGACACAGCTAGTACTTTTTATCATTTTGCATTTGGTTTTCTTTATTAACTTTTTTGTCAGAAGAGTAAACTATCATTTGGTTGTGCCGTCCTCTTCTCTCAAACGCCAATAGCCAGGCATGGCTGAGCAGGTGTCAGTGCGAGGGAGTTGACGTTGTTGGCTCCTGTGAAAATCTGCTGTGATTTCCGCAAGCATTCCCAGACTAGAGGAGCAGAAAGCTCTTCATATTTTCATTAGTCATCCCTTTACAGATTTACTTTTAATTCTTTCAGCAAAGCAGATTATTAAAAGCAATGACCTGAGGTCTTCATTCAGTTATCAGACTTGCAATCCTGTATAATGTGCGCCGCAGGGTAGAGGTCACACTGACGAGTCTGTTAATGTAGTCACTCTGGGATAAGATCAATCTCCATACTTCACCATATTGATCTAATAGCTCATTGGCACTTCCCTCTTTGAATTGATTAGCTCATGTGTGAAAAGAGATTGATGGGTTTGTGACCCTGAGGAGTCTGTCAGGGGCACACCCATGGCCGGGGAAGTGCATGTTTTCACTGCTTCATTTGGGCGGCTCATTATCTGGACGCCTCACCGGGAATAAGGGTCATAACACTGTTTGATGAATTATTTACAAGAAAATATCAGCTTTTTGATTCATTTGATGCTCTACCTGTGCTGAAACCATTCTAAACAGAGCATGAAATAATACACATAAATGGCCAAATGTACCAAATATTTGTGTAAAGGGAACCACGACATATAAGTGACCTTAAAAAGCAATTTTACTAATATAACGTAATCATAATAGATATGAGGGTAGGAATAGACTTCATGGGTCATCTAGTCCATTCCCCTTACGCAATGACAGAATATTGATGATATCTAGAAATGAATTACATTTTAATTGCATATTCTGGATAAGCACTTACAGTGTATCTAGTTCAGACATCTCAGGGAACTTCATATGCACATTGCACTGTGGAAAGAGGCAATTTGCATGCAACATGTGAGCTAAAAATAAACTATGCACATTCCTCAATTGTTAAAAGTAACCAAAAAACCCCAAGATTCAACTCCATTTGTCAAATAGTCATATATTTGCAAAATGCATATATTTGATACAGTAGATTGGATTTTGGTGCAGTGTGTGCTCATGCAAGGGGAAATATAAAAGGAGCTGTCGCAAGAATCTGAATTTAGAAGTTGGCTTATGTTAGGGCATACTTAAAAAATGTGTGCATTATCAGAGCCTTTATAGATACAAAGCAGTAAAAATAAGAACCGGCTCCTTGAAGCCTTTTGTTGAAACTTGGGCATTTTTGTATTTCTGTCTGCATATGAATTGTAGAATCAGCCTGAAAGACATTCGTAATGAAAGTATTTCTTATATACCATCCAACTTCAGGATACTGTATAATATCATACCTAGAATGGTGTTACCTAGGATGAGATGTCAGGTTATGTGATTATGCCACAATGCAAAAAATATTGAGCAAAATATTCTCATGGTGTTCTTAAGCTGATGCTTATATTTATGCAAGGAGACAGTGAGTTTCTCTAACAGTATCTTGTTGTATTATTTAACTGGACATTCTGGGTTTATTTTGCAGGCTGGCAGGATAATTTTATTTACAAAGAAGTGTCCATGCATGCTCCATGCAGTCAAGCAACCCTTTCCTACTATTTGATTTATGGTAACATAAACAGATACTGCTTAAGACAGTAATAGTCAGTCCCTTCCCTAAAGACCTCAGACTCTAAAAGAAACAGACCCTCAGGCAGATTAGTTAAAAAAAAAAAAAAAAAAAAAAGAAGAATGGAGCAAAATAGAGAATTCAGTCCATTACCTGTCAGTGACATGATGCTGAATATTTGTATAATCTTGAATCTTGCACTCATTTTTACTTTTAAATCATCCAGGCTATTATATGCACAAGGAAAATTGCCCTGATACAGACTTATGTAGCCATATTTTAAAAAGCTCTAATATACCTCAGAAAAACTTATTAGAGGCAGATGCACTTTCTTTTGGTAAGACTAAGATAAATCTGGGATTAATCAGTAAATCTTCTTACATTTGGGTGTCAAAGTAATTTTTTAGTCATATTAAATCTTCAATAATAAAATTCATATTAAACCTAACTACAAACAAAAGTAACAAGTACTTAGACCTAGATTAAAAGTAGATTGCCAGACACTTGAACACAAGCAATGCAAAAAATGATTTTTTGAAGCAAACATTGCCATTTTATTGCAAGCTCTTGCCCATTGACCAAGCCTCTGCCAGTCTGATTGAAACAGCTCCTTCAGCTGTAGTCTGTGGTGCACTCCTGGGTGAACAGGAAGTAATTAGAGCAACCCAATTTTGTTGTTCATCATCCCTGCTGTCATTCAGAAACGAGCTAAGAAAAACCTAATTAATTAGATGTACATACTCAATTTCTCCTAAACACACAGCCAATCTTCTTTTGCATACAGACCTGTAGGAACCCAGTTTAGACACTTGTGCTTTTGATACCTTTGCCCAACCGTGACAGAAGAGAAAGTCAGAGGCTGGCTGATCTGTGTCACAGTCCACAGACATTTTTCCCTATAAGGTTCTTGCTCATACTGTGTTCTGTACTGCAAAAGTTCCTGTCAACAACGTAACAGACAGCCCAAATAAAACCAGTACCATTAAAGATGTTTTTAAACATTAAAATTAATCCTAACTGCGGTGCTAATGACAAGATGCGATCCGGGCAGAGTTGTGACAATCTCATTTTAATGATACTTCAGAGATTTCCAAATTAGACTACAGGAAACAGGAAGCAGGAATAAATGAAACAAAGCCAAATGAAAGGGCAAAATGGAAAAAAAAAAAATACATACTGGCCTGTTCCTTAAACATTCATTCAATCAACACTTCCTGTGATTTTTAATAGCATGGCTCTGTCTGCTCTTTTACACTTGACTCTGTCAGGAAAGGAGCTAATTTTTTTTGAAGATGATGTTCATAGTTGAAAGGATTTAGCTAGATGGTAGTAGCTGCATGCCGAGAGCATCCTGCAATGCTTTTAAGATATAAAGACAAGTACTAAGTCTTTTGGATCATCCCCATGTACCTTGTTGGATCATGTATCACTACACCTCCACAACCTACCTGTATGACTCCAGCTTCCTTTGGTGGTGTTTTTAAGCAATTTTTTCTATCAAGTCAGATGGATGCTGGTTTAATACATGACAACCTCCATTCATAATGCTGATTTTTCTTTCACTTTCTCCGTTAGCTTTGGGTCTTCTTTCTCATTTAATCTCTGCCCCAGTGACTTACTGTTGTTGCTGCAGCCCTCAGGATGTAAGACAACATTTCTGTACTTCTTCTTCATCAGTATACCATCTCCTTTCAGAGCTTGACTGAAGATACTGTTTCTCATGATTTCTTACTGCTTTTGTCGTGGCTGTTTTTGGCTGTTCTACTACAAATCAGAGGAAAACACAGTGGAATACATTTGTATGGCAAGTGTAGTTTTCCACAGTAACTCCAGCCTCTATTGCCAAAGTTGTGTTAAAGGTGAGAATAAATATTGACAATAAATTCACTAGAAATACCATAAAGTTTACTAGACTTGGTTTTGTCTTCTGATTCCCTGGAGGGCATCATTGTGTGTCCTAAAAAGCAGATCAGATCTGCAAGGCTAACAATGAATCAGGTGGACCTAATTCTGATTTTGTTTATGTAGAAGATAAAAGACTTAAGTTCATGCAAGTTAAGAGTTAAGAATATGGTCCAGCACAATTTTGCAGTTAGTTTGTTGCCATCAGAAAAAAACAGGTGTTTTTCCATAGAAATTCAAGGGAACAAAACAGCTTCAGTACCAAAATTGCTACATAAACTACATAGTGTTATCTAATTCTTTTAAAATTCTAGACCAAACTGTGCATAAATTTAGGCTGTACTAACATCAGAGGAGATACTCACAGGAGTAGGATTTTGAAGGTTAATTCTGTGGGTCCAGTCCTAAAGAAGGCACCTCCTTCTTCACTCTGTGAAAAAGATGCTGAGAATAATTAATTTTCCTCTCTCTTTATCTTTGCATTCACTTTGAGAGGCAAGAAACACTGCATTGTAAGCACAATTTTCAGTTGTGACTAAAAAAACAATAATTTTTCTTATTTTCAGTTAAAATGAAAAAACCCACCCAAAAAAGAACCTTAGAAAAACACATTTATAATTCATCAGAAATAATGCTGACTGTGACATACTAAGTAATTTTCATGCACGTTTCACAGATAAATGTGAGGAAAGGGAGAAGAAATAAGAGTGCTATATGTTGAATTTGACACACTGTATAATGTATACACACAGAGAAAGTTTATCGCAACAGCCCTCTCATCTAATGCTTGTAGAATTGACATTTGCCATTTACTTTCTCCTAAATAGAGGGGAATACTTTCTAAATACTATTCCTTAGTAGGATCACCATCTGTTGCCTGCCCTTTCTCCTTCTCAGGAGGCCCCCAGACTCACCCACTTTGCATTTTATTCCTGCAAGAAAACAGGATGAGTGTGAACTGATACTCACTGCTGCCTTTTATTAAAGTGCTTTGACTCACTGGAAGATCAGCACTGAAACTGGGAAGTGGCTGGTCAGTGCTGCTCTGATCCCTCTTTCACAGTGATCTTGCCCGTGGGTGTCCAGGAGCATGCAAAGGGACAAGCTGTGGCAAAGCCATCGCTCTGCCCACGTGCATTTGCTAAACAGGAAGCATCACACACCTTTCAGAGCATGGACACCACACCTTCACAGTTGGGAAAGGTAAAAGCGTGAGGATTTTCAAAGGTATACTGTTGCTTTGTGCTAAAAATTCCTTATCTATATATTCTAAAAAACTCAAAAGTGGCTTGACATTCCAAATACTAATGGTTCCAAGCAGGGAGTTAACAAAGTGGTTTAGTCCTTCTCTCTTCCTCTTTCTCAGTTCCCTGCTGTTGAATAAAGGGTGAGCATATTAGCCTTTTTTTTAGCACAGTGTCCAGGAGTTACTTTCCTCTGTCTGGACAGTGATTCACAAAAAGCATATAGGAACTTAATATCTTGGATAGATGACTTTCCTGCTGAAATAATCTGACTCTGACTGATGGGTTCAGAAGTTGCTGATGGAAGAGATACGCACACACACAGGCACACTCTGAGTATAATTACACCTTTTTAAGAGCCTCTTTACATGCTGTAAGGGAGAAGAAAAAGGCACACACTGAAGTATTTCTGTATTTCCTTGCATTTTTAAACCAAGACAAAAGTCAAATGCTACCAAACTTGGACAGATTTTATATTCCCTTCACACTAGAGCTAGATGGCAACAGGACAACCATTTAACCCAACACAGGCTTGTAAAGATCACTCCCTGCCTTCACCTAGAAATTTTATATAACACACAGGTTTCTAGTAAGGAGCTGGAACAATCATAGTTAATATTAAATCATTTCTTCTTGAACTTTGTAGCATTTTATTACTGAGGTTATAGGTAGTAATCAGATTTTATTAGGGCATTGACTGATTCTGAAAGTTATGTGCATTCACTTCTAAAACCATATTGGCTGTTATGTGCTGCTTTTTGACAGCAACCTTGCACAGGAGGTTTCCCACTGTTAGCAGCAACCCATCTGGAGAGTCCAAATCCTTCCTTACCTGTATAATGATTTGGAAACCACGCATGCATTCACGAGCAAAAAGTAGCCTGTGGAGTGCACGTGTCTTATAAAACTTTGATTTGGGGTGATTTGCATTGCTATAGCATAAGAAAATGGAGTAACAACTCAAACTATATGTCTACAATGACTTATGAGTGATCTCCTAACTGCATTTGAAAGGAAGTTCAACCATTGCTTGAACCTGTATGCTTCAGGCTGAGCGGTTCAGACAGATGTTTAATCACTTCATATTCTCTAGGAAATGGCTATTCAATGGCCGTAGAATTCAAAAGTGGCACTGTGAGATGAATGCTTCATCTTATTCTATATTTGCATTCCCTTTTGGAAGCATAAGTAAAAACAATTCAGCTGAATCCAGTACAATTTTATCACATAAATTTCTAAGACTGTATTTTTTAAAATCATTAGATACCCTTTTAAATTTTTAGTAGCAGAAAAGCCCAAAGCTATTGGCAAGTTGATGCAAATGAACAGAGATGAAAAAGGATTCTTCAGCTTCTGAGAAAAGGAGATATAGACTGGGGTAAAAGGTGAGCACATTGTTTAACTGAATCTGCAGCAATAATTATAAGGAAAATATTTAACTTAGAGCAACACAAAAACCCCATGACCCTGACATTTTTAACAGGTAATTCATCAAGTGTCAGGCTGAAAATACTTCTTCAGAAGAAAAATTGTAATAAATCTGCAGTTGTTGGTTACAGTATGCTAAATATTGTGAAACATTTTCCAAAAAGAAGTGCACAGTGTGGTTTTGATAAGATTAAAGTGCATTTCAGCAAAGCATACACATTTTTCTTCATTTTACTGTTTGGCAATTTCAATGTTGTTCTTCAGAGGAAACAAAAGTTTATAATGATTAACGTTCTGTGCTGTGGGAAGCATACATTCTACAACAATACTACTCCTGTGTCATACTAGCCTTCCTCATCTATAACATCAGCACAAATAGTTTTTCAGATGAGTAACCAGCATTTCTGAGATAAGTCCTTCCTGTAACTACAATTGATAAGGTGTGATTGTGTATTTCAGTGTCAACAGAGGCCTCAGCGAGACTGAGAAACTTCCACAGAGTCCAGTCAGGGCCCAGATGAGTGGGAGTCCAAGGTTTAGCAGACAGATATGACACCCCCATTCCCAACCCCAGACCATCTTTTTGTCCTGCCAAGAGACAGTGTGCCACCACAGTGCTCAGGATTAGACCTTTACACTTCAAATTGAGAGTCACTTGCCTCCACTCCTGGAAATATTCTATGTGGCCTGCACTACATTGGCAAGATAAATTATGCAAACTAATAGGTGTGCCTAAATGTATTCCCATGTATACCTGTTCTCTAATCCTTGTTAGTGGAGAACTCAATAAACAGTGATTTACAGTCACCTTGTCATTCCAGCTTTCTTTGAAAGACATTTCTTCAGCAACAATTTCCAGTTACGTTGTCCCCACTGATGTGTCTTCATCTCAATGCTAATGGGCATAAAGGACATAAATTTAAGCATCTGGGCACAGTATTCACTCACACTTTTGCTTGAGGGTAGAGAGCTGTCAAATTGGTGTCTCGTTTGACAACTTGCTTTGATAAGACATGGGTTACATTATCTTTGTGTCAGTGTTCTGTTATGGCAAGGAGTAGCTGCAGATTTGGGGAATGTTCTTGCAGCGGGTGATTCTTGGCCATATGATGTTTAACTTTCATTTATAAGCATTCTCAGTAGTTGGGACAACAGACACTTTTTTCTTGTTGATCTTAAAACATTGACAGTCCTCTTAAAGATCTCTACAAACTGAAAAACCTCAAAACTTAGCCAGTAGTACAAGTTTGTGAGTTTGTTCCAATTCATTGAATACCACAATTGAAATTTTTTTTACTTATAGATAGTCCCAGACTGGAGTTAAGTTATCTTGGTGACAGACTCTTGCCTTTTCTCCTGCTTACTCTGTTAATGGTGGAGCAGCACACTCCAGCTTTGGCATGAGAAGACTGAAGTCCACAAGAGGCTTTTTCTGCAGAGGACTTTCCTCTTCAGAACTGAACTTAAGCTTCTTTGCCTTCAGGATCAGTTTAAGGCGCATTCAGTTTAAGGCACGTAGTTTTTCTGGTGAAAGGCTCATTTGCCAGATAATGCACTTTCTGCAAGTCATTTATCAACGTGCCACAGAGGCACAAACGCGTTTTTGTACTGGCTGAAGTTACACACATCATAAACTTTACCAGCTCATTCTAACACACAGAGTGATACGTTACCATTTTTGTTCAGTGTGATCTATGTTGTTCTCTATTTTTCATTTTGTATGCATTATCAGGTATAAAGTATGTGCTTTCCCACATCTACAGGTCTTTCAGAAGTGGGCCGGAACTGCTCACTTGCCCTACGTTTCAGGAATCTGTGATCCTCCTTAAAGTCAGGTCTCTTTCTTCCTAGTGCAAACTGGGAAGCATTCTTCTGCCCCATTAGCTTTCTTGAAATGGCAAAAACAGCTGGATCTAATAGTCTTCAGCAGGCAACACTGTGTTTGGGATGTGTGTTGTGCTTCTTATGCTCTCCATTTTATAGGCTTTCACTGGTTAAATTGCAGTGAATATGAAGGAGCAGATTTTGTGAACCACCAGCAGATGTTCACTGTTGTGAGTTTTGTGAGTCTCATAGAACAGCAGGAACAGACTATGTGCAAACCAATTTTTTTGTGATTTTGCCATCTCACACTGTTCTCACAGCACTGCCTCAGTAAAGATATGATAAAGCTTGGGAGGTAAGCTTTGATTGCAAACTAGCTGCTGTTGGGATCTTCAGAAAGCCAGACCTGTAAAGTGCAGTTTGTTTTCAAAAGCCTGTGGCTGAAACAGATGGGTTAGCTGGAAATATTTCATTTATAGTAGAGACAAATGCTTGACCTCTTATTCAGGTATTAGTTGTTATGACATGGATGCTGAATGTTTAAACTATCCCACAGTTTGCTTCCTTCAGATGTAAGCTATGATAGCTTTGTGTGAAATCTTAATTTTGGATGACTGTCATGTTAGCCTGATTTTTATTTTATTTTTGTGATTTTTCCAACTCCTTTTGGGAGGTGAAAATGATCACAGAGCAGTTTCATGTAAAAAGCAAGAGTAGTAGAATCTGTACAGTTCAAATGTATTTTTCAAATAATTAATTTAAACCTGGCCCAAGTGTATCAATGTGGTAATTTACATTCCTCTCTTGAGCTAACAAATCACTTCGTTTAAATGCTTTTGTAGTCAAATACATGCTTAGGAAGAGAAAGAGATCTTTAATAGTGAACCAGCCTTGCCCTGTGATCTCTGTGGGAGAAAGGTGATCTGCTGCACGTGGGCTCTTCTGCCTTTGAAAAGTTAAGGGACAGTTAAAATGAATGAAGGTGGCAAACAGAGATTTCAATGTTTCAGATGTTAAAGTCTGAACTACATGGTAAGTGACTGAAAAAAGGTAGACAATAATAGGTAAATTTCACAGATGATGCTACAAAATTCTATTGGTAACAAATGTTACTTTCTTCCCTACCACACAACCAGAAAACAAGTTTGAAATAATAAAGTTCAAAAATTCTTTAGGCCATATTTGATAAAACTTGAAAACATCTACTACATTATCTAGTTCAGTTCATGCAGAATTACTCCTTGTAATGTGGTTTCCTGTGCACTACAAAATCTATTTCTAAAGCAATTGAAACGAGGACCTCTGAAAAGCAATTTGAATAGTTCCATGTCTCAGAAATTCTAGCTATTTCTCCACTTCAAATATGCTAATTTATTTTTTACTTCTCCTGATTTATAGCATTTTTTAATCTGTTCAGCAATTACTATCTATGCAGGTTCTTGGAGTCCTTTCGACAAATATACATGTTATTACCACACTTGATTGTAGCAAGGCTAATGTATGGATCTCTCAACTCTTTCAGGGCACAGATCTGATGTCAAAGAGTTTGTTTGATTTTGAAAAGCAGTCAGTAAGCTCAGTAAGAATAGGTCCAAAGGATATTGATGCTTGCTATGACTTTGATTTTTTTCCCTCCCATTTCCATGGAAATTCTAATTATTTTTCAGTCTTTAAGGGAATAAAACTGAATGCAGCCCAGTTTAGGGATATATTTCATACATACATTCCAAATAACTGTACAAAATCTTAATGTGTGTTGCTTGTCCTGAGTGCCCAGTGTGTTCCTTCTGTTCCCAGATACAATCAGTGATATCTTTCACTGCTCACCACTGACTTGTGCAATGTCCTCTCTGGCTCTACCAGTGACGCTTGAAGCTGCTCAGCTTCTGTTCATGAAGGAGTGTTCTCCTCTTTTCATAACACCACAGCCATTTTTAGAGATAGTGTTTACCCCTCTCTTCACTTTTGCCATTGCAAGGGATGTATCTCTGACTTGGGCCTCTTGCAGAAATAATGCTCTTGAATCTACAGATACCTTATTTATTTCCAGAAGCTGAGGTTCAAAGATGGGGAGTAGGAGAAAGTTCACATCAGCATTGTTTCTGCTCTTGTTTTGGGTAAAAATAACATCCCATTGCCATAAGCATTTCATAAATATACAGTTATGACTTTGCATAACAATGCCGTAGTTCTGCTTTCCGTAAATCTAATTGGGAGTAAATATTCTATACATTTTATGGAAAAAGGTTTCAGCAGCGTCCTGTTTATTCAGTCGAGAATGGCAATTTTGTGGGTGAGTAATTCTAGATAGCCTTTCTGTTCTCATGATGTTAGCCACGTGCTTGAAGGAGGACTGTCTCTATAGTGTCATGTAGACTTACTCCCAGAGTGATGCCACCAACATTCGTGTTTGCTTTACAGGTTGATGACCAAATGAAGTTGCTTCAGAACTGCTGGAGCGAACTCTTAATTCTAGATCACATTTACCGGCAAGTGGTACATGGGAAAGAAGGCTCCATCCTTTTGGTTACTGGGCAACAAGTGAGTATGTGGTCTTAGAGAAATATTGATGTCAATTTTTTATAATAATTTTCAAAATAGCAGGAATTTAACTAGGTCAGAAGCACTCCTGTGTTCTCAGAGATTCTCCACAAATAATGTAGATAAAATGACTTGCACATTCTGTTCTGTTCTGTTTCTAGTCTCCTGATTACAGTTAAACTTATAAAAGCAGATATAATCATAACCACTTTGCTTTTCAAATATACTTGTATACTTCAGTGATTGAAAAATAACAGATGAGAAGTGTTTCTCAAGAAGTTGTATTTCCTTGGGACTAAATTGGTTTCTGACAACATCAACAAAACTCCCAAACCTAATGCTTTAGGTTTAAGCAAGTATAGCTTATTTTCCCTTCAGAACTGTGATTTAAAGAAAAGAATCACTAACTGGGTCAAAAATCTAGAGAACCTGCAGCTTACTGCCTCAGAAGTATCTTGCTTGTAGAGACAGACACACATATATGAGAAACTGGGCAGCTGAGACACCTAATCACAGGAAAATTATTCAGTCCCTATGTAAAAGCAGGTATTGTCTCAGGAGCCATCTCAGGCTATGCACCCTGCAGCTTCTGCACAGCTTTCAAAGGGTTAATTTTCTTCAGGTGTCAGATACATAAATTTCCCACAATGCAAGAGCCATAATCTGGCAAATATTAGGAAAACAGTGAGAAAAACCCAAAAGAAATAGAAAGTTTTGTCTTCCTCATACTTTCCAAAGCACAGAGAACTTGACAGTAAAATAAGAATATTATTCCTAAGATCATTATTCTGCTTTTAACAGAAAAAAAAAAACAAATCACAGAATCAAAGAGAAGCAAATTGTGCCTGGGCATGTTTCTGACTCAAAATGAAAACAAATGATGGCTCATTGGTATTTAAGTAGCTGCAAACTGAACTACCTCAATTTATACACACTTGGGAAAGAGCTCCTTTTTCTGCACCACACCGTTTGTGTCTGCATGTTGTGGAATCTGCCTACAGCTTCAGTTACAACTTTAACACTGAAGCCATTTCTTAACACTGAGAGCAGATGTTCATAAGAATCAGAAGGAGAAATAACTGTTTTCATTTATGATTAAAACGCCTACAGAAGAAGGGAGAAATGATTGACTTGTCCTAGAAAGGCAGTGGGAAAATTCAAATTCTAGCTATGGAACTGACTCCTGCACCTTCATGGAAAGTCACGGGCCTGTGACAGATAGCAGTGTATTCTCTAATTATATTAGCAAAAATTAGTTGCATTGCTTTTGATTTATATTGGTGCTTTTGAAAAAATGACTGATCCCCTTTCAATTTCATCATCTGCAAAAGACAGACAATTTTACCAGCAATTATTTCATTTACCACACAGGGTGCTTGCTTATTCCTGTGTTTATAAAGCTGCAAGTATATTGACAATTTTCTATTCCTGAGAGAACTGCTAAATTAGTGTCTCATTTGTTAGGTGATTAGCTAGTCTTTAAAGGTAGTGACTGTCCAAGTCCCAGTGAAATCATTAGAGACATCTAAATATCCTTAAATTCTAGCCATTGTCCCCATTTTCCCACAGTAACAAGATTCACCTTGTTAGCCACTCTTTTCTTGGAAAAAACCAAACATCTGTACATAATCGCAAGGCAAAGCAGAATGTTTCTTCACTGCTGGACAACAGATAGCAGGATGGTTACTAAACGTACTGCTTGCAAATCAGCAGCTGGATTTTGGAAGGTGTGCATTTCCAGCCAGTCTCCTAACTATATTAAAATCTAAATTGGACTGATTGCATCCATTTTTGCCCCAGGTTTGTAAAATAGGTTTAATACATTCTTTTTAAACCAAATTTCATTTTCCCATGCCAAAGTTTGTAATTTTGAAGTACGTGCAAGGCCCCCAGAGTCTCCCATTGTTTTCTGTACTTTCCTCTTTGCACTTAGGCTGCTTGGAGAGCAAGGAACCATATTACTAGATCATCAACAAGAACATTGTCAGTCCCATTCCTTATGGATGGACTCCTTCCCATTTCATGCTTGCTAACAGCTGCAGAACATACTCCCATGGATCTGCCACAGATTCTCTTTGAGACTAGGGGTACACTGGAACTGAAGTAAATACACGATCTGTGGCTGCTGTTTTTGAAACTCAAATGATTCTGAAGTCTACATGTAATGCCACTGCCTTGTGCTGATTTCACTGAGCTCTGGTCACTGTCACCTCAGGGGGAAAGCCAGATTGCTTACAGCACACAGCTCTCACTGGGCTGTGTGTGCCACGTGTGCTCACAGAACGGCTGCTGAGAGCTGAGGTATTGCAGAAATGCCAGCACTATGCCAGTACCTGAGTTGTATGCCATTTATGATTCAAAAACGTTTACTTTAAAATATCATCTATTTAAATTATTTCCATGGGTCGAAACAATTTCTCTGAAGAACCTCTTTTTATTTAGATGGACAAAGCTGGGTGAGCTAAGCAGAAGTTTTAAAATAACTAGAATTGCCAGAGCCACAAATCTTAAAGAATAATCCAGGCTGGAAGGTATTTTAAAAAGTCACTAGTCTAACCCCCCAGCTCAAACCAGGTTTCACAGGGCTTTGTCCAGTTGGGCTTTGAAAACCGTTAAGGATGGAAACTGCAAACCCTTCATGCACAGCCAGCACCACTGCCTGACCATTTTCACGGGGAGGAAGTTTTGTCCTCCTCAGTTCTGGTCTGAACTCCTTTTTTCTTTTTTTCAATTTACACCCAGTGCTGGTCACTGTCCTCCTCCTTGCACCCTGATGCAAAGCACAGAGCGTTGGAGAAGTTGTTAGTAAAGGCTGAGGCAAAGGCAACACTGAGAACCTCAGCCTGGTCTGTGCTTGCTGCCACTAAATCATCATCTGAATCCAGCCGCCATCCCACGTTTTCCTTGTTCATCCCCTAACTAGCAATTTGACAGCCCTTGCAAGTTCCAGCTATAGCTGAACGCTTTTGCAACATCATCTCCACGTGCCAGTGGACATGGAGAGTGCCTCTACAATACTTGTCCCAAGCCATTCCTGGCTTCAGGTGCTGTACACTGCCTTTTACACCCTAGCTCAGTTGTGAGTTACTGTTTGACACAAGTTGACCCAATACAACTGTTGCTTTTCCTAAGCATCAAGATGGACCGCCTCTGCAGCATCACCTCAGACTGTCGCATTCTAAAACAAAACACCAGTTCAAATGTATTTATGAAAGGACAATTACGACTGTGTCTGTATCCTCTGTAACAACTGTAAAATAATGCTGGAAAGCCACACTTCTAGACCCAGGGACAATGAGTCTTGGCTAGTGCACCAAGTGCTGCATACTTTCTGGTTGCTGTCCTGATCCGCTTCAGTTCCTGCAGTAGAGACAGGGAAAAACCATGCCACTATTTCATAAAAATTAATTGATTAAGGTGTGGAGAGCACTCTGACACTTCTGATGAAAAGTGCTGTAGATGTTTTTATTTTTGCTCCCAACAAAGCACTATGAGCAAAATTACAGTCAATCATCTGGCTTTCAAAGATAATAACTTTAAACTGAGGACCTGAGCTAGATTGCCAAGTTTATTACCTGAGAGATCAAGATTATTGTCACAAGTTAGTAAATTTAAAACCTCAAAAGCCTCACTACGTGCTTTCCTTAATATACCCCTCCATAAAAGCTACTCATAAACACAGTCCTTTTTACAATCACAATCAAGGTGGAAGCTGTAAGGGGGGAACTTACCATCACTTATTTAGAACACAGCTGCTCTCTCCACTTAGACTGCACAGCCTCTCTTGCTCAGACACAAAAGTCAAACTTCATCCAGCTCCCCAGGGCCACGCCTCTGTCAGTTCTACACTAGGTATCTAAAATGGGCTAGTAGTTAGAAGCACACTTGGTAATTTTCAAACACATTGGCTCAAAACCCATTACCTCAGGGCACTCCAATTGCATTTCCATACATCTGCATTTCCATCAAGCCACTGGCTTATGAGTTTTACCCAGTGTCAATCCACTGTTCCCACTTTGATCGGCAAAAAGTGCAGTCAGCAACAAAGTAGCAAGCTTTGGCCCTTGCACAAAAAGAGACTGTGTTTTACTTTATTTTGTTATTTATTTCGTTGGGGTTTCATAAATGAAGCTCTTTTGTGTGTATGTTTCAAGAGAGCACTTTTTCAGATCATTACAGTTCCTCAGCAGTTCCTCAGAAACAAGTTTCTCCCTATGCTGCACACTTCATTTTCTGCACTAAGTACTGCCCCTCAGCAGTAGCAATTACCATTTCAAAAGGAAGTAAAGTAGCACAAATGCATTTTACAACTCTCAAAATTTCATAATAGAAAACAGCTAAGGAGTGATTTGCAATGTAGTGGTTAATTGTAAATCATTGCAAATATGCTCTCCACACGCCGAGTTTTGTAGGCTTGCCACGTGGCATGTAATTTTAACAGACCATTTCTAATTATAGAACTGTAATTCCTCCAACTTGAGCACTTTCTTTTTGTAACTGCTATTCCAGCAATACACTGCCAGCTTCCAAAGCCCAACACACACAGGGTAGATACTAAAGCTCTGCAAAGAATATCACTGTTCATGCATTTTCATGGAACAGTCATCACACAACATCCTTTCCTGGGCAGACACAAGCTGCTGCTTTTGTTCATACCTGCACTCTACTCATTGTTGCCAGATATTCCCTCTGCTGAGCTTGGTCAAAGCCTTTCAGATTAAAAAGGCCATCCAAAAACGTGCCTAAATCTCAAATTTTTTTTGAGATTGTTGAAACAACTGATTTAGTTGAAGTCATCACACAAATACATCTTTCCAGCTGGATTTGTATTCAAGAGCATAGCACCAGAGAAGATCGTAAGAGATGACAAAGATCTTCATAGTGTTGTCAAGCAAGATCACCCTTCCAGAAGCATCACTGAAGTACAGGAAGCCCAAGAGTGTTAGAGGAAAGAGTGACTGCAAAGGACAAGAGAAAGGAGCTGGGAAAAAAAAGAAATAGATAAGGAAACAGTTTTTTTGTTCATCCTAAGAAAGTACCAAAAATACAAAAACTAGTCATGGGTATAGAAAGCTAGTGGATATCTAGTGGAAAGCTATTACTTCCTTTGTTTTTGGAAATTAGTACTTTTTTTTTTTTTCCCCATTAGATTTGTGGTTGCATTCAGTGAGACTTCATAGCTGTTGCTGGAAGAAAAGAGGTTTTGGCATTTGAGGGCCAAATCTAGAAGTTCTTACATGGGCAAATAAACACAGGATTTGATTCAGGGTGGGTACAAATGAGGTCAAAGGATCGTTATTTGGATGTTCAGTGTAGCGTTTGCTCTCTTGCACAGCTCCTCACTCTAGTGGTTTCTGCCTTATGCTTTTAAGTCTAAAATTCCAATTCCAGTAAAAAGTCATGGAGAGGGTACCCAACATGAATCCTTGCACACCAGAACTCTTCCATTTCCCACATGCTCTGTTGTGTTCATAGAGAATACATTTCTTTTGTATTCTGTACACACTGCTCCCATAAAGAATACAAAAGCAATTTGCCTGGAATCTGGCAGCATTTCTTCAAGCCTGCTAGTTCTCCCAGTGAGCCCCATACTAGTGAACTAATTTGTCACAATAATATTGTCACAATAAACTCATGTACAATCCTATATTTGATTTTAAGTTTGCTCAGCACGAGAGACAACTTGTTCAGAAACCCAGCTCAAAGAAGAAAGCACCACATGAGTCTGTCCCCACTGCCTCCTGTAGCAGTGATACTGATGAGATTCAAAGCTAGCACATCCAGTCTTTCATTGGTGGGAAAGGATTGAAACCAAAAGAATAGAAATTTGTGTAAAATCAGAGGCTAATAAGGGGGAATGAACTTACGTGGTTAAAAGTTCCTAAAGAAACAGTCTGAGTTAGCGTGGCCTTTGAGATGTTACCCAAACATTCACAAAAAATTTCCAGTGATGGTCTGTCTTCAGGTGAAGTTTATTGAACATTTAAATTCAGCAGTGATTTCATCTCATCTCTAAACAAAAAAACACAAAAGTGCATTACAACACTTTGGTAAAGAAATGGATTCTATTGTTCTCGAGGCTTAGCTATGTTCAGCACATTACTTCAGCATCTTCATAGGAATCAGAAGAACTCAATAGTCACCACTGCTAGAGTGGAAAATCTAGTGGCACTGATGAAAATAGCTATCTGAAAGAAACATAACAATACTTTCATTATTATGTGTTTTATAACATAAATATATCTACTATGAATGAATCTATATATTACCAACTACAGGGCATAGAAATTTTCCAGTCCTGATGTATGAGTTTTTCTGAAACTCAGTTAGAAAAAGTAAATGCAGTACTTTGGAGTGCTACTATTTGCATATTATAGCTAATTATCAAGCACAATAACATCATCCTAGGGGAAAGGTGCACTGGCAACTTAATTCATTATCTTCTATTATTGTGTATCATGTTAAAATGACAAGCATCTTATGCTGCATAAGTCAACACAATTTTAATTAATATATCCAAAGCTGATAACAGTAGATACAAGCATATCTGCTGATTTTGTGTTCTGAGTCCTCCTCAATTTTTGTTTGTAGGTGCTTCTTCAAACTGTTTTCCATGTTTACTTAGAAACGTAACAGAAATAATTTTTTTAACGAAAGTATTAATTATATGAAAAGCTCAAAATTAGTTTAATAACCACCACAGTTGCTACTGAAATATATTATTCAGGAAAGAGTGGAAAGGAAATTACGGTTGTGATAGTAAATTGACTTGTTTGCTATATGCTGTGCTGAGTGTATCCTTTTGAGGGTAAGACTCATCTGCCCACATACCATACACTCGAGCCAGCCTACAGGCTCTCAGCAGGGTCAGCACTTCAAAACCCAGGGCAGGTCATTGTGGGGAACTCCCCGGGCTTTCAGTGCCGTTGTAGCCAAGGAGGGAGCAGTGGGAGAGCAGCCCCCCAGCAGCAGCCAGATGTGCCAGCCAGGGCTGCAGTGGGTACAGCAGGGAGGAGCGGGATGATCCCTTTGCTGCACCCAGGCACCCACTGCCCCCTTTGCCTTCAGGCCCCGAACACACAGTAGTCTAATTTACTAAATTAAATATGAAATCAATCTTTCATTAGCTCGAACTGCCTTAGTCTACTAGAACGGTCATTCATTATACAGGTACTGTGTTGAGCCACAGCAGGGGCTTTATTCCTTAGGTATATGGTTCCTGTCTGGCTGAAAGGAGTGGCACTCAGGGATAGTCAGTACCTGGAAAGAGCCATCAACAAGTAAAATCACTCTAAACTTATATTCTTGAGACTACTTCAAACTTGCTGAAGGTATGAAAGGGATGATAGAGTTCCACACAATATTTCCACATGACCCCACAATTATAATCTAGAAATGAAACACTGCTTAATTTTAGAATTTTAATTCCACAATTAAGTGTCAGACTCCATTTTGTGAGCATAGAGAGGAGTTGATACCAGAGGCCACCACCTGATTCCACCGGAAAAGTTACCATCTGAGCCCAGTGAAACCAGGGATTTGTCTTCAAGAATCGCTCATTACCATGATAAATCATGTGCAAAACAAAAAAGCACAGGTGCTCCCTGCCTTTTTGGCCTTCAGCCACAGTATTTATTTAGCCCAGGGTGATGGGCTAAATAGGTGGAATTCACACTTCCATTTTGTCTGTGCAGCAGTTTACACCCAGCATTTTCCTTCCAAATTAGGTTGTGTGTAAGCTTCACCAAAGCTTCTGTTTTCCAAAATGCCAGTCAACATACCATCTTACATCAAAATCAGCCGTGAAGTGTAACAGTATTAATTGTGAAGCAAGAACAATTTCTTTCAGTTGTGGATTTGCTTTTACCAAATGAAATCAATGGTACAATATAAAGTAAATGCTAAGACTTCATATGCAATTAAGCGTTTTACACAAAGTCCAAGCTGGTTTAATCTTTGTCTTTTGAAAGTGCTTTTAATCATGAATTGGAAGGTATAAGACACCTTTTAGTATCAATTTCTGCATACAGGACCCAGCAAGCAGGACAGCGTAATCTTTAATGTGACCACTTTTTCAGAATAGACATTAGCTGAGGCTTTTTCATGCACAGTTGCTTTTGTATAAACTGATTGACACCTTTGGGGGTCGTCTTTCCACTGACTCATAATTTTGCTCACTCTTGAAAAAAGCCTTCTGCACACCTAGTATTCTCTAGTTAAAGCTGAAAATTCAACTCATCATATTTACACAATTAAAAAAAAAAATCCATTCTGCGTTGTTTTTAATTGCAAATCCTACTCAAGGGACCAATTCTCCTGCTTAGGAGGCAGCCCTGTGCCTTCTACTAGAGAACCAACTGCAGTCAATTATGGTAATGAAATGTCAATAAATATAAAAATTTAATACAGCCTGTTCCTGGTGAGTGGCAGATGAGGACTTGCCTCCCAGACAAATTTGCTGGTGCTGCAAATATTAAATGCACCTGAAAGAGTAGCAGGTTGCCTGAGAGCTCTCCAGTAGAGGGACGGTGGGAGATCCAGGCATCTACTGGGCTTTTCCATTATAGCATAATCGTTGCACTAAGGCCACTGATATTCATGACATTCAGACATCTCTACTTCTTATTATGAAGTGAGCAGCGTATTTCCCCCACAAACTGGAACCTCAGTGAGGGATCTTGAGCCTTTTCTTCCCCTCTTAACAATTACAAAAGGGAAATTAAGTTGTGAAATTTCATGTTTATATGTGACCAGTTTCTCGATATGAAGTAGTTGAATCATGTCGCTATATTAAACTGCTCTTTCAGTAAAAAGTATTTCAGGTATATTACTCTGACCCTAAATTACTCTATTTTTTCTTATTATTTATGTAATTATATATACACACAAAAATATGTATAAATTTGTCTGCATAAAGAGAGATAAATAGGAGATTAACCAGAAAGTAGTTTTTGAAAGACAGTTTGGCTGGGATTTCCAAAGATCAGGTCCTAATTTTGCCACAGATTTCTTTGGCCCTGAATAAGTGTCTTAATGTCACTACTTCAAATTTACCTAGGTGTAAAAGAGAGCAATAAAACCTGCCTCACAGGATACTTAAGCATAATCCATTGGTTTAATTGAAACATAATCACAACTTTAACTGCTCGAACTCTACGCCATATGAGTATTCTTAGCCTCCATACAAAAAGGGTAACTTCATTTTTCTTGTGCAGTTGCCTTCAGTCAGTTTCTTGGGAGCAGTAAGAGTACATATAAATGAAACGTCTTATTAAAAGTCAGTAGCCTATTGATTATATTAAGGTCATTACTAGGAAAAGCTATTTTTATTTTCTTTTAGTCACCTTTCTGTCTTTCCTGGCTGAAATTTTGTCAGGTTAAAAGTATTACAGGTTTTTTTATTGTTTTACTTCTGTTTATATTTGCAGAAAATCAATTCAATAGTTTCAAAATTTAAAAAAGAATTTCAAAATACATGTTTCTTAACAGTTTTGGTAGGTGGGGTTTTTTTGTTTGTTTGGAGTTTTTGTTTGTTTGTTTTAAATAGATTTTAAGCGACCAGAGCTTGGAAAAACAAAACTTTGTGGCATTGGTCTGTTTCCTGTGGTGATACTTGTCCTTTCTTTATTGACAACGTTATTATGGGAGACCCTAAAGATGGGATAAGAGCATTGATGCAGTTAAGCAAATCACTAACCCAAGGTGTACACTGTGCTTAGTCTTAATTTACAGCCAGACTTCACTTACATGTGCTTACATGAAGTATGGAGTAATTTCTCTGGTGTTTTGGAGGCTCCTAGAGGAGAAAGGTGTTGGTAAGATTACAACACCCAGGCAAGAAAAAAGTATTTTGAAAATGTGTCACTGACCCATTTATATCTCAGCCAGTTGGCCAGGAGTGGTTCCTCACGGGAGCAAGCAGCGCACCAGGCCATTACCATGGGACAGTGGCACTTCTAGGGGGTATCTGGACTCTGGTGAAAAGTGGGCTGAACATTTCAGCTGCAGCAGCTGCTCAGGTCCCCTCAGTTCTCATGGACCAGTTACACCCTGCTCCATCCTGCACCACTGCCAGGTCTCACAGTCACCAGTCCTGTCTCGGAGCCAGCTGACCCCAGCCCCTGCCCTGCACCCTCACACCACAGCCAGTCCTGTAGGCTGTGGCACCCTTCTCCGCTGGCCACCATCCCACGACAAAGCATGCACATTTCACAGTGGCAGGGGCTGGTACAGCCATGTGCATGGAAACATCCCCTTAATGGGACTGGCATTAGCTGGGAAAGTTTCAACATCCAGCCTTGGGGAGGTTGCCTGAGATTCAAGGATCACCAAGGCATGTGTCAGCTATGGCAGGCTTTAAGGTATGCTGTGCTTGTGAATATTACCTTCTTTAACGTGATGTAATAATTCCAGCTTTCCATTGGATCTCGGTATACAAGTGTCTCACAAAGCTCACAGACAGGTCAGCCTGCCCTAAGAACAAATGGGCAGCGTGACAAGGGCAGCAGGTACCAGAGCCATCCCTCTTGTTTCTCTCCCCCAGGGAAAGCAGCTTTGTGTGCTGCAGTTGCTGCCTGGGACAATGTGAGTGCAGCTGGCCTGTGTTACACACCTGCCAGCAGCTCCTGCTCCCTTAGCAGGGCAGGAATGGCCAGAAGAAGTGCATTCAAATCAACTCCAACAAACACTAGGATTTTGTGTAGCTAAGAGGAACAGAAACCACCCACACAATACTGCTGTTTCCTGTGGGAATATACCGACATTTCTGGGCTTGAATAGAGGTTTCTGGCCGAGTTATGGACACCGGACCGTTTCCCACTAATATCATTATGTCTCTCTGGACTAATATACCCAGAGTAGGCACGAAACTTACTTCATCAGCCTTTCTTCACAAGATCTTACAATTACAATGAGAACAAGAGACACCAAGTGAATAAAACAGAGATGGGGGCAACTACCAGTGTCATAAACAGTTCTCATATATACAGCTTCTAAAAAAAGCTGACGGGCAAACCAGCACTCACAGTGATGTGGCATACCATTAAGATACACAGTTTAGTATTACTTTCAATATATACCATTGTGCTAAAATTGGTTGATCTATAAAATCATCTTGACTTGATAACATCATTAAATTGAGAATGATTGCTTTATCCAGGAGTATCCCAGCTGCACACAATTGCTTGAAACATCCTAAAGTAGTTCTGTGGGCATGACAAACAGACAGGAATACAATTCTCTTTTTCAGGTGGATTATTCCATAATAACATCCCAAGCTGGAGCCACCCTCAACAATCTTATGAGCCATGCACAAGAACTTGTAGCAAAGCTTCGTTCCCTGCAGTTTGATCTACGAGAATTTGTGTGTCTCAAATTCCTGGTGCTGTTTAGTTTAGGTAGGTACATTCTAATCTTCATACTTAATGGTGTTATTGTTTGGGCTTTTTTAAAACACAGAAAATATTTTGCTTTTCTTAATTTTTTCATGAAATATTTTGAAATATATTTAATGAGTTTCACAGTAATCTGAGGATTATTTTTAATTATCGGTTGCAGGGAAATTATGTGTAAGTATTAAAAATGTGTTTCTATAGAAGTGACACTTAAAACCAATGGAATTTAATGGAGTATTACGAACTTTCTGTATTTCCGTATGTGATTAGTGAATTTTCCAGAACTAGGAGAAAATTCTATTAGACATTTTAGAGAACAGTGGAAAATACAGGTTGCCATGTTCTTCTGTGATGTTGAATACAGTTATGTAAAGCAGATGGAGTGGGGATATGGTTGAAATTTTCCTCTTTTTCAAAGGCATCTGTGGTAAGTATAAACAATCTTCTTTGCATATGATGGTTGTCACATTGTAACCCATAAATCAGGAATGTATCTCATCGGTTTTTAAAAAGTGAAAGGAACTCCTAAAGTGCAAATTAATGATAATAGCTTTATGACAGATCTGGCTAAGAGATAACCTTTAAAGGGAAGATTGGTTTGTGCTAGTGGAGAGAACAGAATGGGAAAGATACCTATGCAAGACAAATTCGTTAAACCAGTGCCCTCCAATAAATCAGTCAAGAAAAATCACTGGTGCCAGGAATAAAAAAGGGCTTAGGGAGATGGATTCTTATTGACTTCATAGGAGGAGATTTTTCTGCCTGTCCTCTGTTTCAGGTTTGCACTTTGTTGACTTAATAAAGCTGGTCTAAATGAACTTTGCCCAACTGAATTTTTGTTTACTGGCAGACATTTGAAAGGAGAGACTTAAAAATATAAATAAGGTCAGACCCAGCCATACCTCCATAGCAAAAACTCCTGTTTTACTGAAAAGGTGTTTTTGTCTACAAAGAGGGTGAACAGGTAAGCCAAGCACAACAACGAAAGAGATGTCAGCAGTGGTGACATTTAGTAATGCTTTTCTTTAATTTTCAGTTTAAAAAAAAATCTTCAGTAAGGGAATAAAATTCTAAAAATAAATTATTATAACGCAATTGCAAGTAAATTAAAAGGAACAGGAAAGTTTAGGTCACACTATAGAACATCAATTACAACCTTAAATATGTCCCTCTGTGGTGTTATAGAATTTGTACCTGCTTGAGGAGATTTTAGATTAAGCTTTCTGTAAAAGCAGGGAGCATTAAAGACCAGTAATTCAGAGATGCAGGACACAGAACATACAGCAAATAAAAAAGCAGCATTTTACAAATTAGAATTAATTGAGAATGATGCTAACAGAATTGACCATTATGAAGAATGTCCATTTTGAATCCTAGGAAGAGATGATGGATTTCCCTGGTAACTATTAAAATTTTGTACTCAGGGCTTCATTGCCTTCCATGTCTTAAATTCAGAGAAGCAAAAGCAAACCATCTGTTGCAGAAATTATGTTTTATGAGTTAATCTGATGAATGACAAGAATTTATATTTCCTAATAAGTAGGTTTTTCAGTCATTATACAATAGCACAGAAGTATCTATAGAGCCTGTAGCTTTCTTCTGATAAAATAATTAGAGAACTCATTTCAGTTCAACAATATTTTAAATTAGCTGAATAAGTGAAGTGCGTTAGGAAAATTCTCACATTTAAGTGGCCTTTTTGTTTGATTATTTTTGTCAGCTGTTCTAGTACTTTGCATTGATTTAGAAATCATTTTCACACCTTTAGCTCTTCTTATTCTGCCAGGTACTGTGCTCAGCTTCTGAAGCAGTTGGGCAGGAATACCCTGCAAGCTTGTACTGAGCCAGGTCATCCAGTTTTTCTCTATGCTACTATAAAAAAGAGCTTATTTTGCTGCTAAGAGGAACCTTGTAGTCACATCAGTTGCATATTAAAGTGCTGTAGCTAAGAAAGGTTCAACAGCTTTGAAATTGATTAGTTCATTATTTAGCATACTGCAGAATTCCCCTAGCTAATAGTCAGAGCTAGATGTTATTCTGGAAAAAGTAAAATGTAAAGATGTTACCACTTAACCCACAGGACAGAAGCAAATGTTTAATGAAAATGATGACAAAAGTGAAGTGAAAACCACAGATGCCCTTTCCAGCTAAGTACTTAAGTTTGTGTCCAAAAGAATTAATTAATCATCTAGCTGAAATTAATAAACTGCTTCACATACTAAGAGTGAGTCAGATTTTAGAAGACATTAAAGTGTCTAACAACACTGGTAGGCATTCGGCAGGGTTGTCAAAACTAGCTAAGCATCAAATTCTACATAAATAACTGAGGGCAATTATTGTACCTAAGTATCTAGGTGCATTTGGCACATATCTACATCTCTTAGGTATCTCAACAGAAAACTGGTCTTAATGCCAAAAATATATCAGTTAATCAAAAAAATATATCAAAACCCTCAGATATTTCTTGCTGTAAATCTGGCCCTGAAATGTTTAATGGAATAAAAAGTGCTTCAAGATATACCAGCCTTTTTACATTACTAAGGATGTGCACACCAGTGTTAACCAAACCAATAAAACCTTATACTAATGTTCTGTAATACAGTGCTTGACTGAAAAATAAATGTCTAATATAAAGCCTCTCAAAGGCAATATGAAGTCAATAATCCATAGAATTAATTTATTGAGAAGAAGCTGTTTGGCTTTTTATAACCATATAGATATGAGGCCGCCATGTGAAGCTGTTTGTTATTCATGGCTCTACCACGTTTTCTGTCTCTTCACAAGACAGCAAACTCCTTCAGGGCAAAGAACCTGGTCTCTGCTGGTTTTCTTAACATTTCACAAGCGATTATCTTAGTAAACTAACAGTTAAATAACGTTCAAAACCCAAAGCACTTAGAGTAACTTTTCGAAATAGAATTAAATGGTATCAGTTTTGCTTGCTAGATTTTAAATGAGAGGGAGAATCGTCCGTTATCATCTTGTGAGAAGTTTCAAAGCGTTTATACAGGAAAATCCTTTTGATTTTTGGCAGCATTAAGGAAGATGCTGTTGAAGCTTAGACAGGTGCATATTTATTGTAGCCTTTGTGGACAGCACAACTCTGCCTCAGTCAAACTGCATGTACCCATTGCAGTGAGCATACCCCGAGGCACAGGAGCTCAGCTCCTTTCTCCACTGGGCCATCTAGTCTGGCTGGGCCCATCTCACCAATGCTGCCAAGCAGGTAATGGTACAGCTGACTCATCGATTATTCAATAAGCCAGAATAATTTGGTAACCAGTCTCTTAAGTGTAACATCAGTTCAGTGCTATGGAGTATTTATATATCTAGAGCTACATAACTTTTAAATTCCATCTTTCCATTGTAAAAAGCAAACATCTTTACAGCTAGGTAGTTCTTACCTTTCTGTACATAGAACTCTTTCATGTCCATGAATCTTCACGCTGCAGTGACTGTCTGTCCTCAGTGGTTCCTCATGCCATCTTTTAGTTCAGTCACTGCCAATCTCTGGAGAGGAGCAAGTCCATCACACCTGTACTACTGTTCTCAGCAGATAAACAGTTCATTTGAATCAGTTCTTCAACTCTTGTGCTCCCACAGGATAAAAAGTCAGAGAACAAATCAATCCTTACAACCAGCACAATCATCATGATCACATGTGCGTGGTTTGGACTCATCTGTATTTTGTATTAACAAGACTTGACTGGACTTTTAACATTAAAGCACCAGCAGAGACCCCTTTCTTTCCAGCTTCACTGCACCATCAGTGGTCAGTCAATTACTGTCAAGACATAGGAAGTTTGGACTAAATTTAAATTCCATCACATTACTCTGATTCTCTTGCATGATCTACTTTTCTACTACGCTAGTACATCAGGGTTCCCTCAGAGAATCGCCATCTTTTTGTGAGTTGGCCCTCTGTGGCAATTCCCTCTCTAGGTACCTCCTCACTACACATATACAAACATATGTTCCTTTCCTTTCTCACTGTCCATCAGAACAGAATTACACAAACCAACCAGTCTGACACCTGAGATCACAGTAAAGCAAATAGGAACAGGCCGTGTGATCAAAATTGCCCTTCATAGTTTTGGTTGTGTAACCTGGTATAACTGCTATATCTTCCAGTCACTTCTTCCTCTCTTTGATCCCTGATGGACATGTCTGAACTCTGTACCAACATCTGTCTTTGCTGCAAATTATACACTAGATGCTGATTGAATGTTTTATTTGAAGATGAACTGGACCGCTAAATCCAAAGCACATTATTGCAAAGAAGCAATCCATCTACCAGTATGAATAATTTGAAAGAAGCCTTCTGTTTGGGTGGCCTAGAAATAGCATTTTCTGTTATCAATCTCTATTTCAATTATATTGAGCTATGAAGTAAATCAGAACATCAGTTCTGATTGCAATTATCCTTGCCAACCTTTCTTTGATTGAGATTTGACTGAATTTCTGTGATTTCACATATAGAGGTATTCTCCCCTTAATTCCAACTAAAGGAATTAAGATAATCAACATATCAAACCACAATTTAATTCAGGTATCTCAGCGAATTTTTTTCAAATTTGAAGATAGGTGGGTTAAAAAAAATCAGTAGCTCAAGATACATCCAAATATGGATATCTAGACTACTTAGTTGCACCTGACAGGTTTCTTCCAAGCAAAATGAACAAAGATGGAGTCACAATAACTCAGCAACTGTAATAACAAAGTTGATGGGCCAGACACAAGTTGCAAAACTGGGAAAGAATAAAGAAATCTTTGACAGACTTGAGTATTAAACCTACTTTAACCCTACTCAATGAACTCATGTCAAACACATGGAAAGGAACCTCTGAGAAATATGCTGATCAAGTAGTTGTATAACTGTTTATCAGATTTACCACCAAATGACAACAAACATCTCTAGCTTTCTGAAAGTAGACCAAATTGAGGATAATGGGATTTCTTTACCCTAATCACGGGGTAATTACACACCTAATTTTTCTGTGGCATATAACCAGTATAGCCCACAGCAAACATCATTAAAAAAACTAAATACAAATGATTTCTTTATCTTTAATAACTGCTGGTTATTAAAACACATTAAAGATAGAAAAAACAAATGTTTCAGTTTATCAGCCTCTTTGAATTTTCATTACTACATTTGACAGTAGTTTGGAAACTCTGTTCTTTCTTTGCCATACATCAGAATTAGAAAAACCCCAAAGCAAATAAATAAAAACAAACAACAAACTCACCCCACATGTGCTGTAGAATTCTCTAATTCTGGGGCTGAAATAGATTCAGGTGCTCCACTAGGCTGAAATTTTGACCTCACTAAAGCCAAAAAGAATTTCACACTATTTTTACTGGAGGCAAAATTTGTTTCCTATCAGAGAATAAAGGTCAGATCAAATTTTCAGTAACTGTGTTTGATAAACAACTAAATTTAAATTATGCTTGAAGAACCAAATGAGTGTCTTAAATGGAATATTTTCTGTCATCTTCATTTTACCACCCAGTAGCTTTACAGACTGGTCACTTAACCAGAAATCAGCCATTGTTTTCTTTTTACCAAAACTTCCCATTTGTCCTGCTAGTTTTTATTAGCTGAACTCAGCAAGGATGATTTGTCAAACCTCCCATCAGAGCAGTTTGTAAAGTGAAATGCCAATAGGAAGAAAGTTAGACATCATTTGACCCATGTCCAGGCACTTGTCCAGCTGTGGAGCTAAATGTTAGACCAGGCAGCAGCTGACTGGTACTGCTCCCTTATCACTGTCAGGACACAGATAAATGTACTTCATTTAAGAAATGAAGGCTTTATCAATGGACAAATAATTGCAGAGCCACTATTGATCTCATATCTCACTTAACATAAGACAAGAGCATCCAGTAAAAACAGCAAACATTTAACCATAGTAGACATCAAACAATGGGCTCTTGCTTAAACAAAACACAAAAACAAGATGGGGGGAAAAAAAAAAAAGCTAAAACAAAAGAACTCATTTTTTGAACAAACCACAGCCTTACTGAAGGGTTTAGCAGAAATCTATCTGGAGCTGCAACACTCCATTCTCATTTCTGTTAAAATGAGAAGAATATTAGCAAATTAATCTTTCCTTGCCTTTAGTCTCCCTAAATTGTCAGAGCTGAGATGGAAGGAGGTATTTGAGGTCCTGGGCCCCGCTATTTGCATTTTTAGAAAAGAAATGTGCTAAGATCTTCATAGAGATGAAACAGGCTGAAATGAAGCATTTTCAAGGCAGACTCTACCCCCACCACTCAGAGGACTAGAAGGAGCTTCCTACAAACATGCACTCGAGGAGCAGCAGCACAAAGCCTGCCTGTGCTCCATTTCACCTGGTTGCAGTAACTCACATCAATGCAGTTACACAACAATCTGGAGCTGAAAAAAAAACCAAACTACTCCAAACCGTTTTAAATTAGGTATTGCACTTCTTAATATACTTTATGTAGGAATATTGTTCTGTTCATTGTTAGATTTACAGACTAGTAGAATCTCTGACTCAGTGAGATTGCAATCTAAATACACAGAGAGGATAAGACAAAATGCAGCAGGAAACATGATGAAACGTGAGGCTGTAAATATTTTCACTTTCACAGTTTTTGCTGAGCGTTTAATTTGTGGTATCATGTATGCAGATAGGAAAACAAGAGTATAAGCGTCAACTGGAAGTAATATAATAGCGAATATTGACTAAATTTTTGTAGTACTTATGATTCTTAAGAGCACACAAACAAAAATAACAGGAGAATGAAATGAAGGAACTAGTGGGGCAGGAGGTTTTATCAGACCAAAAGGAAAATAGGAAACAAGACTGGAAAATTAGACAAGAACCAATTCATGCAGGATTATAGATAACCAAGTGTAATACAGATGTAAAGGTATACCCTAGCAAATTTTGCATGTAGATCTTTATTGCACATAAAGATTAGGTAGGTGCTGTGAAGTGAAAAGTATTGCATGACAGTCTTCCTTGGCAGCCAGTGCAAGCCAGTAATGAAACACTTAGCCAGGGATGGACTTCTCATCACAAATGTGTCCACTTCTCACTCACAGTGACAAACAGTACTTGGGGATTAATGCAGTCTTCTTCACTAGCTGGTTTTACTTTTCATAGTTGGTAAATGGAACAACCATTTTTACACCTCTTTATATATACAGGTTATTTATAATACAGATGTATAATTGGGCTGTTATTATGAGGTGGTTTTATTAAATCCACTGGCAGTTTTCCTACATTCATCCATTCTGTTACCCAATTGCACCTGATAAACCCCGGTAAACAAGCAATTGAGAGGTTCTGTACAATCAGTATTCCAACAGGGCTTTTAGGCTTCCCCACATTACATCTGAATTTAGAAAAATTCTTACTGCACGCTCGTGAGATCCAGGCTCTTATCACAACCCTAATGTCCAACTACAGTAAGCACTGGAGGTAATACTGGCAAAGAAACACTTCCTAAACTTCATGTAAACATTTGGAATTCAGGAAGGATCGATTAGTATTCAGGAGATGTGACTGCTCAATATTTATACCATAGAGACTTGGCAGAAGCAAATAATGGTACATAAAGCTGATGCTTGTCTTAATTAAATGCAGTATAATAGGTGTTGGGGATATTTTTTCAGTGAAGAGAGCAGTTTAGCAATGACCAGATATAACTCATTCTGAAGTTCAGAGTTTAAAACTAATCAATATGTATTTATAACAAGGGAGGAACTAAATATCATTCATTATTACCTGACAGCTCACTAATAGATAAAAACGAGATTTATTTAAGTACTTTTTCCACACACTAATTTCTGACAAAAAAATTGCTCTGTTGGATTCTTGATTTTTTTTTTCTTTTTTTTTGCTGTACTAACTGTATTTCAAATAGACTTTTTGAAATGGCTGTCTCGTCTGCAGAGTGCCTGGAAATGAAACCAAAGAACATACATAGAATGAGACATCTAGCTAGGGTGATCCTTTCACTGTGACAAATTTATTTATAGGAACATTTCCTGATTTTATTATAAGGAATCGTTAATGGCAAGTGACATTTTTAAATGCTCCTTTAAAGTATACAGTCTACATATGTGATGATGAACAAGTGTTGACTGGCAGACAATGTAAGGATGACGGGCACAGTCCTAGCACATCTATAGCCCAGGCTTGTCTGAGATGTCACAAGGAAGTTTTGAAAGGGAACATGAAGAAGGTGGATAAATAGATCTGGCTTATTAAGCATGAGTGGCAGAGGGGAAAAAGCAGAAAAGTACTTGGTCTGGAAAGGTGATGGGTGGGAAATGGAGATGGCATTGCGGGCAAGTCAGAGGCAGGATGATTGATGATATGTAAGGCAGGAACAGCTAAAAGACCTTGAAAGTTAACACAATTTATGTCTGATGTAGCAGGGGAAAGGAAATATGCCAAAAGACAGGCAAGCAATGAGATTGGAAGGTACCTTGGCAGCACCATGTGCCAAGGCCAAAGGAGGAAATGCTGTGGTCACTGAGATACGATGAAAAAATGTAGTATTTGTTAGAAATCTAAGCAAGTAAACAATGCCTCCTGAGTACATCCCGTGGAAGACAATGAGAACACGTTTGCAGGATTAGCTCTGTAATATTAATTTGGGATAAATTATATTAGAAATATAAATATTTAAGGGTGAAGATCATGATCTTTTGGCAGATCCCATCTCTGGCTATAATGGAGGCTCTGCTTCTTAAAATCTGAATTCAAGATGATGCCTCTCTAAATTATTATGATACAGCTGAATCAAAAGCTACAGACTTGATGCCCATCTGCTGGAGGAAAACTGATGGCTTGCATTGAGTAGAAGGCTGAAAGAGGTAACAGTGATGATTATGGGGGTTCTTTCTTGCCCCAAAGAAAATTTTGTGGTCAAGAATTTGAAATTTTTCATGAGTCTTCTGACTGCAGTTTTTACTGACATTTCTTCATTTGACAAATTTTCATTTGATAACTTTTAATGCAAACAGTTGTCAGCAGTCTTATATAGTCCCTCACTGTTGCATGTTCCCCACTGAACTATGGTTCACGTCTCTTGCTAGAGCTGATGAGGGCCAGTAGAAGACCTAAACAGCCAGAATGCTCCAGAACATTTAGCTCTCCCCTGGATCTCAAAAAAAGCAGCCAGGCTCCTCCACCCTGCTACTAGAAGAGCTATTTCATTTTTATCCTTTAACCCCCTGGGAAAGTAAAGCAAATGAATATGGACAAAACCTCATTTCTGAACAATCTCATGAGAGGCATTCTCCTTTCATGGAGGCAGCGTTGCCCAACAGAGAAATCAACCCTTTCGTTTCTGGCTCCATTACTTTGAAGTCTCTTAAATGATATCTCAACCACACGATCTGGTAAACAAAAACAGTAGTTATCTGTCTTTGTAAATAATGGCAAAATCCAGAGTATTAAAGATACTATGTAAAGTAGGGACAGACTGAAACAAGACTGAAATACCTACAGACACCATAATAAAGACCATTGTTAACAAAAATCTGATTTAAAATATCTTGAATCAATTTTGAGCAAATTTGATCGCTTCCTCAACATGAAAGCAGTTCCTTGCTGCATTTTCATATTAGCTTAGAGTCTAAAACTGTGAAAAAAATTTTGAAAATTCATCTTCTGAGGGACTAGTTTTAGCAGTGAATTTTAGCATTTTAGCACATGCAGGACAAAGTGGATTTTCTTTTGCCCTGTTCTTTTATTTATTTGCCTTTTCTGACTTCTTTGTAGAGAAACAAAAGCAAAGACATACTCCTTTCACTTTGTCGGTCAAATCCCATAGCAAAGCCAGACAATTAAAAAATCAGTCCTTAAATTTCTTGTAGATGCTAAATTATGATGTATGGGGTGATGTCTTTGATAAACAATGTTCTGCTCCTGAGAACACTTTTTCAGTGAGCTGACAGGTTTTAGTCCAGCCTCCCATGCAGGTTCCACACATGTGCAAGCAGTATTAAAGAAAGTGGGACAGTGTCTATCTTACAGGTATCTATCCTGATGAAATCTCCAATCAAGTATTTTTTGTGAAAAAAGCACATAATATAAAAGGAATAAAATTCAAATGCTGGGGTTATAAGATACAGCTCAGAATTAAACCAGTATTTTTTAACAAATAAAACTTTAATCATTCACCTCAGCCCTGGGTGTAGGAGTAGTGAATGTTAAAATTCTTGCAGGAATTCCAGAGATAGCCTTCTGTTTCATAGCTGGTGGAGTTTGTTAAACAAACTACACTCAATAATAGAGAGTTAATAATCACTGTTGATTTGTCCTGATTTAATTTCATTAAATGCAATGAATGTTGCAAATTCATACCTCATGTAGCTGTTGAGTACAATGGCATTATTTGAGGCATGAATTTGATTCCATCTAAACATCACTGGGTTATGTTGTCTGCTTGTCTGACAGCTGCAAGCCATGGAAATAAGATTTTCAGCAAGTACTTTTTCTTTTCATGTTGTTTTTTTTTTTTTTCCAAAATGCATATTTAACAAGGTTTTGAAATAACAATAGGATTAGATGCTTGAGAGAAAATTAGGTCATATATTTGTTAGATACAAATCTCGCAAGTAATTAGAAACATGGGTATCAAACAATATTTGTATTCTGTACTGTTGCCTTTGTGTGGAGACAGTAGGGATTTCAGAGTAACCCAATCAGTGTGCTCTGCACTTTTTTGCTCTCTAATATGTTTACAGAATACTAGTAAGCATGGCTTTTAAACAGCTCCTGAAATGGGGGAAAATTACCTGCATATAACCCACTTTTGCAGGTGTCTCTACTTTTGGAATACTTTTACAGTTTCTGTCCTGTTCTGGTTTTTAATATACATTTTAGGCACAAGTTCAAGTATAATATATATGTAACAGAGGAAATACAGTGCTGCATGGAATCTTTTTATCAAATGTTTCACAGAATGAGGAACTTGCTAAAGGAATACAATGACTAAATTCACTTTGCAGTAGTAACAGACAACTTATGAAATACTTTTAAAACCAGAATATATAGACTAAAAACTACCTCTCATGTATTTCTAGTTAGAACACACACACTGCAGAGGGTCTTACCTGCAAGTTTATATCTGGGTGTGTGCCAGCCATTTACTGGAGATGCACTGCAAACTATGCCAAATTTTCCTTTTTCTCTCATCCCTTTGCTGCTTGTGCAAGATTGAACACTGGAAGAGAAACAAAAGCAAGGCTGTCTCTGAGGGCATTAAAAGAAAGAGGTGAAATACTGTAAAGCATGATGAAAAAAAGTCACAGGAGAATTAAACAGGAGGTCAGGTGGAAACAAGGATCTGCAAGAGTGATGGGAGAAGAGGCCATCTGGGCAGAGCAGGAATCAGGAGCAGTTGATGAAAAAAGGGGACAGCAGTGGTGTGGATCAGAGGAACAGAGAGAGACTGGAGGGCTTGAGACGGGAGTCAAGAAAACAGGGGGAAAAGGCCAGGAAGGAATGAGAAACCATGGAACTGTGATCAAAGGCAAGCCAGGGGTGGAAAGGGAAGAAACAGAAGCAATGAGGAAAGAAACAATGAAGGAAAATTCAGAAACAAACTTTATAGCCCAGCCTTGAATGCAGCTGGAATCATGAATTGTGAGACAGACGGGGACAGTGCAGAAACTCTTTCCCAAGCTCATGACTTGGAGTGTGTCCCAGGAAAGGGGAGCAGGATGAAAAATGCAACTCCTTAGGCTCTGGAAAAGCTGCAACCACGATTGGATGAACCTCTCAGAGCAGGAGTTTCCAGTATTGTGCTGTGCAGAGCCATTGAGCATGTGACAAACGGAAAGAGTAAGCCTTAAAACAGTCCATGTGGCTTACAAAAATTGAATTTACACGTGGCTATGATAGTAAGGATATTTTAAGGGTTCTTCTTGATAAGGTTGTTCAAAGACTAATAAGGAAAATCACACATTTAATATCATCCTTGGTACTGGGAGGGGTTTATGTGCATTAGAACTGTATTGTGCAACACCTCTGCTTGCCCAGTGAAGGAAAGTCTTGTCTCAGAAAAGAGAAAGATTTCAGCATCAGAATGGGGAACGACACCACAACAGCACTTTTCTTCTCCAACACCAAAATATGTAACAGAGATCAGTGAACTGCTTGGGACAAGATAGATGATGCCATCCTGTCTTTCACCAGGGGAAAACCTGTTGCCCAAGGCGAACAAATGCACTGTACTTCAAGCCCAGTCTGAGGCAGGCTGGATGCACGGTAGCTTGAGAAAGTCCTTTTTTCTCATCTAAGACCATCTTCTTCTGAGACAGATTTGTCTTTACAGAGTGGAGTCACAAGGTTGAAATGGACAGGTATCAGACTTACATGCCTTATATTAGCTCCGGAAAACAACTCTGCGCACTGGAAATATCTTTCAGAGAGGAACATTGCTAAGAGGTTACCGTGGGAGCAGTGTCATCTGGACTGTACACTGTTCTCCAACTGGCCAGTGCTTACCTCCCTTTCTGTTTTGAAACAGGAAAAAAAGATCCTCACAATTAATTAAAACCATAGATAAAGCTACAAGAGATGAGCCAGGGAGTAAAGAGGGAACAAAGCAATTAAGAACTTTCCTGTTAAAAATGCACTAGGCATACTGTAAAATTCAGAGATCATTGTGCCCCTCGAAAATGCAGCAGAGAGAAGCAGACACTAAAATGAGCCTTCAATTACTTACGTGCCTTTGGCTCCCTTTCAGGATGCTGTGGAACTGGAAACAGCTATAGTAAATGTATTTTCTCTGCATTTGCCTTTCTTGACAAAACAGCTCCAATATTTTGATCTTAAGAATAATCAGCTCTTTTGCATTTCCTTTTCAACTAACTGCAGACTTTTGCAAGTTAAAAATTAATGACAACTTCTCTTCTATTTTTTTTTTCTTTTTTAAACAAAACTCTTCTGTGCTCTTTTCTGAAAGAGAAATTCTTTTTCCTACAACCTGTAAGTGTTAGTCTAAACAGCATTCCAACCGCTCTTTTTCCCTCCCAGTAACACACAAAACAAATTCCACCACAACAACCTAGTTCGTGGAAACCATTATTCTGGAGATGAAACATTGTGTTGTGTCCTTTACCACTATTATGGGCAGTCAGTCTGTTAGAACATATTGGGCGATTATAGGTTAGTCTTTTCAGAGAAAGCCATGGGTTTCAAGTTAGCAGTAACCATCTATCATTTCTTGAGATTATGCCATGATTTACTGTCATGGCATCATGTATTCTCTGATTTTCTGCCTCCTGTGAAACATTGTGCTTTCCTTTTCTATTGATGTATCAACTATAATAGTTACAAGCAGCTACAGAAAAATCAATAGTGAACTTTCATTACTGTGCACATAGAGTACCATGCTGTGAGAGCACCTAGCTGTTAAATAGTCACCAGCAATAAGGTACACTGTAGACGTCTGCTATTTTGGTCTAAATGAAGAATGTGTAAATTTGAAACAACAAATATCTAGGATTTTTGACACCACTGGATTCTGTGTCAAGTTTTTCCACTATGTGATAATTTTTCCCAAGTGTCAGCCTTGATTTCTACTTTCTGTACTGTGATCTGTGTACTTTTTTTTTAACCTAAGGCTGACACAGGAAATTAATATCAAAATAAACTGCTGGACTGTGCTTAGCTGTAAACTTATTAGGCTTGGTTGGACAGAAGAGGTAAGAATTCTGTTAATATTCATTGAACTAGTCTATCTTACTAGTCAAAACAAGTTGGTTTTAAAGTGAACAGACCAATAATCTCTGTGTTAGACACACGGGTGGGATAGAGTTGAAAGAGGCACTACAGTGTTACCACACACTCAGGGGTGCTCCTAGGACTGTGCACTAGGAGAAGCACTGAATTGCTTTCCAACAGACAGTTTTGAAAAAAATAGTGTAGTTTTTGGTTTAAATATATTTATTTGCCTCTTGGAACAAATTAAATTCCAATTAGTGAATGTAAATGAAGAAAGGCAAGAACAACAGCAAGCACAAGAGTGCATTGCCTTGAACAAGTTCAGACCATTTAGCACTTCAGGTTGTTTCCCCATGGCGGGTGGGCAGCTCTGATGCAGGAGTTGGTGGTTACTTTGGCATTTTGAGATTATGGTGATTTACAGCTATAAATGCAGTGTTTGATGCCAATACCAGATTTGAAAGCCTGTGGATTTTCATGGAACTAAAGCACGAGGATGCACATGTGTACTTCCATGAATTGTATCCTGCCAAATGCATATCCCACTGTTGGCCGTGGCTGTGAGGCTACAGGAAAGCACTGTTTCTTAGCTAATGGGGACCTGGAGCACCTTAAGCCTAAGACTGTATAATTTATGGAAGAATCTGATCTGTATCTGACCAAACATTTCAGTCTGAGCCGAGCAGTGAGCACAAATATCGAGTTTACCTATTTCTGCTGTTCCTTACTGAGCAACTGAAATGTTTAAAATGTGCTGAGGCACAACCTTACCTGAGCGTCCAGGCCTTTCTGACCAGGACTTCCTGTCAGGAAATCAGAGGTAGCTGAGGAGTAAAGCTCTGTCCTCAGAACCTCACATTCGAAAGGCAGGTGTAAGAGTATTTGCACTATTCCACACTCCTACCCTATCTGTTTAACTGATTAGTAACTGTGTTGCCAGAGAGACTTTCATAGTGGACTTCTCTTTAGCTTTCATATCTGTATGTTTAAAAGTGTAAGCACAAGGATGAAGAACACATCCAAGTCTTTGGGGAAGAGTCCAAAGGCTGACACACACCTAGATGCCTCTCCGGTGTTTCCTGTAGGCAGCCCTGACACCTGCAGAGTTCCAGTGTAGTTTGCAATGTCCCATTTGGGTTTCTGTCACTCTCACTTGCCAAACCACTTCCACAACTAAGCTCAGACATCTGTTACAGTAAAAAGTGACATTCGCAACTTCCACTCAGATCAATACGCAATGTCAGAAACAATAAGCTTTGAAATACTTCAGCAGAAAACTGTGTGCCTTAGTTGTGTTTACTGTCCATGAAAGCAAGACTGGGAGTGCAAGAAAACAAAGGGTTTCTATTTTGCACCAGCTGGCAGGAGGCCCAGCAGCCTGGGCCAGCCAGGGGGATAGGACAGGAGCTGTGTCTCAGGGCCACCAGCTCTGCCATCACTCAGTGAGGAGCACCAGGGCCAGGTGCGTTGCATTTAAGCCAATTCGTGGGCTGCTGCAGTCAGGTGTGGTAGCGATCTGAGGAGTGGTACGTGCATGAATATGATGGGACCAATCTCACTGGATCTTTTCAGCTATGCCAGCAAGTTTTTTGGTAATGGTAATTTGATAGGGAATTGAAACAGGTCAGCTTCATGTACCATCAATGGTCTCATGAGTCATCTGCAGTTACATTTACATAGAATTGCAACTGCCCGAAGTATTTACTAATAGTAGTAAAATTCAAGTGTTGGCATAATAGGAGTAACATATTTGTTTCTACCATACTGCTTTCAGCACAGTGCAATTAAATGAATGTATTTTGCTTTATGTTATTCCAACACAACTATTTCAGAAAATACTTTTGTTACTGATTTCCACTTGTCATCTCACACAGGCAGAGGTGATTATGTTTTCCATGTTCTTTCTAAACTAGAACTAGCTTTCACTGACACAGTTTAGTTCAAGGGGAAAAAAACCCATCAGCTCAAATATTTGCATGTCTTGAAAAGTCTCAGAAAAGAGGAATAGCATGTTTTTGAAAGCAATGTCTAAAAGAGTATTAGTTGTCTCACACTAAGTTTTGTCTGAAAATAGTACAAAAAGCTTAAAACTGAATTATTTGTCATTTATTTTGACAGAAAATCATAGCAAACTGTTGTACCTCTTAGCTTAGCACATCGCTAAAACACCTTTGCTTAACTCTCCCTCCTTGTTTCAATGAGAATATACGGTAATAATTTGTGCTCCTGTGGGACTTTGGATCTAAACAAAAGAATAAAGCCAAACAAAATTCACCAAGTAATAAAAAAGTGGTATAAAGTTCTACCCTTATCTGGAAACCATTCTAATGATATAACTGGCTAGTGTAATAATTTTAACCAAGTTCAAAAAAGTTTGAAATATAATAATTAAATGCAAATACAGTCCTGATCCCAAAGACCAGAAAAATGCCTTTAAGCTGGTATTTATAACAAGAGCTATTCGACTGAGCTCTCTTGTAAATTTTATCATACCTGAGGCAGTTTTCCTCAGTCGATTAGCTGGAAAGCTGAATATATCCTGAGGCAAACCAGACATCTAGTACAGGCTAAATTCAACTACTGGAGCTTAAATTTGGCTTAATATATCCCCACTTGGATCTGCCTGTTTAATTCTCTTTCATATGATAACGTTGGTTTATTCATAGTCTGGACTTGCCACCTGAACAAACTGTACTTCATATCTTATTCTAATGGAATAAGAAAACTTTGCAAAAACCACAAAAGTTCCTGACTGAAAATCAAATGCAAATTTTGGATTAAGAACTGTTTTGTAAAGTGACTACAAGATTAGTACAGAGAGATTTTTCCCCTAAGGAGTACAGCTTTTTATGATCATGCATTTTTTATACTCTGCAGAGACAGATGGGCTTTATAAAAGGATACAGCCTGCTACTCAAAAGGGTTTCAGTGGCAGCTGCATTTCTGTGTTTTAACCTCAGTAGAAATTCAGATTCTATATTTTTCCAGAAAATATTTATATTTCTTCTTTTCAGACTGTATCACCCCTTGGTGTAGTTCCATTGGCAGCAGTAGAAATACCTCTGAGATTAATCTAGTCCATTATTCCTATTTTAAACAGTACTTGAGTAGCAGAAGAGGGATAGAAAGGGAAAAGACAGATAATGTGCAAGCTTCTTCATGAGAGCAATAAATCCAAACATTCAGAAAAGGTACAAATGTCTAAGCAAAAGCAGACCACATTTTTTCCAGGTAAAAGCAAATCTCTATAAAATTTTCATTCCTTATTTTCTAAATATTCAGCTTCTTCTCAGCTAAATAATAGATTGTTTCTTTCTCCTCTTAACATTATACCATACTGTCTGTTATTGCAAGTTGCATATAACACCCTTTCTGCCTCAGTTCATAACTTCAAGGACTTTCTGTGATGCCCCTATCACCATTCCCAAGAAAGGCATAAATATTTATGACATCTTAAACTGTTCACACCCTACAAACTGTAGGCATTAAGAGACAGTTCCCTTAAAACACCAACAATCCTGCATGCTACTGAAGATTAAAATGATATTTCAGAATTTTACTGGGGAAAGCCTTTGGTTCAATAAATTTTTTATTTATTCCAATTTTTTTTACTCTTAATTTTTTTTTTACTCAGATGCCTAATTTCTGCTGTTATCAAATGTGATACTAGTGCTCTGGCCAGTAAATTTGCTTGCATTTAAGCATATATATATATATATATATATAGGCTTGCTGATGGCATGATAATTAACATACTAGCTTTCTTATCGATGTTTATTCTAACTGAATATTCAAAGACAAACATTTCTAGCCTCCACATATAATATGACCATGGAATTAGCTGAGGAGTTCAGAAAAAAAATTAGTTTTGACTCACTTTCTCAGTTTATCTGTGAGACCTTCACTAAATCACTTCTGCCCCAGTGTATCAATGTGTGCTGGCATACAAATATGAGCATGGCTCCACAGGAGGGTGGTAACACAGTTTTTTCCTGGAAAAGAGATACTTAGATTGAGACATTTTTTCTAGGATTGATCTGTCATTTACCTGAAGCGGTCACTAGGTCAAACACAAAAACTAATCTGGAAGCAGGAACCAGAAAGCCACATAAGCCCAGGCAGGTCCCCTTACCAGCAGCCTACAAAGGCAGGCTATAAATTTGGGCTTAATCATCTAGGGTTAATTTTTTCAGTGCACCAGCAGAGCTTCAAACCAAAGACTGGAGCACACCTTCACTGAAAACAGCCTGTAGCAAGCAATAGCTAAGACCACCCACTGGCATGGTGGAAGACATCAGTTGTTTGGGGTATTTCCCTTAAGACACAACTGAGCAACTTCTTCAAATCCCTGTTCCTCTGTCATGTCTTCAAAAAAAAAAAAAAAAAAAAAAGCAGCTACTGTCTTATGTGGAATAGTAATTCTATCAGTGAATGCTTAAGCATGGATTAAAATACCTACAGAATAGAAGTCTGGGCAATAGATGGACTGCCCTTAGTCCCAGAAGAGCAAGAGACAAGCAACATGTTTCATTGCTGACCCCAAGCAGGAATCAACATGTTTCATTGCTGACCCCAAGCAGGAATCAGTCTTGGACATCAGTAGGAGAAAAACCCCAGGCATGGAGGACGCTTGAGAAAGTGAAAGAAAGGGAGGTGGTACTGGAGTTGAGGCATGGCCAAGATGAAGTGCCAGCAGTGGAACCACTGCTTGGGACTGTGGTCTGTGGACTGTCCTGGCATCTTCTGGGCTGGGACATAGTTCATTCCAAGTGGCTCTTCATACCCCTGACTGTGCAGCCGTACCTGGTCTTGAGTTTTGCCTTCTGAGTTTTAGTGAGAAACACTGGACTTTGTATTTAAGGGTGTAGCTGGCTGTGGACTTTGGGCCAGGACCTGTGAGCAACTTTTCCTTCAAAGAGGCCTGGCAGGATCTTGTTTTATTGTGTTTTAATGACCACTATATCATTTATGTCCCATTTCCAAGTAATAAGGATGTTGGTTCCTGGGGCGTCAGGACAAGAAGTGAGTGCAGATTTTGTTTGTTTGTTTAACTTTGAAGACAGTAAATTCAGCTTGAGCTGTTGAAAGTCAAGCTGTTTTATTTTCCTTAGCGATGACTCAGTAATTACACCAGTCATAAAGATTCAAGAAATAAAATTAAGCTTTGCCCTTTGTCATTACCAGGACTGTAAGAAAACAAACAACTGAAAAGTAGTAACATAATTCCACAGTCCTTCAAGGAGAGGAATCCACCTTATTTCCCCATGTCTCCCTTTCCACTGCAGGGATAACAGCAGTAAATGCAATTATAAAATTACTCACAAAAGTCAATAAGCACAGTTCTTAATAGACATCAGAAGCTTCTCAGTAAGAACCTATATTTTTGCAACCTTTTTGTAACAGAAGAGTAGGCTTCAACACCTTAAACAGCATTAGAAAGAAGCCTATTGCTATAAAATAACACCAAAATGTTTTAGCTGAGTCTGAATTGTTGTGAAAGAAACCAAAGGTCCATCAAGATTGAAAACTGAGTGGATGAAATAGGATGCAGATAAGAATTACAGTTTGTTCTCTCATATGTGTCTTATTCTCACTTTAAAAACATACACAGTTCTGCCCAATACTTAGGCATGAATGAAATACTTGCTATAGCAGAATTGAATTAAGATTTTCAAAGCAATGTGCCCATTATCAGATGTTCAACTGAAAATGAAAATTACTTTATGACCCTAATAAACAGAGATCGACTGTTGCACTGTTACAGATAGCTTAACCCCTGCCAAAACAGAATCCTAAAGACAGGAAAAGTTCTCTACTCATTCAGTTTGGACTTGGGAGTCTTAAGAAAAGTGGTTTCTACTGTTACAATGTTAGGGTTTTTCAAGGTTTGGAAAGTGTTAAATACAGTAGCTTATCACTGATTAACAAACATCTATCAAGAATTGTTTCCCGTGACTTCTAAGTGAATAATATTCAGCACAATCCCACTGTAATGAAATTGAGGGGAATTTTGCAGTAAGGAGCTTATCTTTACCATAAATCTTCCTTCATTATAGCATTTTGTCTGTCAAGAAGGCTTAGCTATAGAATGACATGCATCTGCCTTGGTGACAGATGTGCTATATGGAACCGCTGTTGTTGCCATTAGTTTCAATGAAGGAGAATTGTGGGTAACTTTCAGAGCTTGGCACTTTATCAACCATTACTACTTTTACCTTCAAAAATATTTTAGCACACATCAAAAAATCTACTTGTGTTTTAAGTCCTGCAACCCAGAGATTTTGCAGGGCTAGCAGAAAGTAGGAAAAAAATAGTTAAAAACTGTGTGTCGGTAGAGAAAGGTTTGGTAATGTTACCTCAGTCCTGGTTAATTCCCTTTTTTTGAACCACTCTGGGTAAAAACCTTCATCAAAATCAACATATTCCATCTTCAAGGTCAAATAGGAATTGGCCTCACACTAAAGCCCCTGAGGGGACCCTGACTTCAGGAGGAGGTATGTCGTCTCTGTCCCTGACAAAGCAGCATGTTTCTAGGCAGAGGCAATGCTGCTTCTTAGGCCATGCAGCAGAGCTGGAAGGAACAGGCAAGCCTGAAGGCCATCCTGGCCAAAACCACCCTCACCAGAGTTTGGAAGATAATGTGTATTATCTACAAGCCGATCAGCCATTCCAAAGACCTGCTAAATGTTGGGGCTGGTGGGATTTTAATGAAATCCTTAAATGATGGGGCTCATCAGCCCATTCAGGGAAAGGAAGCTCAGGCCTGGGCTGGTATCAAGTCCTATTGCCCGGAGTATTTGTAAGACTTCAGCCTTGTGAAAGTGAGAAATCCCTCTCCCCATGGAGAGGCCTAAACACAACCTTATTTCGTCCTTGCAATTCCAAGACTTGCAGAGAGACAGCTAAGCTGTCTGTGTTTGCATCTCTTCATTGCTTCGTGTAGAAACATATCCACGAAATGGCACGAGCAGTAACATTTAGTGGTCTTTTTCTGGAAAATATTTATGCTGTTCCTAAGGAGTTTATACTTTTCAGATTTAAATTTCTCATTCTGTTTCATTTTTCTTTTCAAAATTCCCAGACCAAGAGAAACTCTCTACAGATTAGTACACCACCAAATTTTAAGTATTTCATGTTTGGAATATGAGAGGGAGAAAATCTCTCTGAAACCTAAATATTTTCCCCCTCTAAAGACCAGACCCATTTTGGGGGAAAATATGCAAAAGTGTTCTCCTCAGGCTGAATGTTGTATGCAGTTTCAGCTTAATGCACAGCTTTATGGCAGATGTAGAAAATAATCAAAATGGGGGGATATCTGGGAATACTGGCAGATCTTTACTGCTACTGCAGAGCAGATCCTGACATGCTATAATACTGTTTTTGTCTTAATCGTCAAAAGTAAGCTATAGAGAACAAAAATTCTTTGTTTGACAGAAAAGCAATTGCTATTTCTTGTAAAACACATAATATATTCCAGAAGACCTAAGGGTTTACTTTTCAATAAGGATAGAAAAAGATGCGCGCCCCACTGTGAGCTCACAGTAAGGCTGTTTCATGTAAAAAGTTGGTAATTAGTCCCTGAGTGAATAAAGTAGAAGAGCTAAGAGACTGATACTTACTGTAGCAACACAAAACACTTTTTCTAGCTGCTAGGATTTAAAGGGTGTGTGGGTGGGAGGGGGGGACCTACTCCTACTCATTTAATTTACAAGCATCTAAACCTCAGAAAATTATTTCTTGCATTAAGCTTAAACATATGTACTTTAAATTGTTACTAACCGATGTAAAGATCGATAAGAGACATTCCAGTTTTAAAAAGCAGACATGAATGAAGAATTATATGAAAACATAAAAGACTTGTGCTGTTCACATCGGTAGCAGATTTCATGCTCATTGTACACCACTGCCTTCAGCAGAGTTCCACCAGCATTGCTTGATACCTCACCAAGTTAACTCATTAGTAGTCAAAGGAAATACTTGAAAAAATAAATCATGTCTGTTTAGCCAGAGTTACATAATAAATACCAGCACAACAACGACAAAAAAAAAAAAATCAAACCCAAGCCACAGGAAAACTATCTACTTAAAAATCAAAGTTATTATTTAATCTCATTTGTATCACTACTAGTTAGCACTAAGTACCAGAAATGAAACCCGTACCATTTCTTGTTCTACCTGCCTAACTTGCTATTTATTTTCCTTTGTTAGTACTCATCTTCAGTAGTGCTAGAGTTTGTGATTCTCAAAAAGAACAACACAGTTTTCATTGCAACTATGTGCTCAGCAAACCTATTTTTTGACAACATACGAAGTATCATTGGAGAGCCTGAGAGACAACAGTGGAGCTTTACAGTCTTCTCAGCACATATCCTTTGACTTCTCTCTCTGTTCAGATTATCTCGTTTGCTTTACTGCAGTATTTATTGCTAACGAGTGTAAGATGAGAGCCCTTATCACAAGTCATATACAGAGGTCTTGGTCACTTCATGAAAACTCCCTCCAAAATGCATAACTGGTCATCAGCTCGCATCTACATCCCCACTATTATAATTGCAGTTCTGAAGAGGTCTACACACAGATTAATTGTGTAACAATGTCCTAAACTGTAGTCACTTGGACTGTGAGCATCTGATTCAGTACAGAGAGTCAGGAAAACTCTATGTCTCTTCACTGGTTAAATAATAACATCTGGTTTAGAAGCACTGAGCCTCACCACAAATTTGTTTAGAGGAAAGACATTAAAAGTATTTCCTCAGGCTGATTGTGGTATAGAAGTCTCAGAACTACTTTTTCTTTATTTCTAGTATCAATTTAATTTGTTTTTACATCTGACTTCAGTGCATGTGTTGCCACATGTGAGTATTTAGAGAACTGTCCACTGAGATGAGAAAAGAAAACAATGCAGACCTTCCCCTGTAGTTCTGCGGCTTCCATTGAACTCAGCCAGGCCAAGTAGCTGACAGGTGTACAGGAGCACCTGTACAGCACACAGGTACACCTCCTGCCAGCAGCCACCCATCCTGTGTTCGGGGGTAATATAACATAAAATACTATGCCTCCTTTTGACTTGGAGTATAGTAGCAATACAGCTCAAAACAGAATGCATCTCTAAAACATACATTAAATTCATCACTTCTGTAGAAAAATATGGAAAATTTGCAGTACTCAGATTTTGTTTCTTCTTAATCTCTGCAAAAATTTATTTTGTGATTTTTCAGTAAATGTATAATCTATCCAATAACGTCTAAACAGGGGTCAAAAATAAAAATGAACCTGGTTTTCCAAGAAGCCAGCACAAGTTAATACACAGTAGGACTCAAAACAGACAGCAACAGAAAGATACCCTTTGCATTTAAAGGGTATTGAAACAGCTAACATTCTAAAACTTCCTGATGTTTAAAGTTATTTTAATGGAGAAAAAAAAAGTTCAAAATACTGATACTGAAATCATCATACATGTTTTTTATCTTGCTGTTTAACACAGTTTAATTTCCAGCATAATTTTATTTACATTCAATTTCTGCGGGAATTTCTTATGTTCTAACAATTCAGTCATGATTGCATTTTGCCTCTGAAACAACCTATTTAAATTAATTTTTCTTAACTTTATAAAAATATGCTTAGAACACCCAATTTTTAAACCAGGTTATGCTAGCTATAGAATACCTTGGGAGTTTTCTGTAGGTACATAAAATAATAAACAGCTACACTTTGTGTGAGAAAATGTCCAGTGTAATTCATGAAAACATGATTATCAAAAGATCTCCAGAGACACTGGCGAAAAGACTTTGGATAAATGAGTTTGAATAGCAAAGGGACCAGGCATAGCAGCTTTGAAGTTTCCAGTTCTCTTCACTCGGGATAATGCAAAGTTCAGACGATTCTTGTTGGACAGCCATCATAATTTAAGTATTACTACTGAGTTCCTTAAGCCAGCTAGCAAAATTTAGGTGGATGCCATGTCCACAGTTCCCAAACAAGCAGCACAAATCGGGGAGCCTCTTGCTTTATTTCCACAGTGAAACTGGGACAGGAAAGGGGCCGGCAATAACAACCACAGCAGGAAACACTCCCTGCCACTCATGCAAGAGGGGACCTGAAGTGCAGCCGGCAGCCAGCACATTCCAGCAGGGCTCCTGCCCAAAGCCTGTAACTCTGGCTCTGGAGGCTGTGCGTGCTGCCACAGGCTGCCACTGTGATCCTTGGCATCTTTCCTATCCTCTTGTCCTGAAGACAATGTTTGCCTCCTCCAACCACTTTCCTCATGTTCCAGCACACAGTTATGTGCAGGAACCAATATTTGCTCTGTTTAAAGTACTTCTAGGAAAAGGTGCAGTGAGACCCAATTTACACAGCCTCCCAGGCTCCTGATGGATTGGGGGACCAACGTGTGTTCCTGTTTTGCAAAGGAAAACACTCACTTCCCCTACAATCAAAGGCTGGCATTTACAATGAACCAAATTCTGCCAAATCCCCCACCTCCTTCTCCAAGACCGTCCATAGAACAGATGTCTCTTAGCAGCGTAGTTATGCCCAGTAGCACCTCGCTTTAGCATTACAAGAAACTGTTACGGTACTCTACTGATGGTAAAAATGATCAAACACCAACCAAAACAAGTTTTCCCAGCAGCACTCTAATTTGCAAGCTTTAGAATAACTTCTGCACTCTCCTTACTTGTTAGAAATAATGCCACTGGAGTGATTTTTACCCAGGGCAGCAAATAATGGGGAGATAATATACTGTCATTTATCTCTGACCAGCATTTCCAAGCTTGAACTTGCTGTATAGGAACAGAAGATAATCAAATAGAGGCAGAGTGAACAAACTGTACCTGCCGTGCTGATGTAAATGCCCCGTTGTCCAAAACCAAAAAAAAAAAAAAAAGAATCAGTGTTGGATTTCAGAAGCCATATTCAGGTTAAAGGGCACCATTCTTATCTGGTATTCCACCCAAAGGACAATGATTTCATTTTATAAAGATCATTAGTCAGTGAAATATATATTTTAGAGAGTTTCTAGTAGGGAAGATTATTTTGGCAGTCACTGGAGTGTACCAGATGGTTCATTAACATAGGCTAGACAAGTCAAAGGCTTTCAGAATCATTTAGAAAATGTCAAACAGAAACAAGAACGCTGTCACTTTTTATTAGAATTAACTACATCATACCCTGGACACAGATTTCACCTTGGGTCAGAAAAATTAATACAGAATTATATGAATTGTGTAACATACTAGGTTAAAGATGGGGCTTCCTCTTGGGACTCATTTGCTAGCAATATATTATGGTCTTCTACTTTAGGAATCCTCAACCTTTCTTTTCGTAAGCTATGAAAAGAGCTGACCTTGCTCAGACTCCATTGGTGTCTAATTGATTTGAGGTATATGCAGAATTTCAACAAGACACTCCGCTAAAGCTCTTTTGTGATCATTTTCCCAGGAAAGTTGGCAAAAGGGTTCACTGAATATTCAGCAGCTTGTAAAGTATGCTTTTGTCAGGAGGCAAAAAAAAACACATCCATTTAGTGAAACACCGCCTTCATAAACAGGAATTAAAATGTAACTGAATTGTTACTTTTCTCTTTTTTTAACTATCATTCAGATGTCAAAAATCTCGAGAACTTCCAGCTTGTAGAAGGCGTTCAGGAACAAGTGAATGCTGCTCTGCTGGACTACACAATGTGTAATTACCCACAGCAAACAGACAAATTTGGGCAGCTTCTCCTGCGACTACCAGAAATCCGGGCCATCAGTATGCAGGCCGAAGAATACCTCTACTACAAACACCTGAACGGGGATGTGCCATGTAATAACCTTCTCATTGAAATGCTGCATGCAAAGAGAGCATAAATTATACCCATTAGAGCTTCTGCTTTCGAGGAAAGAAAAAAAAACAAACATATTCTGAACTGCTCCAAGCAACACTAATTAAAACATGGTTTTAAGACTTTGCAAAATGGTATAATAATCAAATACTAATAGTAAATAAGTGATGTATCAGGGTATTTGTATTGCAAACTGTGAATCATATGCTACACATCCCCAAAGGAATCTATATAGGACTTTATATTGGAGTGAAGTGAACTTACCAAGTGGATACTATCACCAATGTCAACATGAAAAAGGACAAAATGATCCACATATATTTAACTCTGCTGATTGCCAATATGAAGAAATCTAGGTGAAAAAGAAACTGATCCGTATCATCAAGCTAAGAGAGTGGGGAACTTGACTGCATTAAATTCCTTCACTGTATAGCAGGACTTCTAAAACAGTTACAGTAGATGCAAAAGTGCATCTATAGCATCTTCTGTCATCCTTCTGCGGACCCAACACTTACTTCTGTGATAAATGATGTGGCATCCATTCAACAATTTGTAAGAGAGAGCTGGTCTAGGCCACTTGCTATGTAGTGTCTCCACCAAATCCTCCGAGGCTGGGTTTGACTGTCGGTCTCTCAGGCCTGCAAACTATGAAAAGTCTGTTATCCACTTAGCTCGGCATTCTTACTGTGTTCTGAAGTTTGTTTTGTCACATGTTCATGTTGTTCTATCAGGCAGTATCCCTCTTCTACTACTGTTATTGGATAGCTATTAGATAGCTAAGGAAATATTCCAAAATAATTAACCAATCCAACTACACACTTACCCAGGGTCAGTGGCTAAAATACAGCTCCACTATATATTCATGGCCATTTCCAAATAGAGGAAATGGAGATATTTGAGCCATCCCAAACAACAGGGATTTTGACAAGACAATAAAAATTAGGACACCGAAACTGATGTTAAAAAACTACAGATAACATTTTTTAAAATGCATTTTGTGATGCAAGAAGTAACAAATTAATTGTACAACTTCATGATGCCATGGAGCTTATTAAGAATTGATCTTTAAAATCGTCAGTAATTAGGAAACCAAATTTCAACTCAAACATCCAATATCTAATGAAACTTTCTGTTTTTCAAGTTAGGTAATACACATATTTTACGCAAAGAAAGAAGAGTGATACTGCTGTGTCTATGTAGGCCAAAGTCTGCTGCAGAACAAATATTAGAAAAGAACAAACACTTCTCTCTCTGTCCAAATGAAGATATCAGTATTAACATGTAGTGCCACAGTTATAAGTCTTGCCTTATTTCATTACCCATAGAAGTAACTGTGCAGGTGTAGATCAATATACATTTCAAAATAAAGTATTAATCTCTAATATTAACAAAAACATAGTGTTTACATTCTTTAGGTCCTGTGGGGAAAAAACTGTGATAAAATTGCAAAGCAGTGATTTCCTTATTATTTCTTTTAAATTGGTAATTATTTTACCAGTACTTAATTACTGTATGTCGTGAGACACTAAAATCAATAGGGGTATTTCATTTTGACTTTAATTTTTGAGATTATTGGCTGCACAATCACTTGTAGAAACTGTATAAAATCCTAATACTTTAATTTTTTTCATGAAGATTGCTGGCTTTTGAATAGTTTATTTATATTGTATATGATAGTTTTCACTGTAGACAATTATGATGCTAATTTATTGTTCTTTGGTTTCATCTTTATATACAATATAGCCAGAATGAAGAAGCCAAATATATGTGTTTACTGTAGCATGTCTTCAAGTTAGTGGAACATAGTTCAGGGACACAGAAGGGTCTTTACAAATTAAAATCATTCACTTGATTAAATGTCTGTAAATCTTCATAATCCTAAATGTAGTTTATTTAAATCTATTGTAAATTATGTGAGTTATATCTTTTTCTGTTTCATGTGCAACTTGAAAAGGTGCATTTCTCTCACTTTTGTCCAAACACTTATACATTGTATACCAAAGACATCAGCTATTACATCTACATTAGTACGAAGCACACTAATTTAATTGCCTGTACTAATCAGCTCTAAAATTCTGTCCATGCATAGGGTACCAACACAGCAAAGCCTTGTGTCTGCAGCTCCTACATGCCTGGCTTGTGTCACAGCACAACTGTACTTTTGTACAGACCATGAGCAAACCAAGCCCAGCTCCCTCAGTCATCCCACAGGGCAGATGGAAGCATTATTTAAATAACAGCCTTCTCCCTCAAACAAAATAAATTAACAGTAAAATGCGGGTGGCTGTTGATGGTGGCTGTGAAATACACGTACAAGATAAGCGTGGTCATTCTTTCCTTTTTGAAAGAAAAGCAAAGTGTTTGCATTCTGCATTTTCTCTTTTTTTCTGTTGAAATGCTACAGTGACTCTCACTGAATATTAAGAAAAAAGCTTAAAAAATTATGCTAACTCTATTCACAGCACCATTATCTATATACAGGATGGAAGAATTAAAATAAGGATGTAGAAGAAACGAACAATTCAGTTTAATGGAAACGATTTCAGATTAACATATATTTGTCCATATCTATCTTTGTTTCCAAGAATCCCATCAGATTGCCCAAAGTACACAAGCAAAACAAAACAAATCACAAAAAAAACCCTGCTTACGTTAATTGTTAACTACTTTGTAACCAGGCATCTTCCTCTGACTGCCTTATTGATTACAGGATCTATTACGAAAAGCAGACTAAAATTCAAAGGGTTTGGCTTTGGCTGGTTTATTATAGTTGTTCTGTGTTTGTAAACAGACAATCTGTAAAGTCTGACTATTTGTATTACAGATGTTCTGCAGCTGCCTTGGATTTAAATCCATGCAACTCTTAGAATGTGCAGTGAGTTACTTGTTGAAGTTGAAGTTCTCTTACTGTATCGGTGAAATACATATTGTCATGTCAGTTCTTGCCAGGAGTTTCTCATCACCAATGGAATTATTTTTTTTTTTCAGTATTTCAATAAATATTGATATGCCTGTGCTGATTACTTTATTATTCTTTATAACAACATTATTTCACTGAAAAGAAGCACCAGTCAAAAATAAGTTACTCAGAAGAGGAGAGTAAAATACAGGAGAAATAAGAGCACCAAAGAGAATTTGATGCAAGTGGAAGACACAGGTGTAAAGAATGGCACGTTGAAAAGCTCAGGCAGCAGTGATGAAATTGCCTAGGCTGAAGCCAAATAAATAGAGCTAAAACACATCAGAAAAGCTGAATCTCTAATAAAAAAGAAATTTACCACTTAATACTTGGAAATTAATACTTTTGATCTCATACTGCACACATAATTTTCACTTTACATCTGCCCATAAAGAGTTAAGCAGCCAAAGCATCAGAGAGAGAAAATGACAGAACAAAAGAAAATCAGGTAACAGGATCCAGTGGAGCTCAGGGTAACCTCTCAGCAATGTAAATACGTGGCAGGGCCAGGGGCAAACCCACAGCTTCCTACACAACTGCCAGCAGAGGCTGCCAAGGAGACAGATGTTACTGCTACTAGAGAAAAATATTTTCCTAAAGTTGCCCTCTGGCTCATCTGATTGCTGTTCTGAGAGCAGGAGGTGAAGTGGTCCAAGAGAGCTTGTCAGCAGTACCCTACTGTTTTGAGACTGAATCCACCGCTTCTCCTGAACTGTCTGGTAGTTTAAAAGGGGCTGTTCTCTGAGGTGCCAAATGTTAATGCTTCAAGGGGAAAAAACAAGGCTATAATTAGTAATTTACAAATCCTGCTCTTGAACCACATAAATCTGGCTTAGTTCTGCAATAAAAACGGAGTAAACCACAGAGGATTGGGTGACTTACAAATGAGGAAGGATTATTTTAACTTTTAGGAATCATAACTGAAAACCATGATTTTGAAGAAGATCCAGAGGAGATTTCAGGGTTGATAAATTTTAGTTAGTTTTCCTTACAAGAGATATATTTTGGGGCAATATATTTAGTATATACACTACACATCTAAATTATGAGGGGATTTATTTTTAACTGAGTTTGACACTGGTTCTGGAACAATCTGCTGCATTTTTTTTATTGGAAACATGGAAAGAGTGAGTTCAATGTTACACAGGTCAAGTCAGTACAATACTTGGAGATCTTGACAATTTCCTGGAATACTGAATAACACTTTATATTAACCCCTCATTTGAAGTCCATAGTCTAGATACATATATCACAATATTCAAACAAAATTTCTGTCTTCCAATATGGTTGCTGTTTTTTTTTTTCCTGAGAAATTGGGAATGGCAGACAGAGCATTAAACTAAAAGCAAAACAAGAAAGTTGCAGATAAACTTTTAGAGGTATCAGATCCTAGAGCTGTCTTACCCTCTGATGCTGACATGAGCCAAGAGACTTCTGTGCCAGTCAAACAAAATCAATTTCACTTGAGTCTGTAAAAAAAAAAAAAAAAGATTCATTTTCTCAGGGCAACTTGTCAACAGAAAAACCTTTGATAAAAGATAAAGACAAAAGGTGACCTGACCCTCAGATGGAGTACAGCCATGCCTACCCTGATGCTGGTGGATCTCAGCTAAAGAGAGCAGCATGGAAGCTACTTGATAGATACAGTTTGGTCTGGCATGCATCAGTGGGACCAGGCAAAGATTCTCTGCATCAAATATGCTTTGAAAACCTGTTGGTTTTACTCCTCTACGTAACAAAATCCTCTCCATTTTATTGATGGTCTTGAAGTTTGGGGTGCAAGCTTGGACTTGGAATACCAGGTTAGTTTTCACTATTACCCCAAGAAGGTCCTGACCCCTGTTTCCTATTCACAGGTAAGTCTGACATTAACTAAAAGGCTTATGGCTGTTTCTGTTATGTGTCTCCTGTTCATGCCCAGTGGATAATCCAAACACAAGGGTAAAGCAAGGTGGTGGAGCACAGGCTCCTGATGCTGCCTGCATTCACAGAAGCCCTGCCTCAGTAAGGACTATGGGTGTTACCAGTAGTTGCTAATAAAACACAGGCCGAAACAAACAGCACTGGAGTCACAATTTTGTCCATTCACATACATCTTGCTCTCCCTATGCCTCAGGGTCACCTGTAAAAGGATGAAATGCCTCTCAGGCTGAGATCAGCATGTCAAATGCTCCCCATAACACTGATTGCTCATCATGCTGCTGCAAACCAAAACCATCACAGAGCAAGAGCCTCCCTGTGCAGTATTCACGTCAATCACCCCACGACTGATGCTGCTGAGCATTTGCTGGATACTACCAATCCAGGCTGTCACTTGCAATTATATAGTAAAACCGGGACTCTGCAGCAGAGGGAATAAAGCATGTCTGTGGGAAGGACCCCAAACAAGCTACTGTTTGTACAACAGAAACTGCTGACGGCCATTCCGTTGCTGCTGGCACGCCTACAGACACGTGCATACACACCACGTACCACCTATGGGAATTCCTAAAGCATGCTTGAACATCCTTCTGTTCCTATAGCAAATATTTTATGAGGCACTGCTCCCTGGGGGACACCAAGCTTCAGTCATCCGCATGGCTCGATCCCTCTTGCACAGCGGTGTCCTTCCACTGGTGTGAGCAGAAGAGCATTGGTGCAGAATTGCAGAAAAGCAAAACCTTTCGAATCAGTACCTCTCTGTTTATACTTTGCACTGCATCACTACAGCTCTCTTTGCAACTTGATCTGGACCAACATGTATCAAAGAAGGGAAGGTTTGCAAAGCACTCTGCTTCCTATACCAAAGCAGCACACTGCAATAGTACATTAGGAGCAGGTCTGTAGCACTGTCTGTGCTTGGATTCCACAGTAAGAAACACAGGGTATTGTAAACGTCTGTTATAATCGGTCCATAAACTACAGTAGAAAGCAAAAGAGATAATGGGGGAGGAATGGCTCCAAGAGAAAGTAAAGTAAAAAGGAAGCACATAGACATGGAGGACACACAAGGATATTTATGTTTCATAAATATTTAATCTTGATTCACTTTTAATCTAAAGGGAAAAAACACTAAATAAAATATGCTGGATTATTATCATTGCTTTGAAGTATTAACAAGGCCTGAATAAATTATCATGTATGTATTGTAGGGACCTGCCACAGTGAGTGATATTTGGTTTAATTTTCATTTAATAAATATATCTTTATTTTACAATGTAGATAAATTTCAGATAAAAATCATGACATGGAACAATTGATTTAATATGTTTAATCAATTCATTCAACTCATGCTGTCAAAACAGAAGACTGTTATTGGAGTATGCTTTTATTCAAAATCAAACACTACAGCTGCCTCACAAACTATGTCAAATTGTTTTTTCGCTTTGCAAATTTAGTTGAAATCGTCCACAGCAATGTCCTTTCCCAAAGTCTTCCACTTTCCCATGATTCCCACAACACCTGGATTTGGAGTTACAACCTCCCCCCAAGACCTGCATGCCTTTGCCTACAGAACCTTGGACACTGAAGCTACAGGAGGTGCTGACACCAAGAAGGTGGGGCTGGTACACATCTCACCATTTTTGTTTCTTTCTTTATGTCTTTTTCCCTCCTCTGCTCACTTGCGTTACTGAAAACCCAGCTGATGTTCCCCGCACCATCTCAGGGAGAACCCTTGCTCTTCACATGAGCCTCCTGCTGCCTTTCCACTACTTTTGTATCACTCAGGTTCCCTCCACTCCCATTCACGTTACTCATTTCTATTTTAATTTTCTTTCTATCGAAACCAAAACTCGCAAATGAACTTTACCAACATACCAACATATCAGGATTTTCAAGAGAGTTTCTTATGTGTTGGGCAGCGGGAAAAGTCAAGGACATAATGTTGTCCACGTCTGAAGCAGCAAAGTGACCACAAATGTCAAAACAGGAAAGCGACTGCTGGACCTGGTCACACCAGGCTGAAGAAACGCCAGCCAAAAGCAAGACAAGGTCACCAGTGAGTCCGCTGCCTCTTGGCTTACACTGACCAGTTCCACAGACCAAAATCAACAGTTCTTACCAAACATTGTTTTCAGAGAGAAAATAGGAAACATACAAGAATTTTAGTTCAACAACAGCACAGAAGTATTAATAGTAGAATCTAAACAGAGGAGTGGCATAAGAGTTTGGATTAAATTAAGACAGACTCTTTTGCCAACATCACACTCAGCACTATGCAACATAACCAAGAAAACAGCTGCTGCTGCAAAGCTGTGGGGGCACGGGTGGGGGGGGAATTCTTTTCTTTTTTGGGTGGGGGGAGGGTTTTGGGGGAGTTTTTTATGTATCAAACTTTGACCCAGCTTAACCCCTTAAGCATCCTGCAGGGGGAAAAAAAAAACCAAAACAAAACCAAAAAACCACAAACAAATAAAAGGGAAACCCACTGTACTTGCTGTGGTGACACATTTAAGATACTGTCCTTGCTGTCAGAAAAACTGGCTGGTACCTCACCTGGTGTTCCAGAGTCCTCAGAAAGTCGAGCAGAGCAGCAGCAATGGTGCCTCAGCAGTGTTTTGTTCAGGATGAAGTAACAACTCCAAGAATGCAACAGGGGCACTTGCTGCAGGCGAGCACTGCACAGCCTGATGCTCCCGGTGTGAGGACACAGCACATCAGTGTCAGAAGCTGCCAGCCTGGAAATGGAGAGAGGAGGGAGCTTTAGAGATTATCTGCTGCTCTAGAACTATGTTTGCCCATTAATATACTTGGAAGTAATTTATAACACTTAATTTCATTGCCCATTTATCGACTATTGGAATTGTGAAGAAAATAACAATTTTAATAACAGATATTTTCAGATATTTAGACTGCAATTGATTTACTAAAGGATCTCTGTACTGATGCTATTAGCTTCACCCCAATTTAGCTCTCACCTAATTTTTTTAATTTACAGTTTGGCACTGTTAAAATGTTGAGCTCATGTGAACAACTACACACAGCAATAATATACACAAAACAAGAGAAAAAAGAACTCCAGAAAGGAAGCGATCACTTTAGGGTGATAATATCGAGGCCAAGGACACTAGAAAACCCTTGCTTTCTTCCTGGTAGTTACTTTGTAGTTGTTCTGCTTTGTTTTAATGCCTTCTCATGAAAGCTGTAAGTAACACAATACGAACTAATGTAGCCAGGAAGAAAAGGATAATTTGTTTGTAGTTTAAAGAACTAGTTTAGGAAAAAAGCATATGTACAGGCATATTCAACATGCCCCAGAAGACAGATAAAAGAGCAAAAATTCTCTCCTTTTTTCTTTATTAAAAAGATAGATGATAGATAGATAGATAGATAGATAGATAGATAGATAGAT
>JAWWEW010000006.1:21717307-21779335 GCA_035583185.1 Anabacerthia variegaticeps | reverse complement strand
TAACAATTTACAGGCAAATGTGAGTCTGGATTCAATTTTTATTTCCCTTCATTCAAATACATTAATATTCTACTTCTTTTCTACTCAGCTTTCTATATATTTTCCCACAGTGCTGAATCCTTCAGAAACATAAAACATAAGAAGTCCTAACATTACTAGAGAGAGGGGGTAAATGCTACTCAAACACATTTAAAAAGTCACAAGTCTTTGCAGAGAAGGAAAAAAGTGACATACATTAGCAGAGTAAGAGATCCATAAGAAAATGTAGCCAAGAAAACAAAAAGGGTGCTTAATTTTCAAAGGATAGGAAAGGCCCCATAAAAATAAATTTGCTCATGTCTAAAATCAAGTGCAATATAACAGACCTGAAAAAAAGCAGTTTCACATATATACAGTTTTCCCAGAAAGTCACAGAAATATTTCACATGGGTGAATCCCACCCTTTACAGCTAAGGCAAGGGGGGAAAAAACCAACACACAGAACCTATCCAACCTGAGTGACTTGGAGGAAATTTTCAGAGTAATTTTGGGATTGCAGAAGAGAAATGGAAAATAAACTGAGTTTATATCCTACCTTGTCCAGGATTCAGCATGCATCCATAGGACCCTGCCCTTCCAGCAGAGCTGAAGCAAAGGAGGGGAGCTGCAGTCAAGACCTGTGCTGTCCACCCACCAGTGGACAATGGAATCCTGTCCTCCATACCCCTTTCCTGGATGCATCCCCAGCTCAAAAGATGCTTTTTGCTTCATGAGCCACTTTGGCTCACTGACATAGCTAAAAGATCACTCCCTCTGGGGTGCTGACTTTTGAAACCTGATAATCATCCCCAAATCCTAATCTTTACATAAATAGTCTCTATCAGAATAAACACTAATGGCAACATCATCAAGACACACATTTATGAAGGAAATGTGTAACAGATCAGGTACTGAGGAACTTACAGATTACAGTGTCTTAAGAGCAACAGACACTGTGCAAAGATCTATAGCCTGGCTTACACACTGGATAAATTAAAATTATATGAAAATGTATTTTAATTCTAAGATGCTAATCATAAAATATCAGCACCTAAGTGATTGCTGGACTGCCTTTCTGAAGGGACTGACAGGAAAGGTTACAGAGAAAATAACCATTTCACTTGAAGAACTATAATTCAAAAAAGAATATCCTTCTCTCTTAAACATATTGTAGCGTATACAGAACCCTGAAATTTAATAGATGAACAGAAGGATTTCAATTTAGTTTTTAGAATAAAAGATGACCTACAAGGAAAACCTAAACATTAACCCAAGCACAGAAATAAGTTCTGCACACTAAGGGTGAGTGCAGAAATAACCTCTGGGGAAGAAGGAATTTATAGCTCCTGCAGAATGCTCCCCCCAGTTTCGGGTTCATACTTGACACTTTGAGTGCATCACGCTGGAACACAGCTGTTGCACTGAGGCAGCACATAAAGCAAATAGGGAATTGCCTGGTTTTTCATCTCCAGGACAGCAATGAAGATGATAATAGAGAGGAACCTTTAAGAACTATATGCCATAGCAGGAATTCCTGCACAATTCTTACTAGTGATCCTCTAGGACATTTCAGTACATTAAGGTATATTCAGATGTCTTTGGTGTCAACAGCAAACACTGAACTAGCTAGAGGACTTTATTGGACCTATAAAATATGTTTTCCAGGGGGGTTTTGGATTCATGCACTGAATTCTCCCTTCTTAAACTGCCCAGATAGCAAGGGAGGATGAAGCTCATTTTTCAGTGTATCAGACCCATATGAAAGTTGGCATTTTTGGTTATCTTTAAGAGGATACTGTCCCATGCCACAAAACCTGTGGCCAAAACTGACTACTGTTCTCAACAAACTATATTTTGTGATTTTGAATTCAGAAGAAAACTCCACACCATTTCTTGAAGGCATCTATATAGTACACGTGACACAAAAACATCAGCTAATAATAGGAAGAATTTTACCATATGCTATATCTGAGACCTCGTTCGATAATGCCGACCTGAGGACTGCATCAGACATGATGCCTTGCTTGCACTGAATTCTATTCTTGGTGCATTCAGGAGGAGTACAGCACACAGGAATGGTCCTCAGGACCCACACCTACATGATGCAGTTGCATGACACAGTGGCACAGCCCTCAGAAGGGAGCTGTGCCCACCCTAGGCACAGCCCCTCCTCAGTGGGAATGGCCACTCTACATACAATAAACATCCTTTTCCTTTGCAGTCTGCACTCTCAGGGAACAAAGTTAAGCCATAAAAAGGTTTTGCTGCTCATGAAAGATTCATGTCCTGAGGGACGACTCCTCGGACTGAGCTGGCCGATCTTCAGTCTGCAACTCTGGCCTGCAGCCACAAGCACAACACCAGCAACGTGCTGCAAAAACCTTCCCTCATTTTCCCTCACTGGTGGGCACAGCTCCTAGACCGGCACAGAGGAGGGGATGGGGTTTGGGACAACCTCCAAGTTCTTGGAAGAGATACTGAGGGGTTTTGCAGGGGTGTTTTCTGTACTGAAAGCCCACTGACTGCATTTTTTTTGCCCAGACAATTTTTAAACATCACCTAACTCATACTGCAACCAGCTCAGGGAACTTATTAGACAGTTCTGCCCAGACTTGATTAAAACTGCAGCACAGCTGGAGCCTCACCTGATTTGAATGCATTCATGCAATGTTAGTCAGCTACTAGAGTGAAAAGTGGGCTTGCATGTAAATCTGAGGCTTCCTTTTTCACAGAAGTGATTCGAGTATTTTTCTGAGATCTGTTGCCTGCTAAAGAAGTTATGTGCAACTCACCTGTAAACAAACCCAAAACATAAACAAGGAGAGCCAAGCAATGCTATAAACCTCATGATCTGAAGTACAATATTCAAAACAATTAACCAAAAAGTTTCAAGTCCTTGTAATTTTACATCCATGTAATTCAGCATGTATTTCAATTCCTCTGGTGTCAGCTCTCCCCACTAAGTCTTGTTCAGATCACCACAGGAATTTATTACAAATTTTGCAATGCTTTTGACCTGTATCAGCTTATTAAACTTTTATGAAAAATCAATGAAGTTCAATCATGTTATGAGCTGTTATTCACATACGTGTCAGTGGCAAATAGAGAAATCTATTTATCCCGAAGTCTAGAGAGAAGATGTTGAATTGATATGTCTCCAATCATATGAACTTACAAACAAAAATTTAAAAGAACAAAAGATACGCAGCTTTGGAGAAAAATATGTGATTGAGAACTTGGAATCAATGTTTTTGAAGGAGGGCTGGGTTACAAGTTGCATAAATGAAATTAACCAATTGCATAAGAAGATGTCTTGAATAGACACTCTAAGGAGCTATATTTTGATTTAAGGGAAAACAGGCAACTTGATCACATAATGACATCATTAGAAGAAAGAGAGAACATGGAAGCATACTTTCCCCTTTTCTTTCTCACTCAGATAATCAGTAACAGCACGAGTAGGTTCAGGGGAGTTGGTCATGCCCTCATCTGGCCTGGTGCAGTCAAAGAACAGTGCTCTCCTGGAACACAATGCAGTTCTGCCTGGGAGAAGGATGCAGGGTAGTCCAAGCACCTCAGGAAAGACTTGACAGGAGAGTGAGACACCTCACACATTGAGTGTACCATAACCAACGAGTCCAGACAGCCTGACATCACCTGTGCCTGCCTGGTGAGTCCCATAAACACCAGCGTCTGTGGGGGTAGGACAAAAAGAAATTAATAAACAGACAACCTCTCTGAAAACTCTCTCACCTGAAGCATGGACTCTGGGCTGCAAGGCTACCACTGCTGACTTACTGCTTTTTCACCTGTATTTTGGACACACAGACAGGACTAGTAGTTCACACCATGTTTCAGTTGCAGACACTGAAATAACCAGGAGCCAAATTATGCAGAAACTCACCTGCAGAAGTTTCAATGCTTTAAGCTCCGGTATATTGAATAACCCATGCACAACACATTAAGCTTTAACAGAAAAGATAGTGTCTCTTGTTTGTTCTATTTCTTTATTTTTCTTACCTATTGTTTTGTTTTTAATTTCCGTGAGTAAGCAGTATTGGTATCCTGCTGGCTTCCTGCTTAGCCACCGGAGAAGGAAGGGGAATTTTTGCAATAATTTAAAAATACACTGAAAGTATGAAAAGGTTAAGAATTCTGAAGGAGAAAAAAAAAAAAAAAACTTAACAAAGGCAAGGCAACCTTAAAAAATTAGCATTTATCAAATTACCAGAACACATGAGAATTCTACAAAGAAGAAGCTATCAAAATTGTGTCCTTAGTAAAAATATGCCTATGATATTTTAAAACAAAGTTGTGAACAGACCTTGTTTTCTTTGCCTTGGTTTTATTTGGTTGTTTTTTTAAAGTAAAACTTCGAGAGGTATCCACTTAGACATGCCAAGGTGCATAAAAGTGAGATTACTATTCATGTTTCTCAACTAGAGGCATAATGCAATATTCTACTGCAAATAGAAGAGAAATCTTTTGAAACTAATTACAGTCTTTCTGTTTATCATCTTGCCAAATCCACAGGCTATTGGCTTTTATGCCAGCCAATTTCTTTACAGGAAAAAGCAGCCAAAATGCTTCCTGTAGGCAAAATAGGTTTTGTTGTAAATAAGAGAAAAAAATTAGTATGAATCAAAAGAGGAAAACAAACACCATGTTTTAATACCATTTTCAAAGACTCGAGTATTTTCACAACAATTCTTTCACCTCCTAAATAAAGGAAGGCACTAGGCTCAGATTGCTATTAGTTAGATTAACTAAAACATCTGGAAAGTTTATTTGCATGCCTTCTGCATTTAATTAGAGCCCAAGACCTTTCCTGCTGAAACCATACCTTAGCAAAGACCTGCAGGTTTACTCAGTTAGAGTGGACAAGGGTCAATAGGCCAGCTTTGACCAGCAAAAAGTCTGAAACTCAGGAGCTTTATGCAGAGCAATATATTTTTGTTAAATTAATCTGCAGTCTTGTACTTTTTAATTTGGCTGCCTTCACTGTAGGAAATAAGCCAGACTACAATATATTGCAAAAAGGAACCAGTAGCAGAGCTTAGTCTTTAACAAATGTTGAGTTCATTTTGTTGCTGGATCCTCTGAAGGGAATGCTGTTTTACTGTCTTCAGCCTTGATTACTGTGGGGGAAAGCCCTAAATGGGATATTCTTCTGGCTTGATAGACAAAACATGTGTTGATGCATCTCACAATGTGAACGTGGTCACCAAGGGAATTGCTGCTTAATCCTTCTGAAGTTAATTTGGGTACTGCAGGGTGTTTGCATGATCTTACATGTATTGAGAAGACAATTGAGGGGAAAAAGGTTTGAAATGCTATTTTCTGCAATTTACATCGGGTACCTCCATAACGTAAGACACAAACAATAAATAATGATAAAAATAGAAAATTATAATGAAACAATACTGGCATTACTTGAGATATAAGCATTCTCATCAGCTGCTAGTTAAGAAAATTTATCAAGACAACGGGAATGTCTGGAAAGAGGCTCTGGCCACACTTTTGACTTCAAACAACATAGGCAACAAACTTGATTGCATTTAATTATTAGTTTAACATCTATTAAACCAAATTTCTAAACCTCAGCTCTACTCTATCATTAAATATAATCACCCTTTGGGAGAATAGGAATTCAGTTGTGTATATGAAAGATTTTTTTCTGTAATCACTTTTCCAAAGCTGACTTGCAGCTTGGGGTCGTTTGTTTGGAGTTTTTGTTTACCTTGGGTTTTCTTTTTGTTGGGGAGGGAGGGAGATTTGAATGGGCACAAAGTTCAGAACACAGATTTCAGGTGTGAATCTTTGGAACTTAAGTTTCTAGGATGAGCCCACTTGAGAGTTGGGAGTGGAAAAACCAAGGTAATCTTACACTAAGTTACACAAAGTTGCTTAGTTTCAGTCTGTAAAATTCAAACAATGAGATTTTTCTGCCTCATAGTGGTACCACTAAGCCAAAACCCACTAGTCCTTAGGAAATATCTAGATACCTACTGATATAAACCATATTAATAAGCAAAGATAGCTCTACCAAGTTTAGTGGAGTTATTCACAAACTAGGAATAAGTAATTAAAGGCAGAAATTCTTCATTTTCACTATAGCTGCTTTGCTATTTTTGCCAAAGTCTCTATCAGTAACTCACAGATTATGTTATTTGATAGTGTAAATGCCAGAATAACCACTAAATTTGACACTAGGCCAATTGTCTCATGCAATTCTGCTCCTAATGAGTACACTGAAAATGACTCCTGATTCTCTCAAATTTCCAGAAACACTGAAAAATGCTCTTTTTTTCCTTGCAATTATGCTGGTTCAGCATACTCTGACTTTTTATTATACACTGATACTGCTCATGCCATATATCAGTTATTTTATAGGAGAGTCTACTGCTAAATTAACAAAATTCTTTCTAACTTCAGTATAGTGGCTTATATAAATCAGTGTAGCATGTGTTAAAGATCTGATTTCTAATTACAGTAAAGCAACAAAAGAGGCTGTAACTCATTGTCTGTCTTTTTATCAAATAGCATCCACGTTTGCTTGGAAGTAAGGCCTAATTACCAATCTCCTTTCTGAGTAACTACCCTTCTGTAGCTTTTAAGCCAGACATGTAGGCAATTAATAAAAGCTCTTTGGTACTTGTTAAGAAAACCCACTAAATTTAGTAAACCTTCTTCTCTAAAGAAAGGCATGACTTAGCCAACACAGAACAACCCTGATAGCACTAACATGGCTATAATCAAAATTATTTCTCATTGTGCTCATTTTAAGAGTAAAGGATAAAGCACTGTGAGCTCTCATGTTTGCCTTTCAGTTCATGTTACTGGATGAAGGAATTAAAAAAAAAAAAAAAGACTGCTTAGGAGATATACTAACAATAAAAAAATTCTTAGAATCTCTGTCTGTGGAGGAATTTCAGAAACACACCAAGCAAACTGGTCATTTAAGAATGTCCTTTTATGGTGCAAACACTTCTAACTAATCTTATGACAGATGGAAAAATGTAAATGTGTAATATACAAAAAGCTTATTTTAAATTACTAGACCAGGTTTCAAGTGCTGATAACCTGAGGTCAGATATACAATAGGCCAGGCCTCTGTGAAACCGTAAACTTGGCACCAGTTCTCTACATTCAGGCATAGACTGATCAGATTTTGCTTTGCAAAGGTCATTTAATTAGTAGTATCAGTAACTCTTACCACCTTAACTTATCTTCCTTCAGCTAATGATACCGTTTTGCATGTGCTAAGTAAAACAGGAATTAACAAAATTCCAATGGCTTACTTAAATGATAAATAACAACCCATTTTAAGGAAGAAATCTCCTAGGGAGTGCGGAAAAACCTGCAGCTGAAGGCAAGCGAGTCAGGATGTGTAACTCTGCACAGGCATAAACAGGAAACGGAGCAGCTTGCATTTGGATTGACAATCTGGCTCCAAAAGGCTCATCTACACCGGGCACAAAGCTTGACCCCTGTCAAGCATGAGAACTGTGGGTTTGTAAGAGTTTTTTGTCCTGATACCTCTCGGGGTTCCCTTACATAAAGTAAAATATTGCTTTCTGTATCATTTTGCATGGTCAAGAAAGGTTGTCCTTAGTGAAATACTTAAGATTAATGATGTCATCTTTATTGTAAAACATTTCCTCATGCATCCACTTCCTACAGTTTTGGCAATAAAACCTCTGGATTGGGAACATCAGAGATTAATCATTTTGTAATGCGGAATAATACTCAGTTCTTTTATTGTCATGTTCCAATATAACATAGGAAATAGCTTGACTTTCCAGAAAAGAAATCTCAAATCCTATGTCCACCAGTGTCACCAGGGTTTAACCCTATTTCTGTTTATTGCATACGTTTCTGATGAAGTGACCCAATAAGAATTAAAAACTCTGCAACCTCATTATGCAAAACCTTACCCTGGTGTTGCCAGAGCATGTGTTCTGCAAGCAAAGTTCACCACAATGCCAGGAGATGACCTCTGTGCAGAGCAGTGCTGTATACCTGCCAGGACAGGAAAATGACAAAAAACACTCAGGACAATTAGGTGAATCACAGACCTTTCACAACACAGAGAGGTATCAGACCCCTTCCATTACATTCCATGATAATGATGCCTGAAAGGAGTCATCTCTGAAAACAACATGGGCATCACAGAATGCAAAGGAAATTACCAGCAGTAACTCTATTCCTAAGGATGTTTGCCAAGCCAATGATTTGGTCTTTGTAAAACAGACACAGCACTATGGAAAGGAGATTAAGCCATGCAACCAAAAACTAATAGTGAGAAGAACATGAAAAACATGGGAATTTGTTCTGGTTCTCTGAAACATTTCAGTGGGTACTGGGGGAAAATATCACAAACAAGATTTTCAAATCAATAGCCTAAAGTTAAATATTTAATGAAGCTCAGAATGAAATGAAACTGACTTGTGAAAAGTGATGCAAACCAAATTTGGATCTGGGAACCTCATGTTCAAAGCTTCTGCAAACAGGTCTTGTATCAGCTAAACACACCAGGAAAAATGCACTATTTGCCATTTCACCTTTGCAACTAATAGTGAAACCAGATATTAAAATTTAATATCTTTTTACTTACACTGTGGTCATATGCTGCTGTCAGAAAGGGAAATGGTTCTGTAAAGCACCATATTTTAATAAAAGTACCTCTGTTTTGTAAGTTTTTTAAAACCTCAAGCAACACTGAGACTGCTTCAATCATTTATTCATACATCTACATCTTCAAAAAACTTCTCCACAGTATAAACATCCTAGAAAGAATATTGCTTACACACTCCATATAGACTTTCAGAACATGTTTGCAGTAGCCTTGCTATGATGCTGCAAAGCTCTATTTATTTAAAACATATAAAATATGACGGGATTTCTCTCTCAGAAGAAATACATAATTTTTGTCGATTTTGTGAAAGTTAGTGTTATCCCTAACAAGTGGCTTAATGACATATACTGGGATAAATGCAATTGGTATTCTAAAGAAACAGTGAACATCAAAATTAGATTCTTGTGGTTTCAAAATGTTTTTCAGGTGCCTTTTTTTCCTGTTTTATTATTTTTACCGTGGTGACTAGTAATAGCTAGATCTACAGGGTGTAAACCAAAGGAAGAAGTTCTCACCTGGAAAGGCTAGTGGTCCATTCTGATCTTCTCTAAGACCTTAATCTGATATTTGTAGGGAGGAGGAAAGACTAGTTAGGTTTCATTTTAAAATGAATTGAAAAAACAGTTGATTTGTATTTTGCAAACAAGTACTCTGCAGATGGGTAACAGACTGTGTATGATCTTTCACTCATGTATTTGAAAGAAAATTACACTGATTTTAAAAAACTAACAGATACAATAAAAGATATTTTTAACGCTTTGAGCAGTTTTTGGTCATTTTTTTCAAGAACGGTATATGATTAACCAGAAATCATGGTCACAAAATACAGCACTGTTTTGGAAAGATTTCCTCATTCGCAGTCTTCCTAATATTTTTATTGCAGCCTCATGAAAAACAATAGACTGAGCTAAGCTTGTGTCCCACCAATTAATCTATTTTAGCAAGTAGAAGGCAGGGATCTCGCCTTCCAGTAAAGTGGACACCAGGAACAAGGGTCAGAGGAAGGAGATGTAAAATGTCCATTTGTCATCTACACATCTTAATCACTAATAAGACAGCAGTAGATATGTCAGAGTCTTTCAGGAAAGAAAGCAAACCACACGATGCACCCACACCTCCACCAGACGGGCGGCGAGCCCCGGTGGCACACTGTGCTGAGGCAGCACCGCCATCCGGCCTGGCAGCCACCAGCTGTGTGCACGGCATGGGATATGCATCTTCCACGGGGGAGGTGCTGGAAGGAGGCTACACTGGGGGAAAAGCAAGGGGAAATTAGATGGGACAATCAATTACAATATTTGAAAGCATGTGATTAGCATACAATGACCAATTTCCTATTTAAAAGGGAAAAAAAAGCGTTCAGTGGCAAGTATTTAAGGCATATTGAGAATGTTATTTTAACACATAAGCAACAATAGTTTAGAAGTCCCTGATAGGAGCTGAGGATGGAGCTAAGCACCCCAGTAGTGACACAATATAAACTTCAGCACATGAAATACTGGAAGTTGATGTAAACAGCTTTTAATAGCAGTGAACATTTGTTCGCTTTGTTTAGACCATCTGGATGTTCCAGTGTGTTCAGTTCGACACCGCCGGCCGCCGGGTGACAGTTGATATATGTTAAGTACAAGCAAAGTGCCTCAGCCCACTCCAGGGACCCCAAGGAGAACTTTGCAGTGCTTTGTGGAATATGCTGTCAGACCGCAGTGCAGTTGCCTGCATCCTTAATGGCTCTGGGCCAAAGTCCTCTGGTTTTTGTTGTGTTTTTTTTTAAATCAAAGCAGAGCTTTGCTTTTACTGTTTGAAAGGTTAGGAAAACTATGCCAAAGTTCTTTCAGGCAGCTTGGAGAGCATCAGCTGACAGGAACGATTTTCAATATGGAGCAAAGAATAAAGAGACCCAGTAATCCTGAGAGATTCCAGGTTTCACTCATTTTACATGCAATGTGGCTCACAGCCATGTGAATGCCACAAAAGAAAAAAGTTACTAATAAATGCAGTGATGTAATTGTTCAGAAGAAGAAATAGGAAATCAACAGTTAGAAGCATGGAGACTTTTCCATGCCTATCCAACACTATACTACTATACTAGTAGGTAACATTATATGCTGCCTACATTTTGAATAGCTGGTGGTGCACCCTCTGTGGGTGATCAGAGCTGTACTTCAGGTACACTGGCCATTTCACATTTAACCACTGATTGTGATTTGCTTTGATTCCTGAAATTAAAAGAACTATGTAAAAGAGAATTACTATTCTGCATCTTTACATAACCACCACTTCAGCTTCATACAGAAGCAGAAGAGCCAGAAATCTGAAAGCTTATTTGGATTCATTCACATACAAGAAAAAATACTTTCAATTTCAGGGTGAAAAACTGAAATTGTTGCACTCAGTCTTTTCTTAGGGTGTTGACCATATAGTGCAGAACTGGTTTCCTACCTCCAGAAGTATTATTATTTACTAAATTAAGCGATGCGTCTAGAATACCAGTGAAATTGTAATCTGATTTTTAAATTTCAAATCAGCAGGCACAAAAGTATTGAAAAATATGGAAAAAACCACCCTAGATGTGCATAGCATAGGATCTTCTTTCTCTTTCAGTTATACTATTAGATTATGTAATCTTTTATGTCACTGCCTTTTTCCTGAAAAGTTGAGCTCTTGTAAGTTTGACTCCTATAAGCTGTTGCAGTAACCTATTTATCCCCCAAAAAGGTAGCACACAAGCAGCAACACTCCAAGGTTTTCCACATTATACCTCAGCTCTGACAGGGGCCAGGAGTACAGAAGAGCTTCCATTCTGCTTTAACAGCCTCACAAAGGCAATTCTAAAGGGTACCGAGCAACACTGTCTGTTACAAAGGTATCCATGTTATATCACCCGAGAGAATGAATCTTCTTTCACCTACTTTGAAGCTACCAAGCAAATACTATGTGCATGGCAATTTCAGTAACTCTTCAGAAACAACCTCCTCTTTCTTTTTTTTTTTTTTTTCAGTCTAACCCAAAGGAAATTACAGTAATAGGAATAGAAATACCTTCTTCTAAAAAGATTATGGAGAGAGCCTCCAAATTATATTGGAAATCTACAGAAAACTGTCCTGCAAAGTATATGCATTTGAATTAATGTCATCCTTTTCAAATGTAATGAAAAGAAGCAATGCCTCTCAGCAAAGTCAGCAAGTAGTAAATTCATTAAATTAAAGAATGTTTTACATAACTTCAGAAATACACACATCTTACAGACTCAGGCAAAAAAATAAAGGTGATCAACACATTCTGCATTCAAGTTCAAAAACATGGTCAAATTACAACATTCAAATACAGACCACTATTACTGTATGGGAGTCGCTACAGCTGGCGTTAAAAATATCCAGCTCAAAAACAATGGGACAACTCAACTTATTTGGCTGGATTTCTGCTAGAAGACAATAATATACCTTCATTTCTGATGTGTAGGCAACTTCTAAACCTTCTTCCATTGCTACAATGTGCTAGTGTTTATAATTCTGCAATAGGAACACCCCTCTTCAGCATTACTCCCATTTTGGACACATTTTTGGAAAGCACAATGCACAACCAATTAAGCATTAAGAAATGTATATCACATTTGTGATTTGTATTTACATTTATTCTAGGATTTCAAATAGCTTTATAAAAATTAAAGAAGTGCTGAAATACTAAGAACTGCAACTACAACACAGTAAGTTTTATCTAAATTTCCAGAAAGACAGACAGGCACAGAGGAGGCAGCCTCTTTTTTTTTCCCTTAGTCCAAAACCTCTAAGTCCCAAACTGCCAGTTTAGTAAGATTTGGGCAGAGCTACAAACACATCACACAAGCTTCCAGTTAGCTGATGACTCACCTGTGGTGTAAATGGAAATTGAAGCTATTTATTTACAGGGCAAGAAGTTTAGGATCACATGTTTTGCCCATTTCTCTCTGCTGTTCCAAATGGACATACCATCCTTAATTACATTACATCCTTGATTTTCCTAGTTCTTTTAACTCCTTCTTTTCCCCCCTTACACTGTCTATTCGACAGAACAGCCCTTCAGAGAAGGCTTCATGATGTGTAGCATACACCACCCTTGCACTGTTACTCTCGGGCACATGGTGTGACTCCTGGGGATGGTCTTGTGCTGAATTCAGGGTTGGACTCAACAGTCCTTATGGGTCCCTTCCAACTCAGCATATTCTGTGAACACAAGCACAACAGATGCAACACATTACTTTCTTAGCATAATATTAAAGCATAAGAAAATTATCAACCAATTACAATTACATCAGACAAGAAATCTATTGTAAATTAATAAATCATGAAATAATTTGCTCTTTGAAAACCAATATAATCAATAGTTCTCATGCTATTTTATACCTTCATGTAGTTAAACAAAAGAAAAATGCAGATGTTATTAAAATGTCTTCTCTCAGAAAATGTCAAAGTTTCTGCTTTGTTTTTGGAAGAATGCAGTGAGTACCACAAGTTTATAAGCATTCACACAAAAGCCAGTTGAGTATTTAATTTTTTGCATTTGTGTAGCAATTTAATATTTCAAAAGAAATTTAATTTAATCGGATGCAGAAGAAGCTATTCAATAGATGATAGATGCATGTACTGTAAAATGTAATGTCACCTAGTTAAAAAAGAAAAGAGAGAGAAGATGCTAATTCTGCTGATGAAGATATTGTTTTTCCCCTCTTGTGCCCTATTCATTATGCAAGGCTGCAGAATATGAAGTGTAGTGTGTGATCCGGGCGATCTAATGATCTCCCACACCTGCTCATCTGGTACAATTTTAATTAACACTCCAAGGAGGTTTGTCAAGAGTAATCAAAAACATTGTCGCTTATAAAGCTGTGGCAAGAAATCAATAGTTTTCATCAGAAAAGGTAAGGTCTGGCATAACTGAACCATTTAATTGCTTCATTCCAATAAACAAAAACTGCACATTTTAATGACTTGATTTTGGAGATCAATATCTAACCGCATACTGCATTAAACAGCAACATGTGGTGGGATATTCACAGTCATTTCAATTCAGAATGAAGCATTCCTCTTTTTTTATTTCATCTCGAATGGCAATAGGTTGCTGAGCCTATGCAGTGCTATGATTTATATCAAATGAGTGACCTCTAGGGCCGTAAGACTAGAACGGGTGACTAGTTCTCAATGGTAAGCTACTGGCACTTGACAAAGTGCATGAAGCAGAATGAATTTACTTCTCTTTTCCTCAATCATCAACAGGCTCTGCCCTGACCCCCATACTGACTCCTATAACAAGATCTCCTGTCTCTGACTGAAAAATTTACTGTCATGTCTACTTTTCATTGAGCTCAAGTGAGTACTTCTGTCACCTTCAGTGAACTGAGTCTGTAAAAGATTTAACTAAACACCAGTCACAGTTTAAAAACTAAGCAAGAACAACTCATATAAAAAATACCACTTTTAAGCACTTCTATTTCTTAAAAGTCCAGGAGCTGTGCCTTTTTATTATAGTTCTTCTTTAAGTGTTTGTCATTAACCTGCTAAAAGCTAATGCTCCACAATGAAATGAATTAAAGACTCATGGTATAATGCGGGTATCATAACATTAGTAAAATATAGTAGGACTAGAACACTCCTCCTGGACAAAAAGGCAGCCAACATTTAAGTGCTTGAAAACTACAAAAGATTCAATAACATGAAATTTTGTATATAGAGAGATAGCAGCTCTAAATAAAGCAGTCACTTAAATAAGGGAACAGATTTTTATACAGTGTGTAGCATCACCATGCTCCAAATATGTCTCTATATAGTAATGATATTGACAAAGTTTTCGCTATTCAAAGATGTTTAATTTGAAAGCAGTATGTGTAAAACATTTTTTCCACAATTTTAATAATGAAAGTTAGCATAGAATATACGATACCTAGCTACACATAAAAGCATGCATGGTATGTTTTGATAATTTTAATTAGCATTTTATTAATACTTTAGCTTTGTAAACTAATAAAACCCAACCTTTCCAGAACCGTGTCTGTTAACAATAAGGCAATTAAAAGAATGACACTTGATGGTTTATTCCAACATCTCACTAAAGCCTTACACAAAATTTTCACTCCCTCTTTAATTTTCAATTCTTTTACCCTCCCTGCTTCACAGCTTCTGGCTATTGGCTTTTACAATCTGTCCCTAGGGAGCCAGGAGTTATTACCCCTGTCGATGGAAGAGAAAGGGATGTTATTCCCCTGTCACCCTCTCTGGCTCCAGCAGATTCCTAGCTCTGATCTATAGCCTTCATTGGAGAAAAGCGTCTGACATGCTGTTAGTTTTCAACCCTGTCAGATCCATCTACCCATGCTACTGGCATTACTTACTGGAGTCAGAGTCACAGGAGTCAGACCAAAAATTTGAGAAAAAAACCCCTATATCCACTTCTATTTGAGGAAATATAAGAGAGAAATGTCTACTGCTAAGCATGTAGGGTTTCAGGAGGCACTATGTGCCACGTACACTTTGAATCTGAGCTTAGAAACTGCTGAAGTAGTATCTGAAATTATTAATGATTGCAATAGAAGTATTGTATAAACCAGGTAGCACCAGGTAAACCCAAAGGCTAGAGAACAGTTAATAAGATGGACTTACAAAGTTTAACAATTCCTTCAATACTGTTTTGACAAGCTACTGCTCAATATTTTAATGCTTTCTTTTAATCAACATTCACATGACTGCTACATAAAATCAGCACCTTAGATGATGGGGGGGAGAGGCAGCATGAGACAGCTATGATTTGCTTTACTTGTATGATGCCTGTCATCCCACAATAAAAATCTATACATCAGCATTTTGCATGCATTATTTTATGGGACTGCAGCAGTAAATTAACCTTTAATTGTAAAGTATCTATAAGGCGATTGTATAAATGGCTGGTGTAGTCCCTCTTGTACTTCACAAGCTCAGTAGCAGGAACTAAACCTCCTGCCTCACACAGCTGCCCAAATGGTGTAGAGCCTGGCTCTCCACTACCTCCTCTGGTCAGGTACCTCTCTCATTAGGCAAAAACATTGTGCTTGGTGTGACTGTCAGGCCAGGGGTGATGCCTGATCCCAACAGGCACAGCTTTTGCTCACAACAACAGCATTAGTGATACAGGCAAAACTGGGAATCAGTGTAAGTCCTGCTACAGCAGCACTCAATGGCTCTTTGAGCAGCTAAGTGCCCCTCTCCTCATCAAGCTCCTCTGGCAGAGCTTCTCATATACCAGTTTGCTTCTCCTTGAATTTTTTCCTACCCCTTTTCCTTGCCTTTTTTTTTAACAAGGCCAAGAACAGATTTCCTTCCCCTTTACATTTTTTAGAGCACAGCTCTTACTTTCCATATTTCACCACAAGTAAGGAGGCTGAACAGGGAAGGTGTTGCTATTTTCACTTCCTTTCTCTCCCTGTACTCAATGAGAAGTAGGAGCAATTAAGCTATTGTAGAGATAAGGGACTGGAGTCAAGGCAGTGACTGTAGATGGTGCAGAAGGAGAGCTACTGGACATTGCCCTGGTGGCCAAAGAGGCTGAAGCGTGTCCAGAGGAGGGCAATGGAGCTAGCTGGTGAAGTCAACAAACAGTGATCAGGACTGAGATGGAGACAGCAAGAACATGGAGGGGGGAAAAAAAAAAAAAAAAAAAAAAAGTGAAAATATTTCAGAGGAAATTTAGATGTCATCAACATGAAAATACAGTTCAGTTTCAAATGCAGCAGGAAGTCACAGAGAAAATACAGGAAGAAAAGGAAGAAAGGATGAGAATTTGGAAGAATTATTGCAGAGAAGACTGAACAGGAACTAGCAACAGGGAAAATGAAGGAAAATGGGCAAAGAACAATAGAAAAGCATTGACTAAAACCTTGAAGCCCAAGGATGAAACTTGAAGAAAAGAGAGAGAATACTACTTGTACAAAATAATATTTAAAAAAAAAATAGCAAGACAGCATGCAGATTTTGCCTTGGAGAATCTGTTAAAGACTTCATTCAAATATTCAAGGAAAATGTGAAAATGGTGAAGAGAGGAAGAATCTGACTATTCACCATGCAAAAAAAGAAGCAAAATCAAGTACAGAGGAGGTATGTTTATATTTGAAAGGTGTAGGAAGGAAATGGGAAAAGTATCTGGAAGCATTCATGAGGTCAAGAGATTTAATTGTTTTGGACAACACCGAGTACACTTGAAAGAGCATGGAAGTTCCCGTCCATTAATTTTATTCTCAGTGTAAATCCCCTCCTATATTACTTCAGCATAACACTGCAAATAACAAAATCCTCTGAAACAGCAAAATCTCCTTCTGAACACTAAGCCTTCAGCCACTTCATGGCAGGATACAAGGCAAACTCAAGCTACAATCCTGAAAAGGCTGTAGAGGTCTATATTTCTTCCATCTAGACAGTTTTCTTCCATCTGAGCTTAATTATCACCACCTCATTTTAGTTCTTAATCATGAGCTAAAACATCTTTTGCACACTATGTTATAAACACATTACATCTCAGAATTACAATTTCAGGCCTAATTAGTTAATTTGAACTACTCTAAACACCTAACAAATTATATTTCTGTCTGTAGTGCAGTCACATAGTGCAGTCTCCTCATGAAGATGATCCTAACCAACACCAGCTGTGCCCAGCTGCCATTAACATTGCAGATCCAGCACAATCTATAAAGAACTGACAATTTAAAGCTCCTTTTTAAGAGAATATCAAGGTCATAAAATTCAAATCCCATATTCTAAGTCCATTTCTCACCAGCCTTTGCAAGTCACAAAAAAAAAAAAAAAATCACATGATTACAGTTGGAATTAAAATTGGGCTTCTTCTTTAATCCAGCAATAACCACCATATGCTGCATTATCCTAGAAGCAACAAAGAATGGATGCATCTCAAGCTCAGGAACACATCATTTTAACCCAAGTGTTTGCTTTCACATAACTTTTTTTTCATTTAAAAAGAACACACAAGCCAAAAATGTCATGAATAGGAGGATGCATACTTGCAGGGAACCTTACTTGTACTTCAGAGTAACAAATAAAACTGTTCCTAGCCTTTCCAGGTGCATCAAAGCAGAGAAGCTGGTAACAAAACCTCTCAGCTTACTCCTCCTCATTCAGGACCACAGGAAGAGTTTCACCTTAATGAAGAACCACACATCATTGCAGAAACACCTGAAGTAATTGCAATTGTGGGTGGATGACAGATAGAAGGGAGAGAGACGAAAGAGGTGGGAAGGTAGAAATTTGGCTTAATATGTTATTTGATATTCAGCAGAATGTGCAGTGAAACTCCGAATTACTCTCTGAGAAACTGAACTAAGGAAGGAAAACCCTTTCAGGGGAAAGAAACCTGATAAATACCAACAGGACTGGGATGTCCCAAAGTGAAATGTGGCAATCAGTGCAAGAGCACCCAGGACTGGCCCACCTGTTACAACCACCTATGTACTTATGGTGAACATAAATTTTATTGGGGTGTGAATCAGCCCTGCACCCTCTGTGCCTTCACACAGCTACATCTTGGAGCATCATTTTGCAATCTGTGGGCACAAAACCCACCAGTGGTTTCATTATATTTCAGCTCTTCAGTAATTCTCAGAATAAGGTGGGTGATTTCACATGAAACCTTCAGCCCTTTAAAAGAAATGGGTCCTTAGTTCCTCTTGAGAAATGTTTATTGCCCTCAGATTTCAAGGTCTCTGCCATATTACTCCATAAAAGCAGAGAATCTGAGTGATAATTACTCTAATTACCGTAAACCTCTGTCTAATGTTGCAGCTTCTGTAGACAACACCACCTTGGAAATACTCTTTATATTTGTTGTTTTGGAGGACAGATGGGAGAAGTTAATCTATTCTTTACAGTATGGCTATTTTGAACAAATTATCCAGTGGCCTATTATTTTTATTAGTCTTTGATCAAGCAAATAGTACTTTACTTATATTTTCCCAGTAAGAAAAAAATTAGTACAGGGTGAAGCTTAAATTCAACTTGTACACCCATGTGAAGAGATATTGCTATCATCTCATAAAGAAGATACATAATTAAGCCTGTGAACTGCATGATCAGTTCCATCGTTAGCAGAAGGGATTTCAGAAATCTATATTGATTTTTGCCTGTGAATCTGCATTAGCCTAATCCTCATATACAAGCACTATGAATCAACAGAGGATTGATTTTTTTTCTCTTTGGTTCACAAAAATCTCATAGCTGAATTTTTTTCTGAACACTGGTGACAGGCCTAGACGTTTTCCAGAAGTACCTGTGTAAAAAAGTACAAGTTCTAGGGGACCTTTCTCTGCAGAACCTGATTTGAATATATTGTCACCTCTTCCAGGTAAATCTTATTTTGTTTGACACTACTTTAAAGGAGAGTTGAATACCATCCACTATAAAAGTGTAGTAAATGTTACACACAGCATGCTACCAAATAAAGAACAGAGGGAAGAAATACAAAATGTTAATTGGTCCAAGTCCTGCTCTTAACTGTATTGATATAAATACCTTACAGCTAGATTAACCTGATCAAAAATGATTTTAATGTCCTCAGATTCCCAGGAACAAGCAACAGTGGTCACAGTCGTTTGCCATATATCAGTGCTGAACTCCATGAATCATTGAATCACAATTTACTAGTGACCAAAAAAAATGGGGGGAAAACTTCTGATCACTATTCAAACATGCTCAACTATCTGAAAATATAAAATCTAAATTGCACAAGATAAAACACATCACTGGATTTGAGTGCAAAACTACCTGTGTCCCTAGAACTCAGTTTTAGAAAGGCAGGCTGCTATTCTAAGCTCCAGGCTCTGGTTTTGGATAACTTCACCGAGTTCCAAATTCATCAGAAGACCTTACCTTCTCCACAGCCTTCCTGTTCCTCAAAACCCACAGCACGACACAAAGCCCATTTAACTATGGGGAGATGTTTTTCCACTGCCTTGAATGCACTTTGATTCTTTGCCCTTGTGTCACAGGCATCCCTGGTGGGCAGCACCTCATCCTGCTCCAGCTCAGCGGGATCCTGTGCACACCTCCCTGTCCACACCACAGAATTCCTGTGCCAGCACCTCCATCAAACACATGTCCACAGCCTACTACTACAAGAAGCACGAAACATCAAATGGACAAAAAGCAAATAATTCAAAATCAGCTTCTCAGAAATTCAATTCGTTCTTTAAAAATACTGGCAACGGTAAAATGGCAGCAGAAACTGCCCTTTGACTAAAACAGACACCATAAAGAATCATAATGCTGACTTCGTATCAGCAACCTTCACACCACACTCAAGAATTTGAAATTGTCTTGGAAGTCGGCATTTGTTACTCGAAAAAAATTGCTTCGGACCCTAAGTTTTCAATTTTGCATCCAAATCCCTATGTTGGTATCTGTACACTACTTTCTCCCTCCCCACTGCACTGTTTTTTGAAGATTGTTCTTTTGATTTGTTTTCATTTAATTTTTAATAAACAGAAGCTGACCTGTAACTACAGGGAATCCAACACATCTGTGAAAAGGTTGACAAAGAAGGGAAGTCAGATGCTCTGATAGAAATTCATGTTACTGTTCCTTCAGGAATCTAACTCCGAGAGGCAGCATGTGTTATTAAAAACAAACTACTTGCGGTAAAAATCTATTTCTGGGGATTGTTTACTGAAATGGAATGTTTATTTGCCAGGACAGTATTTAAAGCTCCACAGATAAGTGCAAATGGTTCCTGAAAAAGATACACGATGTAATAAAATGCAAAAGGGAAGTGGTGACAATATTAGTTTTGCACCAATTCATTTACAGCAATTTCAGATTTCATGTATATAAATGAAAGGAAGTTTCCAATAACAAGCTGCTTACATGGGGAAAGGAGATTTGCTGTGTTTGCTGTAGTATAATTTCCAACACTTTGAAGTTACTTCCTCACAGAAGGTTCAAGATTATTTTCAGGATTATTTTATAACTGAGGCTGCATAGAGCAAAGCATGACATTGAAAAATAGACTTAATTACTCCTACAAAGAAATTCTTGGCATGGGTCCACTTGGTTATCAGCTTAAAATACCCTGTGCAGTTCTATTGGCAGGATCATATGTTTACAAGCAGTGGATTACAGGAGTAACCACACCTCCAGGCTAATTTAAAACAATTTCTGCTAAATGGAAACAGTAGGCCCCGCGTTTCTTTAATTTGGAAGGGAAGAAGGGGAGGAAAGCAGCACAGGATACAAGGGGAGATGTTCCTATTATAACTCCCAGTTCACCAGAATACCGCACAATAAAGGGCAAAGGATCCATTTTAATACAAGGTGATGCAACAAGACTTAATTTGAGTAACAAAGCTTTTTTTAGGTTGACAAAGCACATAAAAATAGCCACTGGTTTGCTAGGGAAAATCACCTCAGCACACATACTCCTTCCAAAGTATTCACAGCAACTCCTGCAAGCTATTAATTTGTCACAGATTATTTTCTCTCCCTAGCTAGGTACACTCCAGCAGCAACAAAGTATTCTCAGAATGCCTGCAAAGCCTGTTCCAGGATATGTACTATGCAATTTAATAGTTTATAGCTCCTTTTGAATTTTTTCTTAGAAATACTCTTTTGGGTGCAGTTATACAGTATAGCAGTAAGGAGGAACAATTAAAAAAAATCAGGAAGAATTCATGGGTTTTATTCCATCAAAATGAACATAGTCCGGGCAAGTCTCCCACTTTGAATCCAACTCTGAATTCTCATCACTGGGCCCACTGACAGCCAGGTTTTCAACCCAACACAAGCCCCAGAAGCAGCACAGCCACCCAAGCTCAGAGCTGTGCTGACTCCCAGCAGGGCTGAGCTGCTCAGACGTGGTTGCCACTGGTATGGTGGGACTGTTCTCAGCACTCAGATAGCTCTGGACATCTCCACATCACTGCCAGGAACACTAGAGCCAGAAAAGCACAAATTCCCAAGGCAATTTCCTGTAGTAGCTGAGGTGGCTACTTTTGTTCCCTATTTTCCTCTCTACCACAGGCACACTGTATAGGCAATAGGCCTTCATAACATAGTCTGATTAGAAGGTACAAATTTTAAAGCACTGAGTTGTTATTACTAGTGTGAAAGTCTAAAATCAAGAGTTCCCTTTGTCTAATGGCTTTTCCCCTTCTCTCTCTGGCTCTTTTTGTTTGGTTTTTTTTTTCCTTCTTTCTTTAATAACCCCTATTGACCATTGCACTACTAATACCTGCTGCATCAGAAGGAAAAATGCTGAGGATGTTTGTCAGCCCATACTGTCATGAAAGTCAAAAGCAGATATGTAAGAGAAGAAAGATTATCACATTAGACATAGAAAAAGAAAGATTAAGCTATGAGAGCTGTAGAAGCAGAAAGATGAGCAAAAAGTGGGGGACTCAATGGCTCCAGGGGATTGGTAATGGGTTAGACTGCCTTTCCCCTCTAGATCACTGGCTCGCATCCAGGCCACATCAGTGGTGACTGAGTGTCATTACCACCTGATGGATTTTTGGTGACCTCTGCAAAAATGAATTGATGGTTTCAGTCCAACTGAATGAATGTTCCCATCATAGCAGGTACACCACTGTCTCAGCAGAAGAAAGGGAGCAAATATGGACAAGAAAACTTAGCTCTATCCCTACAAACCAGTTTAATGCACAAGAAAGTCCACTTACAAGAAATGCCACAGAGATTTATTTAATACTTTCACAGCTAGAGGATTGTGCTTCTTTTTTTTTAAGCCATAGTGTTCACAATCCCTCAGTGTTCCTCATGCATTTGTCCTCTATTCCCATAGGCAATAGGCTGCCCACAAAGTGAGTGCAGTAGAACTGAAAGTCTCTTAAGGGACTTTCAAATCTGAATTTGAAACAATATTATATGTAATATCACTGTTGTAAAGCTCCTCCCCTATGAAAGCACACCAAAATAATATAGCTTTAAATGTGCCTCTTAAAGACTTCTGTTTAAAGGTTGTGTACCTTGCCTGAAATAAGAATTAAAAACAGGTTTTCTCTGCAATTGGAAAAGACAACTCAAGTGAACACTGTCTCCAGTCCATATTTCCAGACACATACTTTGTCTCAGAGCATTGCATGTGCACGCATAATTAAGAGACTTTTAGATAATGTGGTTGGAATGACTGGAAAACGCCTGAAATCTCTGGTCCCTTCAGGCAAGAGTTTAGCAGGTTCCTCCTCCCAAGCAGGCAGGAACCCAAATGGTTCCCAGCATAGTATTTGGGATGCTGTAAAGCTGCTCCATGCTTGTTTCTGCAAGAGGGTCCAGGGAGAAGGCTCAGTCCTTAAGGAACCCAAAGCACATGCACAAAGGACAACCTGGAGCTAAATGGCACCTTTTCCCCCAGTCACAAGAGGTGATCTCAACCCTGGTACACGAGGGGATGCAGTTCAACCTGAGCATCACATCTGTCTGTGTTTGAAGAGCAAAGCCTGCAGGGGAGCCAGAGCTGTTACCTCTCCATGCCACACTGCCAGGATCTCACCCCCCTCAGCAGCACAGTATTTTCACACAGGTGATCAGATTACAGTGTATTATGATGTCACAAGGATGGCATTGTTCTCTCCAAACCCTCTAATACTTACAAAATTATATAAATTGGGGGAAAAAAATGAAATTATATCAAGTTAAACAAGTACCAATTGAAAGAGGCTGTTGTCCAGCTTGCTAAATTTACTGGGAGAGACTAGAGGAAACTCAGTGATAAAGGATAGCTGATATGGCAAGCAAATGTCAAATAAAGTATTTTCTTCAGAAACAGACCTACTTTTACCTTGCTGTAGTACTATTTTACACATCCCCTTAAGAAAAACATTTAACAGATGTCTAAGAAAAAAATCTAACAGACGTTACAATAGAAAAAGTGACACTGATTGTTATTTTTGTATTTTACATTTTTTTCTTTCACAATGGAAAAACTAATTGAAGTTGACTTATTCTACAAAGTAGTACGCAGAGTTTGTGGGGGAAAGAAGGTCCTTCTTACTGTAACAGCACCAGCTTTCTAAATGTCAGGTTCTTTCTTTCATGGGTGGCTTTTAGTGAGCCAGGATAGAATGGGGTCATGCCACCAAAACAAAGAGCACTGTTGCTCAAAACTGCATTTCACTAGAATAAAAATGATAGAAATTAAAAAAAAAAAAGGTGGTTTTAAGCACAACTCAACATTTTTAGTTAGGGGTGTCTGTCCTGAGCACCCAAGAGCAAGAAACGTGAAGTTCAACATGTTATTGTTCTCTCCCCTACTCTTTCGTAAACAAAAATACAAAACCATGAGTAGAGAATTAGAACTTCTGATCTTACTAAAAAGAAAAGCCCCCATTGCTCATCACGAGAGTAAAAGTCTTGATGCTTAGTTTTCTTTGTCATTTATTCAAATATTAATAGGAATTCTTGCAGCCTCAGTGATTCTGTTTCTTGAATTTATTCTGGTTTTACCCAAGGTGAATAAGCATTTTCCTATCTCATGACTTCTTCAGAGGCAGAAGTTTCTTCTTAGGGGCAATGGAAAAAGTTGTGTAAACTGGCTGAGGAAACTGAGACTGTGTTGTGAAAGAATAAATTTTTTGTTTGGTTTGTGGGGGGTTTTTTTGGTTTTGTGGTGGGTTTTGTTTGTTTGTTTGGGGGGACTGCCTTTACACTATTACCTGATATTGTCAGGAAAGATGGAAAGGAAGAAGTGATTGGCTTTCCACTGATCTGAATAAATTGAACAACTATAGTTGAGAGGTGTGATAAAGCAATAGGGTTATATCACAACATGTATGCTCAAGCATAGTCAGTGCAAAATCTCCATGGAAAACCTTGACTTCATTACTTCTTCAAAAGCAAGTATCTCATTCTAAACTTTTATCAACATTTTTTCTTTTAAATCTGTACTTTTCCTTCCCATTTCTTTTTCCCAATATGAGAAGCAGTTTCAAGTGTCAGAACTTTTCAGACATCAGTGTTCTGCTTCTTTAAAGGAGGAGGGAGAGAAAAATATATTCCTGTTTTAACAAGTCTAGACAAACATTCTCATACGATGGAAATGCTGTCTTAAGAACATTTTTCCTCTAATACCACAGAACCAAACAGAAAATACCTACACGGAAAAACCTTAAACTGTATACTTCTGTGCTGACTCTTTGTTTATATACAGCAAAGAGAAAATCACTAGCACATGTCCTAGCTGTTGCAAATTAAAGCTCAACTTTGTCACCCTTACTACACCAAAGAGCAATTACTCCCGCAAATTACCACAATAGTACTATTCATCCAGGTAAGTACTGTCCCATGTAAGGATTGCAGAATCAGAACCTTCAAGAGAGCAACACATTTTAAATTGGCAGGTTTACCTCCATTTTCAAAGATAAAATGAAGATCGGTCACTAAACCTGAGGGATAGAGTCATTATTTGAAATCTGAATACACATATAGAGATTATTGCAACTGCAAATTTTAAAATAACTTCCTTTTAGAAAGAAGAATATATATAAATATATATTATATACAGTTATATATTTTTATGCAGATATAAAGTATTTGAACCTTCTCTCTGATTTCCTTATTTGAAGCATAAGCATGTGATAAATGTGTAAGTGATACACCTTCAGACACAGAAACATAAGCAATACTCCTGGGAGCTATAAGCAGCTAAGTAGCCTGGCTCAATTGTCTTGTCATACCTTATACTCTCCTCAACTCCTTTGTTCTGGTATCTACAAAGCTTTATTAAAGTAGAGTTCAGTCATTTGCTCACTGCAATTCCAACAAACTGAGCCAAATGAACCATGCTCAGCCATCTGGAACCCCTTCCTCTGGAGTTTGCTCCCTTTGGGCTGCAGAATCAGTCTATTACCCCGGCATGACACGATCCAGAAACTTGCTACCACTACAGGACCTCAATTACAATTCCCAGGCTGGGTATTGCTGTCAGGGATTCTGCAATGCAACAGACACTGCATTTGTACCTCACGTTACTGCAAAGCTATTAAAGCCTTTGCACTTGGAATTCATGGACAATATTACAGGGGCTATGGACCAGAGGAGAAGTCTGCACTGCCTCAATGGGGCTTAAAGGTGGCCAACAGCACAGAGGAGGATCCACGGCTCTGCAATCAGGTGAAAACAGGCAGGCAGTTCTGCCCTGCCCTCTTCCCTACAGCCAGTTACTACAAGGAGGGCACACAGCACTGCCCTGGTTGATACACTCCCTTCTGGCAGCACTGAGACAAGGACAGATTAGTTAGAACAAAAGGAAGAGGGAAGGGGGCAGGGGGAAAAGAGGGGAAAAAAAGAACTTACGCTGGTAATCTGTCCCTTGCTTTGCCCAAAACACAAGGGATTTTTAGTGCCAGCAAGTCAGTGTCTCTTAACCACCTCTGACACTTGATTCAGAGGAAGACTTGAGCACGGCCCTCGAGGTTCTTCTACTTGTCAGCCAGCACACTCTCAAGAACACTCAACACGGGAAGGAGGATGTTCCCAGACTGAGAACCTGATCTCCTGGAAAGAGGGCACTGGTTGCACTGCTCTGTCCTGTATAAAAGAGTCACTTTTGCATCAACGTGCAGGTCAGGGGACAAAAGGAGGGTAAGATGCTGCGGCCAGATAGCACAACCACAGCAGAGATGAGACAGCAGAGGTAACCTCAATTTTGAACACACTTACTCTTCTGTTACAATGGCAAACACTTATTCAAATCAGAGCAACAAAACACAGAGAGTATTACCCTGGCAAAATCTTCTCAGATGTAGCTAAGAGTGAGGACCTTTCAAACATGTCCACTAAAATGTCAAAATTACTTTTTTTTCTTTTTACCTTTAAATATCAGCACCCCTAAACCAAGGCTAGTGGCATACAAAACCACACTGGACTCAGAACTCAGTAAATCTTGGTATCTAGTACCAGGAAGAAAGTATATGACCTCAGCAACTGACTGCAGGATAGTTGTGGGCCAAGTTGATAGTCTGATCAAATAAAAAACCCACTTATTAATTATCTCGGGACACATCTAGTCTTCCGTTTGGCACTATAGCTTGTATGTGTGTACTGTTAATGCTTTACTGTAAAAATAAGGTTTCTTCCTTCCACTGAAGCTAGTCACACCATTTGTGTTCAAGGACACCTGTTCATCCCCATCACTTCAAAACTATCCCTACACGGCAGCTCTGCCCTCACCAAACACTTCAAAGCATTCTCTAATAAAACAAATAAAACAAGTGGCATGGCCAGCAGCAACTTTAATGCAAAATCCAAACACCAAAGCTCCAAAATCCTTACCCGTTCCTGTTCCTGGGGGCTTCCTCTCTTCTCACTCAGCAAAGCAAGGCATGTGCACTGAGATCTTTCTCTCAAAAGCTTCTCCCTTTCCATATTATACAGAAATTAAATAATTGCATATTTTCCTGTAATGTCTTTTCATAGCATTTATGACCTACAGAATACAATTATGTCCTTCATCTGCAATTTCAAGCGCTGCCTTAAGTATTTTATAGGTACAAGAGATTTCCTGCACTAATAAAAAACGTAATATGAATGTTCTGAAGAATAAGACATTACTTTTTGAGCCATTCATCACATGCATTCAACACACTCACATCACAGGTCCACACCGAGTCACTGGAAAGTGACCTGTTTTTTTAAAAGAAACATCCTACCAAAAATCATATTTCACATACAAATGCAGCAGCTTACTTCAAATAACATACTGACAAGGCTATAAATTGATTTTCAAAAAAACAAAAAAAAAATCTCACCATAGGACATGACACCCCTCAGACAGGGTTAAGACAGTCAGCAATTTAACCAAATCATTACCTCACTATAAAAGCATGAAGTAATTAGCGATTTGAGAAGAGAGATGGCATGGTCCTCTGGGAAAGAAGTCTTATTACCACACATGAAAAAATAGTTTCTTCCTCCTCAAAGATACGAGCCTTTGCTAATCTTCTTGAAACTTGCAATATAAGGATTACAGCAATAAAGCCTTATCAGCACCATCCTGAGCCTTGGCACAAATCGCTACCATATCTCCAACCACACAAAATACCCCCACAATGGGTCTATCCTGCAACAGGAGGGAAAAGCAGGAAGTCACTGGCAAAGTTTGTCCCACAAAACTCACACCACTTTATTCCCTCTCCCTGATGCAGGAACTAGCAGGTCTCAGGTATGAAGCGAATCAGGGTACTCAGCAGCCCCTTACTTCAGCTGTACAAGAAGCTGTTCTTTAACAATGCTGTGAAGAAGACTTTACACAGAGATGTAAATACATTTCAATAACTACACTCTTCCTACTTTTGCCCTCAGCTACAATTTGGAAGAGTCTGTACAATACCTATTTTAAAACAGGAAAATACTGTCCTTGCCATCCTCATTTTGCAGGTGCTGAGGCCCAGAAGAACTTCTGGCTTATAGAAGTCATCTGCAAAAAAGCAGAAAAGTATGAAAGATATGCCCAAAATGCTAGAGAACTGCTTTCATCCCAAGGACTATTATTTCCCCCTGCAGATTAAGCTTTCATTCCACATTCACCTATGAAATAAACAATAAAATTGGAGTCTACAAGTCCTTTAAATTATTCCACACTACAGTGTGATTATTTCATTAACAGCAGACCCAAGCCCAGAACAATGAAGAAACTTGAGCAATATAAATTCTAAGTTCAATAAGGGAAACACACAAGGAAGAGTTTTGGAGAAGAATCGTGCCATCCTAAATCAAGGAAAGCAAAACACCTACTAAAGGCTGCAAAGGAGTTTTATTTAGCTGAGGACCACAGAATTTGGCCTGCAGTGATTGTTAAATGGCAAAAATTCAGCCACGAGACACTTTAGGCGGTGAAGTGGACACTGGCTTTCTCTCAGCACAGCACGTGACAGTGGTCTCGATGATGGAATGATCACATTGCTTACTGTGACATGCTACCAGCAACAATCATCCGAAAAACCACCATCTCCAGAATAACTCCCAAAGCAGGTCCATCAGTAGCCTATGGCAGCAACAGAAATCTGGCAGCAGCAGAACACCCCACTCATCCCACTTTATCTCTAAAATCTTTTAACTACAAATAAGAAAAAAACGAATGGCTGAAATGCATTTTACCAAAAGAAGCCAAGGATATTCCACCTGCAGCAGCACCATGCCCATGGCAGAATGCTTGCCTGAGAGTAAAATAATCCCCTGAGCAATAAAATATTTGAAGCTGAACTAATGCTACCATGATACAGTGCTAATTTTCAGAGAGAAAAGATATAATACAGAACTCTGTGTCATAAACTACCAAAAAGGCAGTTACAGCTTTCACATATATAAAAAGAAAAGGGAGAATGCTGTATCCAGCTGCCCTGCACAGAAATAGCTGGAACAAGCCGAGCAACACTTAGCTGCATTTCTTCTCAATACAGAGCATGAATATCACAGTGGTGAAGCCTCATCTTCTCATGAAAGCATTATACTAAAGTATCACAAAGCAGTATTTGAAGGGCACCATGGTTCTGTACAAAAACCTGTTCATATGAAGAACAGCTCTTTGTTACATGCACAGACTGCTGTACACATGACCTTGTTTGTGTGTTATTTATTCAAATCACAAATGTCCAGAGTTTCTGTGCAACTCTCAAGATGCACATTTGGGTGGTGTTTTTTTCTGTTCGTTTCAGTGTTTTGGTTTTGTTTTGTTTTCAAATTTAGTTCTCTACCTCTGTTATATATTGTTACATACCTGTGTTCAACTGAAGAAGTTAAGATGGTTTATTGAACATAGGCCATGCAGCCAGAAACTCCTGGGCCAAGCATTATCATCCTATGTGATGCCATAGAAGTATCCAAAGACTCTGTACTTCAAGTGCCCTTCTGTAGTATTCCTCACCTCCACGAAGCACTGTAAATAAACACCTGCATGATTAATAGTGCACACACGTTATGGGGTTGAAGGACAGAAAAGGTAGAAAGAAAAATAACATTTGAAAAGACGATTGCAACATTTTTTTCAGCAGCTGGAATAATGCAAAAGTAACAGCCAGAGTCATGATTACTCAAAAAAGAAAAAAGTAACATTCAAAAGAGAAACAACAAATAAACCTTGCTGGCACACATCACAAGGCTTCATGAAATTCCTGTTTTGACCTGTTTTTTAAATTCATCCAATAAAAATGCCTTTCAGAATTTGGGAGATACAAGTCCCACATAAATAGACGTGGCAGGAAAACCACTATTGCTGCAGCATTTCTATCTTGCTCAGCTCCACTGGCTGCTAACTGGTGGCATGAAAGAGCAGTTCCACCAGAGGCTTGACCATAGTGGCAGTGACAAAGCCATGCAAAATCCCAGCTCTTTAATCACTGCAAAATCCACCCCACTCCTTTTTGATCTCTCCTCTGCACGATGCCACCATCTCTGGGTTACAGCCCTCTTGGCAAGCACCACCAGATCCATAAACTAACTTCACAGAGCAGTGAATTGCTGTTGCTGTTCCTAGGTTAACATTGACAAGAACTAACAGAGTCTTCAAAAACATCATAAACTTTGTTTTAGAGCTGACACACAATTGCTGCATAGTGCATTGCAGGAGCACAGAGCTGTACAAGCAGATCCAGCACTGGTCAGATAGATGGGGTTTGTCATCATCTAAACTCTACCTCTAGCAGAAGGGGGTGGGGAGAAGAGGAGGAAGGAAGAGTGGGAGGAGATGAAAGGGCAGAAAAAGAACTACTAGAAACACCTTAGACTACAGTATTTCTTGTACAGATCTGACCTGTGTTATGTACAGCAGTAACCTTGAAGGGAAAAAAAAATCAGTAAATAACCTGGAGTACTTTATAAGTGAACAACACTGTCATCTGGGACACTCAGCTTCATTCATCATTATGGTCTCCTGTCTCTCTCTCCAAGTCAATTGGGACTCAAACTGCAGTGGAGAACAGCTCATTCATCCATGGGGAAAAGCAACATGCTTCTCATTGCTAAGGAGTTTCCTGTGATTCTCAATGCCCAAGTATATCACCATTTTTTTGTGACTGAGAAAATAGGAGGCATTTTATAAGCCCCTTTAATATTTGTTTATATTAGAAACACAACAAAAGAGTGATCCAGGCTGCTAACAGACCTCCACCAAGCACTAGCATGGGCATTCTATTTGCACATTTAACTCCCAAACAAACCCTGGAGCCAGCTAGAATGGAGTTACACACATGAAGAGATACACTTCAGTATCACAGATTACCAATGTAATGGTGAAAAACCGTTGGTGAGGTCCTTGAAGGGAATGACATCAAGGCCTCTTCCTCGAAAAACACCATTCAGGCAAAGTTAAGAAACAGTGAATAGGAAAGCACTTGCCAGAAGCAGAAGAAAGAAAAAAATGTGCATCCTTTGAGCAGTAGCATTGACTTTACTCAATAAGGGCAGGGAAATGGAAGAAATAAACACATATCCTCAAAAGAAAAAAAAAAAAAAGAACTCAGTAGAACACAAATAAGCTGTATTTCAGATGATTCCACTGTAATCATAAAAATTATAAGTAGTAGCAATAGCTGCTAAAAAAGGTGGTTCTCCAAAGGAATCTGGCTTGGTCAAAATGCAGAACATTTCTTTAGCACGTCCTACTCGCAAAAATAATTACAAGAATAACTGAAGACAGGCCATCATTGTAAAGTCTTTTCTTTTTCTTCCCTTGGAAGTTATTAATCAAAACCCTCAGTGAATGGCAGAGGGCCAGCTGAGGATTCTGCAGAGTCTGCTCTGGCCCTGATTACCCGGAGCAGCAGAACACAGAGCTTGCAGAGTGTGTCAGGGGTTGATGCAGCTCATCGAGGCTTGTGTTATCAACTGTAGTACCCTGCTCTGGGTAAGAGAATACTTGGTTTTACACAATCAGACATTCGCTCAGTCACTGAAGCTTCACGCATAGAGCGCCGCATGCGACGCTCCAGATCATTAGCGCGACTTTCCGCGCCTCTATTTGCACAGAGCAGGCAGCAAAACACCGCTCTGATACCACGTTTTCTTACATGAACAATCTCTATCTATGTTATCAGTGACATATCAGTCTCCATTTTAACAGGTTTGCCCCATTTTCCCCCCTCCAGACGAGCCGGGCACGGACAAGCAGGGGGTGCTGCCACCTCTTGGGCGCGGAGAGCAGGGCGAGAGAGGAACCCGATCCGTGCGCCGCGTTAAACCGGGACCGCCGGCATCCCCATCCCCAGCGGCGAGCGCGACACGGACCGCTCCCGGCACGATGGGTTGGGACCTCAGGGACTGTCTACAGTACGGAAAAAACAAATCGCAAAAATCCTGCGCTCGTGCTGTTTCTCCAATTAGTTCTATTTGTGCGACTTAAACCTTTGGAGGAGTTTTGAACAGATGTTGTAAAGAATTGAGCTGTAAGTCCAAGAACAAGGAATCAGTAGTAAAGCACCTTTGAATATGCAAAATTCTACTATTACCATTTTGTAAAAAGGAATGAGAATGATCAGAGATGGGGTGGGAAGGGATAAAAAAGAAGGTTAATCGATTGCTAAAAGAAAGTATGCACCGTTCAGTGAAATTGCAAGAGTTTCCAAATAAATATACAAACTAGTGAGTAATTTATATACATTTTACATTGTTTTTTATATATTTTATACTGTTTTCACCACTTCTAATCTGTACTCTTCTGTATGCCTGTTCAAAAGGCAAAACAGGTGCCACTAAGCTAAAATTTCTAGTGCGGTGTGTAGTCAGTTTTAACTTACAAAAAGGGGTTTTGCACATTGCTAATCAAAATGCTCTTCAGTCAAGTAATCCATGTCAGAGCCCACTATATGATTCACGGATTCTTTTTCAAGTGTTGATTTGCAGGAATCTTAGTGTTCTGAAAAGGCAATAATGTGGTTTCTTTTCAGAAGGGATACTAGGGATTAAAGGACACCTTCCCTTTAACATAGTGTTAATGGATCCATACTCAAAAATTTTCATCTCCCTGTACTTCATTCAGTCCCAGGCTTTCTTCCAAGACCAAGCAAAACAGTGACAGACAGGTGTTTTCCACAAGTCTGTTTGTACTATACTGACACAGTTCAAAATCACTCAGACAGCCTGTATAAGTAATATGCGGCATTACGAGTGACCTAGATCTGTGAGACAGGGCATGTTAAGCCGTCATCTCTTGTGCTACCCCATTCCCCTTTTCCTGCTCCTTCCTAGTCCTCCTCTCCACCTATTCTAATTTGAAAATTTTGTTTAACATCAGGTTTTACGTGTCATTTTTACAACTCCATTTTTAAGTCAATTATTCAGGTCAGTTATGGAGAATCTGGAAATTTTTTTATGGATTTTGATGCAAAGCAAATAAATTAAGTCATATGGCTAAACAGCTTTTAAACAAGTCAGAAGTTTTAAGAAACACACACCATGTCAAAAAGTAGGAGTAAGACCCTTAAATTCCTGTCTTGTTGAAAGAAAAGAAACCCTCCTCTATCACGTTTCAATGTTCTCAGCCTCTAATTAATCCACTGAAGTAAAGGTTTCCAAAAACATGAGTTTGAAGTAACACGTTTCTGATCATCTTTGTAACAATAGCTCTCAGCACTGATAAATATTGACTCTTCAAAAGCATTTAGGAGTAGTCCATTTGTCCTAGAGCAGTAATTCCAAGTGGTTCATCTCATGAGGTTAGCAGTGTAACAACTAAAAAACTGTCTGGCATAGACAGACAAGGAGTGCAAATCCAGAAGAACTGCTGGCAGCTAGACACCACTTTCCCTTGCCCATTTTCTGTGCAATTCTATTTATCACTGTTATTTGGGCAAGGAATGGTTTGGGTAGGATAACGAAGACACATGTTGAAGTGAAACAGCAAATGCATAGCTATAGAAAACAACCAGGTGCTTCATCACTGTGTTATTGTCTCACAGCTCACCTCCAACAGGACAGGCTTCTGCAAAATCACAACAACGTACAAAAACACAGCATTATAGACTATATTTAAAAATATGGACATAAGTCTCAAAGGAAAAAAAAAAGGTATTCCTGCCACAAGAAATACTATTGATTGACAACCTGGGGGAAGGACAGGGACCTTTTCCTTTGGCTTAAGTGAATCCACAACACAGTCACGTACTTCTGTTGCTGACAATCCAAGTCACATAACAGATGGAAACAGTCTAACCGTGCCAGGGAGAGTTCCCTCTCTCCAGGAAAACTGAAAAAGGGGCACATTGTGTTTCCAGCAGGAGATTCCTCCTCAGTGTTTGTGGGCGACTGAAATGCCATGCTCTCCATCCCTACCCCACTTCCCAGGGCAACGTTGGCCGTAGGCATCAAAATGATCCTGAAGTTGCTGCTACTGGGGACATGGCTCCTGGCTCACAATCACAGAAACTAATAGGAATGGAGATTAATCTCAGTCCAAGAGTAAGATAACAGTGTTTCCTACAACGATCTCAGCAACAGAGCATCTCAAACCATCTGTGGGGGCCAAAAGATAATCCATTTACATTGCTTTCACACCATTTAAAGAGGGCAAAACTACAGGTGTGGGACAAAGTCTTAACAGAGTAAAATGCATTTGACCTTTAGTAAAGTGCAACGCAGATTAAGTAGATTTTCCTGAAAGCTTTTCTCCTTCTCTTTATTTCAAACAACTTTAGGTACAATTTGAGGATGGTCAACATTCCTTTGTTATTGGTTTAAACTATTTTCCTAAACTTGGGATCCAAGGAAGACAAAACTCTGCTAAAAGCACATCATTACAGTTCACTTAGAGACACTGTGCAAGACAGAAATTCTAAATGAATTTGCAACATGATTTTATATTAATATTTTTCTTTCTGACTTAGCATAAAAGAAGTCTTGTATTTCCTACACCGTTTAGAGAATATTCTGATTTGTTGAAATTAAAGTAAGACTAATACCTTTGTAGAAACATTGTGACTTCATCCAGAAAAGATGCTTTATTTCTATGGCTTCAAAAAGAAATATCCGCCATTACAAAAAAAAAACAATTCATAAACTTGAAAGTTGGGGGGGGGGGGGTGATAAATAAAATTAAAAAACCTATATTTTTATGACTAAAAATTGAGCACTTAGAAGACTAGAATAGGTGAATGAGAACAGTCAAACTAAAAGGCATTTTATAAGAGTAATACGAAATAATTTGCTCTCTGCTGCAATATGAAAAAAAAATCAGCTTTTCTTTTGGTGGTTTTTTGGTTGGTTGTTTTTTTTGGTACTTTTTGGATTTATCCTCTTTTTTTCCCCCCCAGTGGTTGTTTAAAAACACATCACTACCTTGACACACATTTTTTTGAAAAAATCCTTGAACAAGGAGAAAGAGTTAATGATGTTAATTCTAGAATGAGAAGTTTAAATTATTTTGGTTTTTATTTTTGAAGCATACAGATGAAGACTAAAGGACTGTTCATCATTTTAATACAGCTTCTCTTCTATTTCCCACACTATGTAGCTATTTTACAAAGTGAATTTCGGTGATGTGGGATTTTCCCTCTCCCTCTCTAGGGAGGTTTTACGTTTGGTTTTTTCTTCTTCAGAAAAGACTGAAAGGAAGGTGCCTAAATTTTAGCATTCATAGGCATGCAGCATTGCTCCCTCCAAACTCTTCATTTGATTTGATTCATTTGATTAATCATTGTAATTAAAAGTATTCAATTCTTTTCTAATCATACGAAGTTTACAATAAGCAGAGAAGAGGCAATATGATCATTCTTATTTCCACTATTGCTTGAGACCTTAAGCATTTCAAATAGAGAGGAGAAAATATGGCAAAAACTGCCTTCTTGTCTGCAGTATTTACATGCTTTACATAGTTTAAAAATATGTGGCTTATTAATGACTGATTTTTCAACCTCTCCAATAAGCTTTTTATTAACATGACAGTCCTTTACTTGCAAGTGTCAAGCAATTTCATACTGTGCATGTATCCTTTATGATGTTTAATATAAAAGATAGTACAGTATTTATATCCCTCACAATAAGAGAATGGATTGTTTTAAGGTTATACAGCCCCGTTGTGATAAAGAAAGAAGGAACCTTACAAAATGATAAATATTTTCATTAAAAAACTTTAAAACTAAAAGTTCAAAGATATGTTCTCCTCTCTTATATCTTGTCAAAACATGACTTAGGACCCAAAACTAATCTACTTTCAATTTTATTCCATATTTCAGTGCTGTCATAGTACTGAGCAGAGAGTATTGGAATACGATCATTTTTTATTTTGTTGATGTTACCGACAGCTTTATTTCACAAAGCAATCTTATACTATGTCTACCACTGGCAGGTCACAAAGGTCAAGTAGTCTATCCTTACAGGTAGAGAGCTTATTAAATGGCACGTCTATTAAACCCAATGGACAACATAAAGAAACATTTCAGCAAAATACTTCTAACATAGTTCAGTGAAGACACAGTCAAAAAGGTTTTAAATAATTTGAACCTAGACCAATAAGAATTTTTTTATAAGCATCTTCAAAGTAATGCTTCATACAAAGCATTTGCAACAGACACTGGAAGAAAGACCTGCAGAGAGATGAACTTTGTCTGTGTGAGCATTTACTTTGTGTTATGCATTTACAACTGCACATATAGCATATTTAGTGCTAGCTGGCTTACCAAAGTAAGTTTATGCTTTCTAGGACTGTTATTTAATTAAACATTCAATTTTAAATTATAATGAGATTTATATGATACGTACTTCAGCAATATATGTACATGTGCTTTGCATACTATCCTGGATCACTGTAGGATAATTTTTCAGAAGCAATATATTTTAGCTATTTATTTTCAAATTATGTAATTAGTCATATAATGGTTTGGGGGGAAATTTGATTACATAAATCATAAAAAGGCATTCAAATAAAATCTTCATACAGTGTCTTATAAAGTCCACATAATTCTTTTTAACTAAGAGGGTGTACTTTACAAGACCAGAATATTTATAGACACATAATTGTGATTTTATCTCTCTCTCTGGCATCTCTTCATTATTTTACTATTTGCAAGTTTCCTACCGTATCTTTGATCTTGTTATTTCAATATTTGCATTTGCATGACTGCATTTACAAAAGAATAACAAAATAAAGATATCTTTGGATTAAGAAACCTATATTTCCAGATGTTCATCTTCAGACTTAACCCTTGCAGCTCAATCAAAGGAAGCATTCCAGTTGCATTTCTAAATCAGATGTACTAATTTCTGCACAGCTAAAATTCTAAATACAAGTATCCAGAGCCTGTGGACTCACACACAGTTTATTAGGTACAGTATTTGGTCTACTGGTATCGGAAGATTCACCTAGTCAGATAATTAATAAGATACAGAAACATAAAACACGAGTTGTTAAAGTTTACAATTACCTTTCCTCACAGCTCCATTCTAAATGCACTGTCCTTGCTTTAACACATAGTAAATCATCTACCTAAATGTATTTGCACCCAATCATTTTTTAAAGTCACAATCTTTGTAGTGTCAACTTGTCAAGGGTCAAAGGGAAGAACAGGCAAGATTCCCAAATCAATCTGCTTGTAGAAACTGTCTCATTTCATTTCAAATTACCTGCTGTGGCTGAAGCAGGCTATGGACAAACTGCCTTCCTCCATAAACCATGACAGCACAGGTCGAACTTATGTGATCATTCATAAGGGGCAAGTCATGCTGGGTCTGTCATTAACTACTTTTAAACTGCTGTGCAGGGTTAAGTGATCTTGCAGGGCAGCAGCAGATATAAATACTATTTGGACAGTTTAATGTCAGGCGACAACTCCTCTGGGATTAAAACCATGTAACCCAATAGTGGTGCTATCGATATAAGGATTAAGGTACTTTGGGACTGCTTCTTACACTCACAACTTTTCACGTTTTGCACCTAAACTATTCCATGTTATTAAGATTCCAGATGCATAACATAACATTCCTCAAGAGGCTCCCTAAAATATCAGTGGCAACAGTCACCATCTCCTGTGGTGGCATTTCCAGTTGGTTTAGTTTTGTTCATGTGTGACTGTTCACTCCAAGAGAGGCTACTGCTAATCTAAGAAAGCAAATACACTGCAGCAACTAAAAATACATCGGGCTGCATGATTCACAGGCAAGAGAAACAGTTCAGAACCAACTCTCCCCAAAGTCAGTCTGGGCAGGCACCACAAAATTCTGTATTAAGCAAGGCACTTTCAAATGTGGACGTTGAACTATTAACTGAACCTGCTACATAGCTAATTGACAAGGATAGAAAAAATCACTATGTGGTTTAATAAACTGCACAAGTAATTACTGCATAACAACTTACTTTGTGCTTCACTCATTTTTCCTCTGGTCACCATCACCGATACACTCATGTAAGTGAGAAAGATGCTGTTTAATGATGAAAAACAGCAATAACCTTTTTCAAAATCTGTGGACAAGAAATGCCAGAGGAGATCTATTAAACCAGTGAATTAAGCTGGTCTCAGTATAAAAAACAACCCAAAACCACCTTCTTAAAGGGCTATATGGTTTTCCTGATTGCTTCTTCACCACCACATTCTTATTTAATGATTACAGACATAGGTCACAGTAACCTTAATGCATTGGTCATGAAGCAGATGGGTATTTCAACAAGAACATGCAGGAAGAGACCAGCACTCCAATTCGCTGAAACAGACGCTCTCTTGCTCATTTTAAGATTCACTACTCACTAGAATGATATAGATGCAAAACCATACCTGAAACAGCAAGCATTTATTTTAAATTACTACTCCCACACTAACACTACTGAAATTAGTGAAAATTATGAGCCAATTAATAAAGAAATAAAATTGTTTTCAACCTGTGGCATACAGCTTACATGTACTACACAGCTACACCACACCACCACTGTAAATTGTTTAGAAGGCCAGAAGAATAGAGAGTTGGTCTAAAAGGTCAGGTCAAAAAGAGCAGAGTAATAAAAACCGAAAATGAAAGAAAAAGTAGAGAAAGGTTGCTTGCTTGGAGACAATATTTCTCAAAGAAAAAAGTAATCTTTTAACCATTTGTGAGTTACATCTGTAACTACTTGAAACAAGCTCATGCCATTATGAAAGACAAAAAAATAAACAGAATTACAAATGCTGGGTTACTTTCCACCTATCTGCAATAGCTCATTTGTTGGAAAATTAACGAGCAGCTTCTTCACATCTCCATTGCTACTGTTTCCTAACCTCAGTAGCAGAGGGAGGATAAGGATAATTTGGGCTTATCAGGATTCTTTGCCTAGCAGGATGGAAATCACACTTAAATGCACTTTGCTAAAAGAGCTTCCCCTTTTTCTTAATTTTTTTCACCTTTACACATAGTGGTATCAAGAAAATCATTTACCAGGCTCATTGCACTTCTTCAGCTGCTACAGTTCATTTTGCCACTTCATAATACCACAGCACATTTTCTCCTCCTTTACCCAGAGCAGAAAACTGTAATATCTAGAGCTGTTCAGCTTCTCCTCAGGAACCTGAACAGAAATCTAGCACATTCTCTACAAGTAATTTGGGACCGGAACTAGATGATCTCTAAGGTCACTTCCAACCCTAACCATTGTATCATTCTATAGTCCTATAGTTATTAATAAAAAAAAAAAAAAAATCAAACATCTGCAAAAATCTTTTCAGTTAAAGAGTATGAAAAACAGAGTTGAAATGATAACCAAGTAACCATTTCTACAAAATGTGTAATTAAATGGAATTATTTAAATACTAAAACATCTCAGCCACCACAAACTCAGTTCTAAAGAATTACCTGAAAGTTTCCATTTCGGCAATAAAATTCTCCCCTTAAACTGTAAACCATGAGGTGAAAGAATAACATCTAGTATTATCCTGATAGGAAAAGAAACAACCCTTTATCGTTGGGATGCAACAACCAGATTAATCTACAGATACCTCACAGCATTGCCTAGTTGGTGGAAATTATTGAATCGATCAGATCAAAACAGAACAAACAAAAACAAAAACAAAAAAAAATTTAAAAAAAAAAAAAAAAAAAAACAATCAAAAAAAACCCCACACCACAGCTCTAAGAACCCTTGACTTGGTAACAGTATGCTGTAAAACACAGTTAAACTTGCAAAACTCAGCTACAACCTGAGTTTAAGACAGGACCCTGAAACAATAGGCTATGACTCCACTGAATAATAAACTATCACAGGAATTTTGACGACCCCTCCACAAATGCCATCAAGTCTGTAGCTCCTGAGGGCTCATTCCTCACCAAGCCTTTGCTGGGAGAAGGAATGATTACAGGACACAACAAGTTTCAAACCTCTTCAGGTGCAGATGTCAGCAAGTTATGTACCTTTTTAGTAAATGGGAACAAGTACAGTCACTCTGCTAACAGTATTCAATTACAATTGATACTTGAAATAAAAACATGGTACGACTTGATTGAGAAATCACATTGCTTGGCAGAAAAGTGCAATATGAGGAAATGGCTGACAAATTTTAGTAATAAAAATTACTCCTTTAAAAGAATACTGAAAGACAACTTCATGGAAACTCCTAATTCACTCTAGTATGTCTTGGACAATATTTTACACACTGGAAAAAAAAAAACAAAAACAAAACAAAACAAATATCCCCCCAAAAAATCCAAAGCAAGCATCCTAACCATGACTCCCATCTGATGGCAGGGAACACACATCTGTTGACGATTTTGTAAATCTGCCTTAAGATGTTCATTCAAACTGCAGAAGGCTGAAGTTGATTACTGTCATGGAATGAGCCAGGCTTTATTGCACAGTCAAAGAAATGCTTGGAAAGAAGATGCAATGGAAACACGGTATCCAGAGCCTCCCAAGCCAGCAAAGAGGGATAGGCACACTCAACCCTTCAGCTTGTTTCACCCCTCAGCACTTCACTCCAGTATCAGAGCCCTGCTAGAAGCGCTGCTGTTGGGCAGGGAAAACGTAATCCCCGCTGGAATTTGCGGTATTCCCACGTTCCCGACCGCGGAGCGCTCAGCTCGGGGAGCCCGTCCCGCGGAGCCGCAGCCCCGGCGGGGCGCTCCCAGCAGAGCGGAGGAGGTGAGCCCTGCCCTGCCCTGCCCTCGGGGGAACTCCGGGACAGGGCGGCTCCAAAGCCAGGGAAGGCTGGCAGGGACCCTCCGCAGCCAGCCCAGCCCAGCCCGCTCGGGTCCGACACGGACAAGGATGCCTAAACGAGCTTTACGGAACAAAACCCGTCGTCGCAATGGGGAAAGCGAGTAAACACTACAAAACTAACGCGCGGCCAATTTTCCTCTGCTTAGGATTTTCCAGGACTCTTGTTTATATCTGCATGCTAAAGCTGTCCCTGTTTAACAAACTGATGAACTAAGCCAATGCAGACCTGTGTGTAGGCCTGACTACTCCTGTTTTGATGGGCTGGACAAAACAGTGAATCACAGATATGAATCACACAATTATTTTTAATCAAGCTGACCTTGAACTTTACAAGAGGAGGACAACACAACAAAAAATTAATTTCCTTTAAAAAAGCAACTAAACAAAAAAAAAAAAAGATCCTTCCATTCAGCATCTCCATGGACTAGGTTCCTCTACAACACATCAGAGATTAGCCATTCCAAGGAGACAGATCCTAAAAATATTGGGTTATGTAAATTAATGTGTCAAAGCTACATGCTGCAACGAAAAAGAAAATTTCAAAAACGGATGCAATTAGTAGCAAGTAATTAACCTGAATACATTTCTTTAACATGAGGAATCTTTGCCATTGTGTCTTTAGTGCCTTCCAGAAGTCATCTAATTTGGGGGGTTTTCTCAAAAAAAAACCCTGAATTTTTACTGATTGGGATGTTGGGCTGCTTTCATGACACATCCATCAAACATTTAGTTCAGTTGTTCAGTAATGCCTTAGAAACACTCCAGGTAAGATATTTATCCCAGATAACAATTTACTTTCACCACCCCACTGATTTTTGCCTTTAGCTCCTACAACACAGCAAACTTGGCTCTAAATCCAGAGCTACTCTGCTCTCCAGCGCTTCCTTCCACTGGGCACTGCAAAGCCGCCTCCCACAGTGAGAAAGTCAAAGGATATCAAATCCCTACGATGCAGTCAAAGGGAACTAACAGTGCCAGCACTCTGCAAACAAGCATTTTCTTCACATGGGATGTGTATTATTTTGAGAAAAAAGTTACATGCACAGAAGTCTTAATTAAGAATTTAAATACAGAGTTTTAGTTGATTGAAGCCAACAACAGAAATAGTTTCTCTGCAAAGACAATCACAATCCTATGTACATGTACATAAGCCTATGACACAGGAAAAGAAGAAATTGTCCTTCTCTGTGTGTTAAAGGTCACAGTCGGACCTGCAGAGAAACAAAGACAAGAACTATCAACAGATGATGATTCAGGTTAAGAAATATATGTCTGTCTCTTTTGGGCAGTCCTGTAAAGCCAGTAAGGAATTTATTTTTTTAGTTAATTCTTTTCATGTACCTAAATCGTTCTTGAGTTGCTTTGAAAGTCCACCATATAATGCATTAACATAAAAGAGCAGAGGAAAAGTTGATTGACAGGCATCTTGAAGGAAGGGAGAAAGAGAAAATAGATAAACAATATTTTACCAGCTGTGGAGTGGTAACTTTTTCCCTTGGTTTTCTCAGACAGAAAATGCTGGTGGACTGTCATTACCCATCCTTATTATTGCTGATATTATTTTTCACATTACTAAGTAACAAATTCACATTTATTAAGCACACTACTAAAACACCTATTGTAAGAAGCACAAATTGAAGTACCTAAGTTTAGTTCCCAGAAAAACTCATTTTCCATCCGTTCTCTTCAGTTTCAAGCCATTTGCTTCCAAATACTCAGGACTAAATGAGTCTGTGTTTTATTTTTAACACACTCACACACGATATTTCCAGTAGGTAAGTTCTTGGTATACTGTGATAATTGAGTGCTTCATTTCAGATGCCATTGTGTCAGACACTTTTTCCATTTCCTTTAAAAAGTAAGCAGCATGATGGTATTTGATAACTACTCACTGAAGCTGCTGCTTGAATTAGAAACAACAAAATTTATTTAAAGGCAAATGCCATCTATCCTTTATAAGGCTATTCTCTGAGATGAGGGAACAGCAGAAACAGGAAAAACCTTTTCCAAACAATGGCCCATCTCTTCTAGAGATGCAGGAGTACTCTTGCAAAAGGGAGGAAGGGCACATAGCAGACAGAGACCTTGTCCCACACTTCTACTCTAGCAAATAAAACCAGACTGCTGTATCTTAGAAAAATAGTTGGAGAATCACCAGATAGCACCAGTGTAAGAGCACCCTTGTTTTTACTCCTATGTAAATACTCAATTATAGAATTGTCTTATGCAGCCACTAAAAATGAGCAGTCAAAAGAATAGCAAAATAATTACATATACTTTTCCCCTGTTTCTGCAAATGTTCTTCCTCCTTGAAACTCAGAAGTCCTTTCAGATGTTCAAGGCCTCTCTGTATTTGTGGAAAAATTTGACACCACAAACTGAGACAATGCAGGGGCAAACAGGGCTTCTTCTGTAACAGGGCTGCCACTGCCCAAGGGCTTGAGAACATCATCAGGACACAGGACTGGCAACTGACACTGAAAGCAGTAACACGTCTCAGAGAGGGCACAATAACAGAAGAAATGGCCATAGCTTTACCTCAAGTTAAGTGTACCTGACTGTAGTTAACTCCATTATATTTCTAGTGGCAATAAAGCTACTGAAGCTTAACCAGCATTGTTGGTTAACAAAAGTCTAGAGATTTATCTGTTAAGACTACAAAAATAATTCCATGGCTTTGTTTTTCGTAAGTAAATTGCCAGAATGCCCTCAAACAGCAAAATTAATAAAAAATTAGAGTCTTGTTTCATTAAGCAACATTAAACACTATTAATTCCTGCCCTCTTAGCAAAAACAGAATGTCTCATGCTAATAGATCTCATTGCTGAAAACAAGAGCAAAGCAGCTGGGCAAAACAATAACTTGAGAAACCTACACCCTTCTCTGAGGTCCCTTTCCACATAGCTGTGATCCCAGGCACCCACCCTAGTTTCTATAAATAAGAAAGAAGAATATGTCTTTTAATATCTTGCATAAAGCACATTTCATTCAAACAACACTTTTATCAAAGGACAATCCCACAAGGCACAGAAATTTTGAAATTTCTACACAGCACAACTGTTTTACTTGCAAACTCTTTCTTTACGCTAACTACCAAATCTACTTTGCTCAAAATAGTTAAGACCTTGGGTCAAGGAGACAGTGGCATTAGCACTCAACAGAAAATGTGCTTCTCTACACTAAAATAGCTACTTAAGCAAGAATGTGGAAATGATTTATCTTGCAATGTTTGAAGTTGGATCTTCACCTCAGCTATGTCATGACTGCACAATCAGTCAGAGGAAGACTGTTACACTGTCATACAAAGAAAAGGATATTGAACTCTTCACTATGAGTATCTAACAAGTAATATTACCTTTCAGAAAATAAGAAAAGGCATAAATATTAGCTACTGGAAACATTCACATTTATAATATTGGACTTAGAGACCTTCAGTGTTCCAGTCCTCACATATAAATAAATCTGTGTTTAACAGTAGAAAAGTAATGCAATTTCACTGAAAGCTGTTTGATTTAAATAAAGCTGTATTTGTAATCCTAAATATTGCAGTGGTATATTAGTGTAAGATGATCAGAAAAATATTGAATTAAAAACTTAAATGAAAGCTTATTAATAAAGCCTTGTAAACAAAATCCAATTTTGAGGCAAGAAAACAGCCAGGCAAGTTTGATTTGGGATGCAGTGACACTATTTATGTATTCATTATACTTTAACAGCTAAACAACCTATAGGCAATTTTAAAAGTAGAAAACTGTAGAAGGATTTTCAAGTATGCACACCCAATACTGACCAAGCTTATGCATTCAACTAACAATTTCCAGGATGAGACCCCACAGAACAACCAAATGGTCTTCTAGAGATATAACAAGTCCAACAAGATCACAAAATTATTCACCTGTAAGATTGATTTATTTTTAATCAATGCATTTTTCAGAGACCCTATTACCATCAGAAATTCTCTGTCTTAAGAAATCAATTAAACTGCTAATGTGAAAAATAAGTAGTTGTCCTAACTACAGACACAAGTGCTTCTACTGGAATTCAGGAAGCTGCCAACTTCCAGAGAATCCAGCTCCACAATGTGTTTTGCCTCTATAACTTATCCCAGTGTAGCATCTAAATACAAATCAATGGTTGCACTCTTAAAGAATTAGAAAGTTCGTGTTGCTCATACTTTTAGACATTCTAGAGCAAGAAGACCAGAATTAATTCAAAAGAGTAACTCAAGAATTAGGATATTTTAGCCAAAAGCCAGTTAATTTTCTCTTTCTCCTTCTCTTGACCTGTCAAAGCTGTGCACATCCTCAGAAACAATGAAATTCAGATGGTTCTTTCATTGTCCAATATGTCAAGGTTCCTATCATTAATCAGAAAAGTAGCAGCACAGTAATTAAGGCAGGATGATCATCACCATATTCCTAACCTGTACATACAGAAGGCTGGGTACCATACACCCTGTACTTGAATGGCAGCACTTTCGAGAACTCACAGTATTCTTTATTTAAATAATATAAATATGAAAAGAGAGATTTGTACATTATAAATGGGTACAACACAGGTTTCTCCTTGTCAGAACTGAAAAATTTGCGCATATATCAAGCAGCAATACTCAACTTTCAAAAGGTTGACTGCAAATTAAGCTCTCTGCCATTTCTTCACTTTCACATGAATTTAGCAAAAAGACAGTGGATAGTGTAATCAGTCAGAAAGAACAGGCATTATAACTGAAGTAATTTTTTCCTAGCATATTATACACAATTGCATATGTTTATATCACTTACAGTGACGTCACATATAAATTAAATTATTCATGTTTATGTTTTGCAGAGACTATCTAAAACCATAAATACTGCTTTTAAAGGGAGCGCATCAGAGAAAGTACTAACTGTGACACAGAGGGAGATGAATGCATGGGCCAGAGGCAACGCCATTCTGAAGGCACAGGAAAACATGCCAGCAGACTTGACCTCCTGACCTGAAGTTCTAGATAGAGCACAACAAAAGAACATGAACAATTGGCAATTAAACTGATGGAAAAACATGTTAATGATCAATTTAAATCAAGTTTGTCAGAGAAAAACACTAGCCCTGTCCTACTCAGAGCCCTCAGGCACACCTCTGCCAGAAGTATTTTCATAAACTGCAAACAATGGGAAGAAATGTATTATTTACATGAAAAATAAGCCTTTGTTTGGTTTTGGGTTTTTTTATTTATTTTATTCGTTGTTTTTTTGGGGTTTCTTCTGGACAGAGCAAGCAACCAAGGAGTGTAGAAGGCAGGCTGGCTTCTTTCAGTAACTTTACCACCTTAGAGAACTCAAAATGCAGCCCCAGAACAGAAGACCACTGATGGTGCAAAACTCTAAAATCTCTCACACCATTACTCCTTTCATCACAAAAAACGTGGAATAAAAAAAACACAACACATTTTCTACCAAGTTTATCCACAATAGTCCTAGACTCTGCACTAGTCAACAAGACAGTGCTTATGACGACTGGAAAGTGTATACATGATTGTATGTGATGGACTGCTTTAGCTTACAACAAAATTCTAAAGCAAAACTGTAATAACTTTCCTGTGTTCAATTGACAGTATGTGAAGGTTATTCCCATTTAGCTTAAAATAGGTAGCTCCTCAATTTAAGAGGAGTTAATTTGGTTCAACTCCAAAAAACTATGAAAGTTTTATTAAAACGGTTTAAAAAGTGCATTTTAGGTGCCATTCATGTAATTTTTATTCAGTGAGAAAAGACTGTACAACCATTTAAGTCAATATCTGGGCAGCTATAGTTACACTTCTCAAAACTATTGTTCACTATCCCCTTAAGTTTGAGAGCGATTCATTTATGCAATACTGCCAGTTTAACATGAAAACCAAACTAATTTCTGGCTCCAGGTACTACTGGAAGGAGAATATCCTAAATATCCTCCATAAAGCTCCAATTATTTTTTAAAAGTAAATCTGGTAGTAATTTATATACAGATACTTAGAAAAGTCAAATGTTTACTAGAATAAAATATCCTGCTAAATTCTCCATTGCAAATTAAAAAAAAAAAAAAAAAAAGAGGTGGGTTTGGAAGGGCACAAGAATGAGCACGTCACATCCTACTGGAACTTTCATATATGTAACCATACAATTTGTTTATACTGCAGTTCATTCAATTAAATAGCCTTCAAAAGGAGTAGATGCCTGATGGATTATTGCATTATAACTGGATAATTTGCAGAACTAGCTCCTCTATAGGAATATGGAACTTCAAACACCAGATAAACTGTCTATTGTATCTGGTCACATTACTTGCCCAAGGCAATGCAATTTCTGATGCTTCAGTAGGAGTTGTAAAAAGTTCAGTCCATCTTCAGTACCTCTAATATTATTTCAACTGATCTGCTCTACTGTAATGAAGAGTGTAGAGTTTGTCTTCTAAATTATTACCCCAAAACCTTTCAAGATCTTGTTGCCAGTACCTTGTGATTATAAACTTGATCACATTTTGACACTGTCAGATGCTTTCTGTGCCCACATGTGCATGAAAATATACACAGTCTTTATTCAGAAAGCCCTGCACTCTTCCAAGAAGAATGCTAATGAAAAACACATTGTCTTAACTATCACAAAAAAAAAAAAAAAAGACAAAAGCCCCTTCTTTGGAAACCTCTGGTTCTCCCAAAGACAACTGGGTTTCAATGGGAATTTATCCATTATGTCAAAGGGGTACACTACGGCTTATTTTCAAGAAAATCTACCTAAATTCATCCACATGACATAAATTTCTGAAAAAGTGTAGTTGGCCCTGTTCCTCCAGTATGGTAAGATATGTGTCTCCTCCCTGCCAACCAGGGTAAAACCAAACTGTCCATGTAAAGGCCAATTATAACAGCTCTTTATCACAACAGCAGTGAGACATCCACATTGGTAGCAAATATCAATCCTCTACATCTCATGCAGAAGAAATAAAATCTATACACAGATAAAAGAAAATAGCACACAGGTACAAGGAGCCTGGTGAAATGAGAATGGGAGGGAAGAGCAGAAGGTGTAGTTGGAAGCAGAAACTGATCAGGCAAGGAATGCAGGGACAGAAATAACAAGATTAGGGCAGAAGAAGGGTACACATAAGAGGATGGAAATGGCAAAGCAGGAACCAAGAGAGAGGCAAAGACTTGTTAAACAGGGAGATCCAAATGAGACAGCTATGGTATTTGCTTACTGGGTTAAGAAGTGCACTAAGAGAAGCAGGATTGGAACAAGGCAGGAAGAAAAAGGGTCAAGGCCAAGGTAACAAGAGTTCATCTTTAGAGTTACTGCTTCCCAGTCCAGGCAAAAGATCAACATTACCAAGGACACCATTACTAAGTTAGCAGCATCTACCCATGAAAATAACTCACAAAGATATTTCACAGATTTCACAGAATATTCTGAGTTGGAAGGGACCCACAAGGATCCCTGAGTCCAACTCTTAAATGAATGGCCCATTCAGGGATCAAACCCCCCAACCTCAGCATTATTAGCCCCATGCTCTAACCAACTGAGCTAATCCCAGGGTTTTCTCCACTGGTCCCGTTCCATGGAAGGTGACAACCCACTACTATTATCAGTTACTCTGCTAGTTCAAATGCCAAGGGTCCTTGTTATCCAATTCAGACAGATTTGCTGAACTGGAAGATGATCATCAACAGAAAGGCCACCTCGGGGCATTTTGCCTATTTTCCCAGATTGATATCTTAAAAGAAATACAAAAAGGAAAAACATATACAGAAAAACTGTACAAGAACATCAAGATTACACTTGAAGCCATACATTTGTCCTGAGGTTAGTTGTTAAATATTTTCTGAAAAAACCCTTAAGTTCAGTAATTGCCAGTAAGACTGACAAATGTGAATCAAGGGCTGTCTTTCCACGTTATTAGAGCAAAAATTTCATAAAAATCAATAATCAGTGTTCAGCAATAATATAGCTTTACATGTCAAAGAAGACAATATCCTCTAACACTTTAGAGGAACATTAGTCCAGTAGCTACTCTTCAAAAAATATAACATCTTCCTATTGCAACATCCCAGATAAACAGGGATTTTCACAGGCATTTTTACTGCATTTACATTATGTATATTTGACAAAGTACACACAGAGTATGCACGAAGACTGTCTTAAAAGCATGAAAAAGTATATCTGTAAGCATAAACCAACAAAGTCTTACTGTTTAGAGAAGCCAGAAAAGTTGAAGATGGAAATATTGAGTTTGTCCAAACAACACCAACTGATAAACCCCAAGGTCTGTGATGAAATCAAGTCTAACAAACAAAAGAAGCATAGGGCAGAGAAATGAAAGGCCTATTGCAAGTTTGTCAGAAAAATGCTGACCTCTGTTAAAAGCCATTACTTAAAACCAGATCTAAAATAGGTGTCTGAAAATTATGAAACTTCCTATCATAAGTGACAACTATCACCACATGGAAGTCCAGGACTCACTGCAACATCATTTAGCATTACTGCCCTGACCCAGAGAAACAGCTAGACCAGCCCCACCAAAGATAACCCAAATTACATCGCTGTAATATCCAGCTTTGATTAAGCTTTGAAAAACGTCTGGAACACAAAACTTATGTTCCTGCTGTCATCCGTTCACTAGATACATTTTAATCCCCATCCTTTTTAATAATTTTTTTGCTTTCTGTTAAAAAAAAAGAAAAAAATTTAAAAAAAAAAATCTGGCTTAACCAGTCAAGACAATCTTTTGCAACAACTGAGCCCGTGACCAGAACAACAGCTGACAGCAATGCCTAAAACAGCCTAATGCTGTTACGACTTATCAACAGACTGATAAGATAATGCTCTGTGCCTGCCTTTCTCCACCAGAAAGGTTTCAAGTCAAAGTCTGAACAAAAATCAGAAGTTGCATTCTCCCTGCTTTGCTCTGCATGAGCTCTGAGCAAGAGCAGCATCAAGTCAGACCATTTAAGCTGGCTTTGGGGGAGAAGAAGAGGGGAAAAGCATTTACCATCTCCCAAATCATGTAAATGAGTGTCAGTTAGATATTTCCTTTTGGTAATCTTCTATAGTTAACAAGAAAGGAAATAAGGAAAGTTAATAAAACATAAAGAAACAAACAAAAAATATACACTTTATATAACATTTTATATTGTTTATAATATTAAACTTAAAAATTTTGTTTCACAACACTTCCACTAGCTTTTCTTAATCTTTAATGAAAGACTATGGAAGACTTGTCATGGAAAATGCCTGCAAGTTAATGCAGACAAGTGTCCAAGCTAGACATCTGAAACGTTTAACTGCTTAACACTGCATCATGATGGGATTCCCAGCAACATCCTGAACTCTCTAGCCCATTTGTTCCATTAAACAATGCACTTTCAGACACACCATTGTACTACTTCCTAGAGACACATACTGTCTCTTCAGCATACCTGTCACTGCCATTTGGCACAGACCACTAATCAAACAAAACTACAGGGAATCACAGAACTGTTGATGTTGGAAAGGAGCTCTTAACTTCATCTTGTCTAAAGCTCCTGTTCCAGCTAGAGCAGCCTGTCCTGGACCATGTGCAACTGGGCTTTAAATATCTACAGAGACAGAAACTTCAAGACCTCTCTGGCAACTCATTCCCGTGTTTGGCAACTCTCTCAGTAAAAGAGTTTTCTTAGCTCAGATGGAACTTCGCATGTTTTAATTTGTGCCCATTACCTCTTGTCCTGTCAGTGGGTACTCCTGCAACAAGTCTGACTCCCTCATCTTCATTCTTTCTCCTTAGGCATTGGAGAAATTGATGGAGAATTGATCTCACATTAATGAGATCCCTCTGAGCCTTGTTTTTTTCCGGGCTGAATGCTCAAAGCTCTCTCAGCCTCTCCTACTATGAAAGAGAACCAGCACGTACTGATGCACAGGGTTATTCCTACCCAGGTGCTGGTCTGAGCATTTGACTTTGCTGAACTTCAGGAGATTGCCATCATCCCACTTCACCCTGCTAAATGCCAGGCATGGCAGATTTTGTTTTATATTAGCACATTAAGGTAAATAAGTAGAATTTGCTATATTTACCATAGCTTTGTTAGAACATGCAGAAACTGTGTAGCATTTAATCCTCATTAAGAATTTACCTCACTCCTTGGCAAACCTTTTCCTCTGGAAAAAGAAAATCAATGTTTCCACTTTCCATCCTTCAGATGATTTGACATGAAGCTGCAAAAATAAAAGGCTCTAGTATCAAATTAGTCATGTCCCAGTTTATAAAGTAAGCTTCATGAGTAAGTCTTTTCATTTACAGAAAAGAACAATTTAATCTTTCTAACCAACTATTACACCTTTTTATTTTCACCTATTAAAGTCACTTCTCACTGTCCACTAGGATCCATTTATATGGTATCAGTGTGTTGTTTTCCTGGAATAGGTTTGAAAGACTTATTATATAGTAACTGCTGTTTTACTCTTTTAGTTTACACACCTCTGAAATAACATGTGCATACTCTAAACTTTTATTTTCTTTCTTGTTCACTTGATGAAGCATATTCTCAGAGAGGGGTACTCTCAATAAAAATACCTCTTTCAGGTACTCACCCAGGCTGTGGCCTTATGGGAATAATATTCCTCATCATTAAGGAAACAATCTGCTCTTCACAAAAACATGTAGTCAGGTCCTTGGCTAAAAATAAATAAAATCATTATTTGATCATAGAGAACCAGTTCTATATATATATGACTTCTTAAAAAAGGAACAAATCTCTGTTCATTGCCTTGACTGCACACTTTAGAGTTTGCTCTACAACAGAGAGCACAATTCACATCAACATTGCTGAAACCTTGAGAAAGTTCTAAACTAGCAGGTAGTGCCATTCTCTAAGAATGACAGATGATTTTCTATAGTTAAAGGAAATTGCTGAGCGCTGCAATTCAAAAATGTCTGCTGAAGTTGGATAGAGCAAGTGTCTTCCCACTAGGAAACAGCCACAGCATTTCTGTGCTTTCTGCAAAATGCTTTGCTTTTTTACACAAGCCACCAAGAAATTCAAGCCTTCCTAGATTTCACACAGCTCATTGCAAGCCCACAGTGTACTGCAAAAGTGGAAAATCAATTACAAAAACACTTGTGATTTTCCTAGAGTTCAAATCATAAGTAGCTACAAGCAATTTTGAATGTCTCGCTGCTGTGTATCCCACAATCAAATTAGACTACTACAAAGTACCTTAAGAAAACAGAAGGCCCTTTACCAGTCATATGGCCTGTCAAGCTGACTTTCCTTCTTTTCCCAACTCCTGTAGCAGTATCTATACTGAGAAAGAAATCTATGTTATTTCTAGATTTTGCAAACTGACAAATTACAATACACTTTCTAATCTTTTGATTTTGTTCACTGATGGGAGAAGGGGGATCCTCTGTTTTATTTGTGTCCTTTCTGGCAGAGAAATAATAAAAAAAAAAAAAAAAGAACAGCTCTTTGAGAAGCTTGTGTCAGCTTCATTGTCAAGACAAAGGTCACTGCGTTCCTATTCATCATGACCTACAACTGTACCCATTTAAAGACTTCATTACGCTATATTAGAGGGACCTCTTTCTCAGAGATTTTAATTTAGCTTCATTGTGGAAAGAACAAAACATGCAAGCATCAGGATAAGGTGTTAAAAATTGTAAAAACTAATGATTTCAGCAGTCTTAATCCTTTTGCCATTCACTCTTAAGGTAACATGAGTGAAGTACGGTTTGTATAATCACATAAAACAAAATATGAAACTACTTTTACTCTAAAGTGGCTCTTGACTCCAAAATACATAATCAAATTTAGTGTATCCGCACAAAAATTATTGCCTTCTCTTCAAAATTCCAAGTTTCACGATCTCAGGATGAATAATTAGTTTAACTCTCATGTCCCCACACTAAAATTACTATTACAGAAGCAAACCTGGAAAGAAGTTTTAATTAAGAATGCTCAGGAAGTAAACTTTTAAATCACCTACGCATTTCATACAGACTTAACTCTACACTAAGATCACCAAATGCACATGTTTAGTTAAGGGGTTTGATAGACCAAATTCATGAACATGATATAATCTGATCTAGCTTTCCCAAAATTCCTTAAGCTAAAAAGGTTGCATAATTTTAGTGACACATCTCCATTGATTCCTGTTGAATAACCCTTTGGGGTTATTCAGCCCTCTGGCCAAACCCAAGATAGCAGAGTTTTGGCACAGATCTCCACATTTCATTTTCACAAAGTGAATCAATACTTGGAAACAGCAGGCCTTAAAAACCCCCTAGGTATTCTAAGAAATGGACCTTGCTGCACTGTGTCACACTTCCAAATCCTTGGCCACAGCTCAGCTGCAAAAGGCAGGCCATGTTCTCCCTGCCAAGACTGTGTGATTACTTTCTGCCCCTGAAGACAGGATGGGGCCGTGAACTTGTACAAGCAAATGTGCTATCACCAACCCGACCGAATTCCAAGCAGGGAGCTAACACAATATAAATGCCCTCTCCAACTGAAGAAGCTAATCCTTATTAGTCTCATTTTTCAGTATCACCAAGCAGCATCCAAGACAATATATTTTTCATTCTAGAGATCATTTTTTTTAAGAGATAAGAAGATCTACTGACATATTTTACCCACCAGAATTTACAGCACCTCACCAAAATATGCAAGATGTTTTATTACACATCTATATATTTCCTCATTATTGGAAAGCACATTAAAGTGATTCTAAACCCTGCCACTCATCTAGTTGCACATGGATTTCTTTGTAAGTTCTACTCTAAACAGATCTCAGCTTGGTTTTATTCCCACTCATCTCAAAACATAACAGCATCCTAAAACACGCCACCTGTTTTTTTCCAGCCCCTCCAGTAAAAATGCTTTCAGAGTGTTTGAGCAGACTCAACCATCCTACCCACCAGTGACATAATTTCTGGCCATATACACAATCACGTCTCAGTCAAAATTCTGACATATCCACTGGGGACAGAGTACGAGCACACAGAGAAGTAGACGCTGTAAGGAGAAATCACAGGATGAAAAGGCAACCGGTCTTTTGGCCTTTGAGAAAAAAATCAAGATCAAATCTCCTTTTCCAACAGCACAAAGTAAAGGTTCCTTCTGAACAAGACACAGGAATAAATGGTAAGAATCTAGTTTTAGATAAAGCAAATTTTAGCATCAAAGGTAGCACATGAGCTAGTGCAGAATACCTGATCCTTGCTGCAGATCCAGCATAGTGACCATTATATACCTCGTTATTAGCTCACAGAATGTTTTGATAGTTTGAACATTAAATGAGACTTTTTAAGATACATTTTAAGGTAAGAGTATATTAAAATAATCAAAGAAATACATTCTTAAATTAGTTCTTCATTCTTTCTTCATTTTGAGTCTGGCTATATGATATTTTATCAAATTCCAGACCAGGTCACCAAGCACACAGACAACTTTCTAGTGTAGCATCCTACCACTGCTTAGGATAGCTTAAGGTTTAAAATTACCAAATCCACTGGACATTTAATAAAAGCAAAATATTGAGATGCATCAATATGAAAATATAGTAGTATGTTATATACAAAAATTTACATTCCTATAAACATTATGAATTATGAATCAAGCCTTATAAAAGCCAGAATTATCTCCTGTTTAACTCTCAATTCACCCCAGCCTGAATGTACATTACAACAGACTGATGATGACAGAAATTTTTTTCCAAGCAACATCGCCTTGCTGTTTGTAGCCCAGGGATCTTATACCAAGGAACTCAACTACAGTCAGTATCACAGAGATGAAATTTTAGCACCTATCCCTCCAGGTCACAGGTATCAAAAGGAAACTGGGCATCCAAAAGGAAACGTATATCTATAAACCCCACAATATTAGAATATGGAATATATATACTCTATAATATAGAATATGGAAAAATAAATTTATTTTCTTTTCTAATGTGTGAGAAAGAAAACAAGACAAATAAATTCAGGGTTTAACTACCAGTGAAAAAGGTGACACAAGAAATATGTTTCAAACAGCGTAGACAACAAAGGGCATGATAGTTGCTCATTTGGTAAGCAGGGTACAGATCCTGTGTTCCAAATGCTGTCCACAATACTCAACTGTATTTCCCTGGGTCTTTGTACAAACAAAAAATTGCACAAAAATCATTTGAGAATATTAAGTGAAGACACTGCAGTTCATCTAAGCAGTGGGAAAAGAGATTCCAGTCTGAGTATGCAACGCACGCACCCACGTACAACACATTGGAAAAAAGACTACCACAGGAACTAACATACCAAATCATTGCAACAGCCTGATCCATTATCCTGGAGGGGTCATCCTTGGAGATACAGCTACCAAACTTTCAAATCTCTGAACATAAAAGTGTTTTCAAAAGCTCTTAATTATTATCAGGTTTCAAGAATAGTGATTCAGCAAAGGCCATTCACCAATCTAAAGTCCTAGCTTGTGGGGAGATGATTCTGATCTGTTTTTGAAGCATGGGATGAAAACATCAGGGAACAAGAAAGTTTTCTTCCTTAATCTAATTTTAGGAAATATGTGAGCAATTTTTGCAGAAGTTTTCCAGAGAAAGATAGTGCATAGAGCATGAGACCCAGAAAGCCTGGAAAAATACAGCTCAAATGTTTAAAGCTGGTAATCAGCAGGGGCCGTAAACAGTATCTTTCATTTTAAAGGGATATGATTCCCTTCAACACACACTAGAACAGAGTTAGTAACTTCCACACTGTTGCATGTATCTTCTTGGGTATAGCAAACATTCCCACAGTCACAACAGCAACTTCACATGAACAAGGCTGATTTCTAGTTGGTGGGGGAAAAACAGCAGAAGCATCATTCAGACAAATAGACTGTTATCAAGCATATAATATTGGGAGAGAGGAAAGATGGAACAATTGAAACAACAAAAAAATCACTAAAAGAATACATTGAATTATTCCAGTATCTTCTCAAGGTGTCTCCATGAGGCATCAGGCAGTTTTTCATCAGTAGTCCATAAACCTGAAATTGCAATCACCCTTCACACCATTCTGCTTTCACTTTAATTCTCCTTTCATTTCAGTTTCTTACTCTAACATTTCAGCCACAAGTCTGTGTCCAATTTAAGTAATTCAGGAACTACGACAAATTTTACTTAGCTCTTGTAGATCATCTGCAGGCAGGTCAGACATGCACATTCAGTGACTTGGGACACAGAGATGCATTCACAATTCAAGGTACCATAACACACTTGTTCCAAAGCAAAAACACATTATGCAAGCTATGTAAGAGGAAGTGCAACAGCTTATGAACAATTTTCTATCATCATATGTACCAATTCTTCTTTACACTGCTGTTAGTGGTAGGAACCAGGTTATCAATCCCCTCCCATAATTCCTTTAAAAACAACAAAAAAATAGACAATGAAACAAAGTGGAAGAAATATTCAAGAGCCATTTTGCTTTCCCTTTCCCATCTCTCACTGCCACATTCCTAAATAAAGCTGTGGTTCACGTGGGTTAACTACTCTTTATAGTGTAGTTTTCTAATATGTAGCATACAAAGCCATAGACTGATTTCTGTGCAATTTTAACATATCCTTAACCTTCTTTATTTAAAGAAAAAAAAAATTGAATTCTGTATTAAAGTAGGAAAAATTTCAGTTTTGCTCTATTTAGCAAATTTTTGAACGACTGCTACACTGTGCAAAGAACATACAAAATTCCACTAAATTTCCCTGTCAGATTTTTAAAAATTATTTCTAGCAATGTTCTGAGTATTAGACATTGAGCATATTTCATATTTACTTTGTAAACTTTTTGGTTTTCCACATGCCAAGGATTTTTCTCATCTCTATTACTGTCTTGATTCAAATTCACATGCAAAGTTGAAGAAAAATACAGATTAAGTAAATCCACAAACTATCTTCCAATGTCCTAAAATGCTTTTAAGTATTTTGCTATACTATTTTTACTGGGCTTTTTGTAACGCAGAAGTTAGCACAGGTGGTGGTGGGAAAACCCCAACCAAAAACCTTCTTCAAAAAGCAGATAGAGAACTTTCTACCACCTTTACCTTGAATGAAATTATATTATGCATGTGTCATTCTAAATTTCCAGCAATTATAGAGTGTTTGAAGTTAACAATACACAATTTAGATATTTTTAACCAAAACCACAAATTCGAGAAGATGAGGCTGTACAAACTTGAGGAAATTTGTTTTGTTAAGCTGAAAGGTATGAGCTAGAGCCCTGGTTTCTAAAATAGCACATTCAGATTATCTGACTCAAAAAGAAACTGAGGAAAACAAGTTGAAAATATGCCAGTAAGTTACATTATTCCTTCTCTAAATTTAATCTCCTAATGTGTCCCTCATAGGTTCTCAAAAGTGTAACTGGATAATAGAAGTGATACCTTTATGATTTTATGAATAATGGGTTTTATTAAGTTAAAGCAAACAGCCAGAACAATACATATGCAACTTCTACTACACACAATATAAAGAATGTAAATTATAACCTTTGTAAAACAAAAGAAAAGGTACTCAAAAAGCCAACACAGTGGTTACTGACTATTCCATCCCTGGTAACAGGCTGGGTTCTGTGTGTAAAGAACAGTTGTTTGCTTATTAAAACTGAAATAGCATGTAATACAGAATCAAGTATAAATAAAAGGTTAATGGAGTTACGTGGACTCTATGAGAACAAACTCTAGGTTAGTGAGGGAGAAAAAAAAAAAAAGACACTTACTAGTAAAAGAGATCATGAGTGGGCTCAGGTTTCAATCCTTAGTGGTGAGGGACAACAGGAGAAATTACCCAGGATTTTTGTAACAATTCCTTTAATAATACACCACTTTCATAACCAGAAGTGTTTTACACTTGCACAATGTTAATAACTTTATTATACATGGAAGCCTGTAATAGGCCGATTACACAATAAGACTGCAAACAACCACTGGTACCTTCCTGACAACAGAAAAGTACGTAAGACTGAAACATCACCAAGAGTACATAAAAAACCATCATCATAAACATCACCAAAATTACATTAAAAAACTAATGAAAAAATACATTTGCAAAAAGTGGTTTAGAGCAGTGCCACTGCCTTTCAGCAGCTTTGAATGGCCACCAGTATTTCTAGCAGGTTTCCATGGCTCCACAGGCATTTATCAGGATTCACATATAATAAATAATGTACCACAAAATATACATAAAGTAAGGCAATAATTCCAAAGAAAAGTTCTGTTGATATTAACAAGCCACTCAAGTCCTACTTTTGTAGTTGATGCCATCACCAGAAGCCTTTGATGGAATTGCAGCCTTAGGCCCTAAAAGCCTGCCATGACGAACTGCTGCAAGCCCCTCTCTCCGTAAAGAGCTCCAGTGACACCACTGGTACACTGCTGGGCACAGAGGTCCGTGTCAGCTGATCCTGATGCAGGATAGGGGCCTTAGTATGTACAATTGGGAGTATATTATTTCTTATCGTACATGGAAACCTTGACATAGTTCTAACTCACATGGGTGTTCATTGTTCATCATCTGATGTCTTAAGACATCAGAAAGTACATCATAAGATATGCACTTTCTGGAATGTAAATATTTTTAAATGCTAGCTATTAAAGTTGGGGTGAGAGAGTGAGCAGGGAAGAAGGGAAAGAAAAGGGTGAGGGGACCAGCGAGACCAAGTCCAGAGGAACCAGGAACACAATAAAATAGAGGGAACCCTTTACACTAAAAGAACGTGAAAAAGGGGAAGAGCAAGAGATGGGCTTTTTTGAACCATGTATAATAAATAATGTATCCCAAAAGCCTATCTGGATTATGACTGTAGTTTCAAGATGGGGTTCTAATGACATGAACCAGAAGCACACACTTTGTTCTCACGGTTTGTGTCAACAGAATCTCTTTACGGAATTACAGTCTTACGCAGAAGTTCTGGGGACATTACTGTTTAAAGCTACCATGTTGGGCTCATTGTACAGACCCAAGAATATTTGCTCCACCTGCCTGGAATGAGCATCACCTGGAAGAACAGGAGTACTTTAAAAACAAGATGATTTAGGTAGCAAAATTCTTTCAGATCAGCCGACATAAAAGACAGCAATTTGAAATGTCATAGATCCCTTCCTCAAAAAGCTGAGATATATTTGTCATCATCTGTAAATTGGAAGTTCCAATACACTAACGGTGCATAGAATTCCCATGCTTCATTACACTTTCCTGAGAGTAAAGTAATTAGAATAAACCTTAGTCCTAGGAACAAAGTTAATTTTTTGCATTTTAAACTTTTGGGCTATTCCCTGACAATCTACATAATGTAAATTTGATTGCTAAACATTTGTCACTTGAACAAAAACACTATTTTAAACTATTGATTTTTGATTAAAAACCATAATAAACAGAGCTAAAAAAAAAATCACACTAACAAAATAAACTAAATATGAAAAGTTGCATTGAAAGGGCATGTTACATTATTCTTAATAGGACCGTGTAGAAACATTCCAATGGCAGTGTTGTCAAAGTAAAACAAATTACATTAAGAAGACCCCACAGCCTGGTCACAGTCAGGACCTTACCTGTAACTCTGGCTGGTTGGGGTTTTTACTCGTGTACTACATGGCTCACTTACATCAGACATCATATTTGTATACCCTGAGAAATCTGACACTGAAGTCCTTACTCTATGGTCCACTTCTCCATTAGAGTTAGTGATAAAAGTCATTGGCACCCTGCTGCCCGACTTAAACTGAGAACCAAACGCTTGTGCAAAGTTCTCGATCTGGTAGGTTGCTCTAGGCTCTATGTCCTTCTGAGGATCTATCTGGCTAGTTAACTCCTGAGATGGGATCTGAAAGCTTGTTGAGGATTCTAAGTTTTTCTGTTCCTTCTGGCCAGTCAGTTTCTGAGATGTTGACTGGTAGTTAGATGAAGTCTCTAAGTTTTTCTGTGGATCAATGAGATCATCCAGCTCTTGAGAAGGAGTCAACTGTTGATGCGAAGCCTCCAAAGCAGACAAATAAAAGCCTGGCTGAGATCCAAGCAACATCCCAAATGGAGGTTTTGGCAATGCAGTTGGCAATACTGAGGTAACAGATTGGCTGAAGCCACACTCAAGTGGAGATGTAGTGTAAATCTGTTTGTCAGGAAACAGAGTGTGGTTATGGAGAGTTGAAGACAAGCTAACAAACTGGAAACTGGGTCCAAAAGCAAAACCAGTGCTATTGGTTGTTCTTTCAAAGGCTTGCTGGAGGTATTTTGAGTACTCTTGCAACATGCTTGCCTTATCATTTGAAACTGTTTGAGAGTTAGGGCTCAGGTTTTCTTCCTGAACCATCTCCGAATGTTCTCCTGAGGTGTGCAAGTCCACACGCTGTTCAGTTATACTGAAAGGATCTTCTTTCTGGCCTTCTGATTTGTGAGAGTACTGGTCCAAAAGGCTCTGTAAGACTTCATCAGGAATACCAGACTTGTCATGGCAAGACTTTATTTCACTATTTAAAGATGCTGAATCAATAAGAGATAAAGGAGCTTCATTATCCATAACGCTAACACCTGGAGATTGGATGACGGACTGCTGGGAAGTCATGTGTCCGACATTAAGTGAGAAGGCACTGTTACTGCTTGCAGTTTGTAAGTATCGCCTTTTCTTTGAAAACTGCATGGCATCATCGTAATTGCTACTTATTTGACCCGGTTTACCACCTGTACTTTGGAGAAGGCCAATAGTTTCTACACCGGTATTGGCTACTAGGCCTAGAGAGCCACTCTGTTTCCCAGACAGTGGTTTTTGCCCCAAAATATCTGGCAGTGGTGATACAAAATTAAGGTAACTTTTGTCTGCCTGTTTTCTGCTTGCTTTCTTCAAGACCAATTTTGGCACCTTTTTCTGAAGTTCTTCTACGCCTGTGCCAACTAGTCCACCACTGGAAGACACAATAGGAATATCAACTGCATAACTCGGCATGGCCACATTACTTGTAACTTGAGATTCAGCTATTTTGCTGCTACACTTGTTTCCTTTGTTTTCAGTGGATGTACTTTTTGTTTTACTTTTTCTCCTTGAGGAACTTGTATTTCCCTGAGACAACGCAGCCAAGCTACCCATGCTATTTGATGATCCAGGCTCCATTCCAGCCCCTGCTTTACCTATGGCTTCACCACATGTTCTTCTGTGCTTCAACAGTCTATCAGTCCTTGAAAAATACTGCTGACAAGTGTCACATTTGTATGGCTTTTCTCCACTATGTGTCCTCTTGTGTCTTTCCATGTGGTACTTCTGGATGAACTTCATACTACACTGGTCGCACCCAAAAGGCTTCTCTCTGCTGTGGATCTTCTCATGTCTCTGCAGTAAGTACTTCTGGATGAAGCCCATGCTGCACTGGCTGCACTGGAAAGGCCTTTCCCCGGTGTGGATGAGCACGTGCCTGCGTAAGTGATAGGAGCTCCTGAAGGCAGCACTGCAGTGTTCGCAGACGTGAGGTTTCTGGTTGGGGGACGCGACGGCACCTTCCCCATCTCCCACCAGGGGGGGTTTGGATGAAGCACTTGGCTTCCGCTTGGCTTTGATTCCCTGAGTTTCTGGCTTTGGCCTCTTTGCCTTCTTGACCTGGGCATCGTGCTTTGGCTCACCCGCGCTCCCCGGGGCGCCCTCGCCTCTGCCAGTCAGCAGCAGGTCTCGGTGGGGATGCTGGTGCAGGTGGTGAAGAAGGCTGAGGTCCTGGATCACGCTCTGGCCGACGCCTTCGCCGCTGCCCAGGCCGGGGGGTCTCTCCTCTGCCGCGCCCCCGAAGAGCCCCCCGTAGTGATGGTGATGGTGCTGCGGCTCCTCCTCCTCCTGCTCGCTGGGCTTCTCTTGCTTGATGCTCACCAGGGACTGCAGAAAGCCCCAGGGGCTCCTCTGCGAGGAGGGCGCGGAGGGGAAAGCCCCCGCCGGCTCCTTCTTGAAAGTCACGTCCTGCGGGGGCGGAGGCGCGGGGGGCTCTCCCGCCGCCGCGGCGGAGGCGGCCGGAGGTAACACGCACTGCGGGGGGTGCTGGGCCGGCGGGGGGGGCGCGGCCGCCCGGGCGAAGCTGGTCACCGGGGGCAGGCGGTGGTTGAACATCACCATGCCGGGGGGGAACGTGGGCTCCATGGCCGCCGCCCTCTTGCCGCCGCCGCCGAGGAAGCCGCTGCCGAGTTTCATCCCCCGGGAAGGCGGGCCGGAGAGGAGGCGCGGCCCAGAGGGGCTGCGGGACCCGCCGCCCGCGCCCGCCCGCCGGACCTCGC
>JAWWEW010000006.1:21626531-21717283 GCA_035583185.1 Anabacerthia variegaticeps | reverse complement strand
CCTCGGCGGCCCGGCAGCCGCCGCCCGGGCGCATCGCCGGCTCCCGCCCCGCGCCCGCGGCGGCCCCGGCCCGGCTGCACTTACGGCTCCCGCCGCCGCCGCCGGGTACGAAAAGCGCCGCGTCCGCTCCACAATGGAATTAGCAGCGCCCGCCCCGCCGCACATGCGCGCCGCGCGGCACGCTGGGAGCGCCGGCTGCGCTCGAGCCGCACGGGCCGCGGGCGCGCAGGCGCGGGACGGGGAGCGGCGGGGGGCGCGGGGCCCGGGGCGGGGGGGGACCGGACAGGGACATGGGAACCGGGACACACCGGGACAGGGTCACGGGCACCGGGACACGGGCACACCCCGCACAGCCGGAGGACGGGCCGCCCCGCCGCGCTGAGCTCCGGGCAGGGGCAGCGGCCGCGCGGGAGGGGCCGCCGCGGTGCCGGAGCCGGGCGGGCCTGACAGAGCCCCGCGCTGCGAGCCCGCCGCGGTGTGCCCGGCTGCCCGCCGCCCCCCTCGCTCGGGGCAAACGCTGCCGCAAGAAACAGTATCCGAGCCCACGTATCCATCGCGCACACCGGCACACGCCGCTCGCACGCGCTTCCTCGGGAATCCTCCCCCCGGGCAGGGTTTTCCCACACGTCCCCGTGTCCCGGCCTCGTCCCAGCAGGAAACACACGGCGGAGCATCCCCCGAAACACACACCCACCCCACGGAGCATGCCCCGAAATACACACCCACCCCACGGAGCATCCCCCGAAACACGCACCCACACCCCACGGAGCATCCCCCATACACCACCGGACCCCACGGACAGCATTCTTGGCCCACCCTCGCAGCAAAACCCACCCTAATAATGCTCACTGGTTTGGTTACATGTACAGAAATAATTCATCCTTATAATGGAAATGCAATGAAATTGTTGTTACTTTGAAATAGCACCTTATTTTGGTTAATCGGGAGAACTGGTTTTTATCACAAACATAATGGAAGCAGAGCAACAAGATGGATAAATTCCTTATGATTTTTCTGCCTTACGTGTCAAAAATACTTCCCTTTATGGCAGATGAGCCTGTAAATAGCAAATACTTTTCATAGCCCTAACTGGTACAAAGCCTTGGGTCAGATTTTAAAATCTTAAATGTATCTAACCGATGGAAAAAATAGAATTGGATACAATTTCTGTACTTGACTTCAAAATTTTGTTGAGTAAGCAAAACTTATTCCTTTTATCATTTAAATACAGTTTCCTTAACATAGCATGTAAACTAACAGTTAATTTGGAAATGTACATTAGATTACAACTGCTTAGGACTGCAGGTTTAGCTAAGTGTTAAAAGACAGAGCAGGAATTCAAAAAACTTAAAGCAGCAGTAAAATATTAGTCAATGCCTATGAGAAATGAGTCTGTCCCTTTATTCAGGGTGTCAGTGTTTAATGGTAAGCTGGGATGCATATAAGCTAGTCCAAGCATGAAGGGCAGTAGGACACTCGTATGGAAAGCCAACTTTGTCCCTCAGTTATCAAGATAAGAAACCTGTCATTTCTCTCATTCACTCTGTCAGCCTTGAGATACTCCAAGCAGACTTACCTCTGTGTTGTACACCCCATATATCAGGAAGATGAAGAGACCCTGTAAAATAAAATGGAGGGAAAAAGCTGTTAACTCTAATCATTTCAGCAGTAGAAATACCTGAAATAAACTTTCCTGGGAACAGACAAAAGAAGACACACTTCATCAAGGTCAATTTATTTTTCTATTTTTCAACATTATAAGCTGTACCTTGAGCATTTATTTGATAACATGGGAGTGCATCAACTATATTGTGATATTCAACTGTTCAAAAATGAGAAACTTAGCACCAGAGGATCTATAACCTTAATTAGAAATTTTAATTTTATATTTCAGTGGTCTTTCAAAGAAAAGATCAACAAAAATTTATTTTAAAAAGTGAAAATACAAAGATGATAAAGCAAACTGAGAAGGAGTAAACATCTCTACTTCTGATATTTTTTTTCAAACTGAAACTAGGAAAACATATAGTACCAAATTCTACACTAAAATATATATTCCTGCATAGGTATTGACAAATGTATATACCCCACTTAATTATTTTAAAATTTTAAACAAGAAGAAAGTAAGAGATGTGTGAGGACAGAAGAAAAAATAATGCAAGTAAGCAGATAATATACATGAATCACCGAAGTTTTTCAACAGCTTGCTTTAAATTGGCCTATCATTAGACAAAACAAGCTAAAAACAAACAAAACACTCCCTTCAGTGTGTTTCTCTGAATGTCCTCACCTTAGTGAAGGCTGTGCTTCCAGGGTCTGAGTTAAGAGTGCAACTTGTTACTCATTCTTGCCATCCGTGAGGCAGAATCCTGAAAAACACAGTCAAATTACTAGGAAGAACAGAATAGCAAGGGGAAATAAAATTTAAAATATATAATTTCCTATGGAAATGCTTCTATAACTCAGATTCACCTTGGGCTTACAGCATATTTTTGAATTTATTTGTAAAATGACCCTATCTTGTAATAATAATATTCACACTGGCCACTTGAGTCCATCAAGAAAAAAATCCTTGAGTTTCGGACAGAAAATATTTTCTGATAGGATACTGCACTTGAATAGTAAGAAACTGCAACTTTTTAATCCAACATGCAAATTACCTCAAGACAGCTGGATTAATTCTGTATTTGCTCATCAACAAAATCACTATCTTATTGGGCAGGAACTAATAAAAGATACCAGTCATGTATAATATTTTCGTGGATTAATCAATGCCAGCGTAAAATTCTTGTCAGAGAATATTTTTACTGAATTATTTTTGTTTAGTTTTTGGTTTGTTTGTTTGTTTTTTAAATGTTAAAATCCAACACTTCCTTTCAGTTACTTTCAGATTAAATCAATGAACTCCACAATAAGTAGGAACAGATTCGAAACAATAGACAGCTCTGGTTTTGAGTGTGCCTTCACATGAAATATGACAATTATATCATGCTACTTACTTGTAAAGAGAACAACCAGAATCTCAAAGCTTGGCAACTCAGATTAATTACTCACATGCAAACTATTTTTAATATAAAATGCCAGTTATGTGACTAAATATAGTTAGTGAACAATTCTGAGTGCTTTCACAGAATTATCTGCAATCTGCATTTAGAAGAAAAAAAATCAGAAACTTTCTGAAAATTTATACTGAAGTTAAATTAGTTATATCTGAGATAAAAGTAAATAGTGAAGTTATAGAAAGTAAAATGAGCACATCATAATTGCATTAAACATAATCAACTGGCAGCTAATTAGTCAAATTATTCAACATACAGCAACAGAAGCAGCATTTTGTAGCTGAATGTTCTGCAAAACAGTGTCAACAATACAAATGTAAACAGTGTAAAACACAAATAATGGAAGCATTTTTATTTACAAATCTGATCATGATCTGCTTTATACATATATTAAAAAAAAGGAGGCGGTATAAAGTGTATACCTTTATTTCCTCCTATCTCCACTTCAGGTCCCAGGATTTTAGGGATTTCTGTCCCAGGCAAGAGGCTGCAGTGGGTAGATGCCATAGTGAGAAGGAATAATCAGCTATTGTTAAGAACAAGAAAAAAAAATTAAATTCCTTTCTCAGGCTGATCCCAGAAGGGAGAGTAAAATCAGATGCTGCTTGCTATTCAGGTACTTTCATGAGTTAAAATTCTTGTCAAAACTGTCAGTCCAAATAATATTGTTTGCTGTGATACTAAGACTAAAAACAATTTAAGAATATATGTTTAAGCTTTCCAACACACTGGAATTTTCTTTTGAACTTAGATATGCAAATATAATGTTTTCAATTGCTTATGAATCTCGTCTGAAATCTATGAATCTCATATAATCTCAGGAAAACAAACTAGTTAGCTACTTAGTTGTGGATATTTGCTAAACTTACAGCATATTTAAAACAAATTATTAAAAATTCCAGATCTTAAACTGGCAATGCCGAGTTTTTGGTTTTCTTGAGCTTGATAGCAGCTCCTTTAAATACTTAACTGTTACAGATACGAAGTGCTATGGACATTGTTATCTTAATTCTTGGAGACTTCTGGGAGCTTTTTGTCTTGCTTTATCTTTGGGGGCAGGGAGGCTATCCTTTAGCATCAATACATTACTCTTGTAGAATCAGCCCAACAAGGATTTTACTTTTTGCTTGCAATGAGTTACGAGATCTTGGCACCTGCAACTGAAATAAGGGGTCACTTTCTACACAACACTGTCATCAACAATTACCTGTACAGGACAGTTTGTGGTCCACCTGAGATCAAAATAAAGAGGTACAGTTCCTCAGGTGGTTTGAAATGTAACAATAATGTGGTCTTACATAACTGATAGTTCAGGTTTTTTAGCTCATTAATTGCAAAAAACCAAGAGTTTTCTCAGTTTCTTCAGTGGGCCCTGGTGGTAGCTGCAGTGTGGTTCTGTGAGCAGCTGCCTCAGTTGCTTGGGCTGGTCAGATGTTCTTTGGCTTCTGGGAATTAAGCAGAGTTGTGATTGAGCCAGAAATTTTATCCAGAACTGTTTATTATTTCTGTGGGAATTGGAAAAAAAAAAAAACACTTCATTAAGAAGCATCCCTGTATTTTTTGTGTTCCAACAGCACATATGAACACCCAGAGGAACTGTAACCCCATTATGCTAAGTAGCAGGTACATCCAGAATAAAGCCATCTCTGCCTTGGAAAGGTAAAGGTTTCTAGACAGAACATCTGGCCACATGCAGAGAAAAGAGAACGTACAAGCACACCTGTCATTTTCCAAGTCTAATCCAAAGGTAGTATGTGTTTTTTGTAGACATCAAGTTGAAGTTAAAAACCTTCAGCTGAGCTGGAATCCTGCCTTTTGCAGAGAGGAAAGCACTGCTGTGTGCTTAATTACAGTTCTGTTTGTCACTGTGCAGGGCGGGAACGAATTGCTCAGCTTTTAAATTTGGCAGGTCTTAACAGAATTGTCCTTGCTATCTTGAATAAATCAGTCTATGGACAGTCCTAATCTCTAGCAAGTTTGTCAGGATCTGTTCCAATTTGGGTGGTACCACTGACAGCTGACACTCTTATCAGAAGTTCATTCTGCTTTAGGGCAACAGAAACCTGCCTTGCAATTGTTTTAGCACAAGTTTCTTTCCCCTGATTTTAACATTTGTCTCTCACTCTGTTACTATTTGATATTTTCTAAAAACTTCCTTTTTACAGACAGTATATTTCATTCAAGATTAAGCAATCAATTACAATCTTTTTTGTGTGTGTGGTGGAGACTGCTACATTGATGCTTTCAATATTTTGAATTTTAGCATTTTTTTTCAATATATCCATTTTTGAGTATGTGGAATTACTTCATCCTTCTGCTGTTTATTTTTAAGCCTTTGCACTCTAATTTGTTTGGCATAATTAAAAAAGATTTTTAAGAATTCCCAACTATGAAAATCCATACAGTAATACTTTAAAAGATCAGTTAAATAAAACCAGATTAGCAAAATATACATGAATGGAAATCCATGAAGCATATTCTAAATAAAAACAATTATAAAAATAATTAAATATTTTAAAACATTAAAAATGTCCAAGACTGTAAAAGCGTGGATTTTAAGAAATTTTGTGCTGTATAGTAGAGAGAAAGATAGTAGGTAATATGCAGCTATACTAAACTAATTCTGATCTTTTTTCATAAATTAAAAAAATAAAGCTATTGCAGCAATCAAAACTGCAGACTCCAAATAGAATTTTTCTTACTCACACAAGCAGTCTTTCTGTAATCCTAAAAGAAATAAAAATTGTCTTGGCAAGGATAGATTAGGTGTTTGCTGTTTGTTTTAAATCCAGATCAGTGGTGGAACCTCAGGTAACTTCTGTCATACAACATCAGGTTTAATGCAAAGAATATCAAATTCCAAAATTATGGGATTTTTCTACCATAGCTGAAGAAGTTTGAAATCTTTACTTCAACAGTAAGCAAGTTTAACATTTGAAACAGTACTGTTGTGAAATTTCAAAGTCACTGTCCCACGAGCAATTGCTTCAGCTCTTGTAGTTATCAGTCAATTAGTACTTGCACGCTTAGCAGACAGGAGGAAATAATGTGACTTTGAATCAGATTTGCTGCCTATAAAACCTAGAAGTTAAAAAAAAAAAAATACAAAAACAAAAGAAAAAAATCAAAACCCACACAGCAGAAATTTTGTAATGCCAATTAACAGATCCTCAGAAAGTTGGTAGTAATAAACTGTCACAGCAAAAGTCCTGGAGCAGATCAGTGATCTACCCTGTAACAGGTTCTTTGGTATGGCCTTGGAGATTAATTTCTCTTTGCCTCAGCTGCATACAGAACCAGTTGGTACTTCCTTAATTCTGAGCCATATTAGAAAGGTATTTCCATTAAAGTCAGGTGAGGGGGAGAGGGATAGGTAGAGTATTACTCTGGATTCCACACCAAGAATCTCTGCAAGGACTGAAATACACAAACAGTTTTTTGGGCTTTGTTCTGTACACGTTTCCAAAAAGGCAAATCTATCCCATAATGAAAATATCAACAAATAGCCTGAAAGAGAAAAATCTGTCTTTTATCCATAGAAATTTTTATGATTCAAGAAATGATGATGATTTTTTGAAACACTGGTTCAACTGCTTTTAAGGAAAGGAACAGCAATAGTTCAAAAATCTAATTTTAGCCACATGAATGGCCTATTATCATAATTCTTAGCACTTAATGACAAAAAACCCCACCCTATCTTAGTTTCCAGTGATGCTACACCTTTCCTTCTCAGAAATACATGCTGTTAAGGAGTCATAATAGATGAAATTATATATAATACTTGCCAGTAGAATAACTGGGATCTAGGACATCAAAAGAGCAGCTCAGATTCTCCACAGCCTTAGCAAATTAGCATTCCATGTTGTCAAATGTAAGCCTACCCTAAAGTTTATTTTAGATAAAGTCAGCAATAACCCTTCTACACAAAGGTAAGTTTTATATGAAAGGAATAAAGAAAAAAAAAAAAAGACAAAAAAAAACAAGGAAAAAAAAAACCAAACAAAAAAACCACAACAACAAACCAAACAAAAACACAACAACAAAGTAGGAAGGGACTTATAGACATCATCTGTCCACCTCTCTGCATAAGCGGGGAGAGGATATTCAAGTGTCAGAATAAGCTTTCATATGGCAGATATAACAAATTTCTGCATGTCATCTAACAGGTTTTGGTTTTTTTATGTACCTTACAAAGATCCCATTGGAGCACCTAGACAAGCCTGTGTTGATCTACTTTTTGAGGTGACCAGGGTCCTTTTTTTCACTTGTCCTTTAAGAGGACAACTTGACCTGTGCACTAAGTCTATGAGCATTACAGTCAGGGCTACAAGAATCATTTTTTTAAATGGAATTTTATCGTAAGGTTAAAAGGTTTCTGTTTTTTCTTTTCAGAGTTATACTTTACAAATTAAGATATTCTTTCAGAGCATGAAAGAGCCAAGACGTGAAACCAGTTGCGTTTTTTTTCTGATAAAATTAATTGCCATGATCACACCAACACTACATACATCAAAAATCTAAACAGCACCAGTCACAGGTTTTGTGCTTATTTATATGTGGTACAAAAAATGTTGATTCACACCACATTGAGCTAAATTCTGTATTCCTCATACTTAGCAGCACCTCACAAGATAGTTAGTGAGTTTACCCTAGATCACTCACAGCCATTACAGTATTGTTAGATGTGCATAGAGAGGAGGAAAAAAAAGTCTGCCTGTTCCGAAAGAAAACTTTTAGAATTACAATTATGGAGATTATACTATAAGTGTCACTGTAAAATCTCTATAAGAATGCTAGAACACAGTCAAGTTTCAATACTAGCATTATTGTCATTTACCAGTTTGTATTTGCAAATATTCCCCCACCATATACACACAAATAGGTAGGTGTGTTGTAAAAGATCACAAGGCTGCTACACATACTGTGAATCACCCTCCCCTTTGCTTTACAGTAATTTAAAATCTAAGGTTACAGCTTTTCTAAATCTGTAGACATCCAAAAAAATTCAGTGGACTACACTGAAAGCAATATCCACTTTTCTTGGGTTCCTTAGAAATAATAGGCAGAGCCCTGCAAACCTATAGGGAATAGCTAAAAAATCCCCCAGTGCTGCCCACTCAAAGGAACAGAATCTTTCTCCCAGATTTGAAATATTTGGAACAGCTACTCAGACGCCATCCTAAGCATTCTTATTATACTGTAACAAAAACTGTATGATAATAATGACTCATGATTAATGATTGAATAAGCTGTAATTTTTTTAAGCTATAACTTCAGACAAAAACTGTAGACCTTAAAATATTCCTTTAAGATGTCAAAATACACACATACGCTCACACATTCTAGATGGAGTGTTATTCATCCCAGACTTCATTACTAGCCTAAAAAAACCCTCATAAAAGCATTCTATCTAAATTCTCTTCAGTGAGTTGAATCCGTGATAGATACTATTTCCCATACAACTAATCTCCTTATTATGTGACTGAACAGTTGTCCCACATCCTCTCCCACATTTCTCACATTGGATCAATTCTGTTTGGATTAGAGGTGGAGATACACTGTAAAAGAAACACAGTATTTGAGGCTTCATTCCAAATATATCTTTTCCTACTTCTTTAGGTTCCTGATGTTGCCATCCTCTGTTAGCAGAAGTCCCTTTAGGCTTTCAAAAAGGAGTTGTGTCTGTATAGATAGAAGGCTCTTAGCACCCAACAGTCCAGTTATTGGAACAAACTTGAATTATTAGAAAAAGGCACGAAGACAAGGCAGCCCTAAGTGCTGTGTGTAATTCCTCCAGTGCGAGGTCAGTGAATCCTTCTCCTGAAAAATGCTCACCTTTCCTTTGTAGAAGGAGATCACTGTACCTGTGGATTTTCATGTATTACTGTTGCCCTGTTGTTGATGCAAGAATAATTGCATTAAAACTTAAAAACACATTCATGAAAAAATGCTGTCATCAGAAATTATCTGAATGCCACTTCGTAACAGATATCACACATTTCTACTCTGTCCGAATTTCTGGGAGAGATAATCATCCCTTAGGTTCAGATTTGCAAAGGATTTCCAACATCTGAGTTGTACTGATTTCAAAAGTAATTTCTCAATGAGTTAGACTCTAACTGCTGTTGCAGATCTGGGAAATCTCTGATGGGCCCATGATAATACAATGGTATTTTCAAAACCATCTATTAAATTATTGATATTATGGTTGTGGATCTAATACTCCTACCTGAATGAGCAACCATCCAGAAACAGGCTTATGAGTTTGGGTCTTTTTATCCCTGGCTGTTTTTCTGCCTTCTAATCCTTTCTTGTAAGATGGGGTCTGATTTCATAATAATCTAAAGAAAGTTACAAATACTAGGGATTTTTATTTTCAAAAGGGGGATAATACCAACAAAAAAAGGAAAATAGCAGATGCTTCCAAACCAAAGATCCAGGTGTCAAATATACACTACATTGTTTTGAGAGAGGAAAAGTAGAAATTAAGTCAAAAAATGTTAATGTGAAAATAGTTTCCAAGGGTTATGCTTATGTTATCACTTAGTTGCATAGCAAAGATACTGTTTACAATTTGAGTTCTTTCATGAGCCAGCCCTGCTACATGCTTGTGAAAGCCCCAATGGGTTCTGATTCCTTATGTATGATCAAGTTTATCTCAACTATTTAGATTTATCCTGTGTGTTGAGTTCCAAACATGCCTTTGAAATTTGCTTTCAATCATGTGTTATCACAATAAAACCCACTGTGCTTATGTGCTTTGATGATGGTAGTTGACCTTTAGACAAAAATTGAGAAACACTAACTATAAACCAGTACCTCAAGTAGAATTAATAAAAAGGACTTGCAGTCCTTTACCTTACCAAAAAAAACCCATTGAACTCTAGGACTGTATAAATAATTGATTTTTCAATCACTGTCTGAAAATAGGCACTGGAATTAATTGCTATGGCAGGATTGACCCAAAATGCATATGTTCTCATGACAAAATAAATAAAAACATTTAATTTAAATTTCGTTTGGCTTCATTTTGGAGTTTAAGACCTCACAAAAATATATTTTTAAACAGTGTATTTTAAAAAATGAGCATATTAAAGCAAATTATTTACAGCTAAAATCAACCTGCACTTTCAAGGTTCTTTCTGGGAAACAGTCTGAAAATTTGTTCCAAGTCCACACATTATTTCTGTTGAACCAAGTTTTCATTCATAATTCATAATGCAGTTAACCAAATTTAAGATGGAAACAAAAAATAAGGTCTCTTTCCACATTAGCTTGCAAATGAGACAACCAAGTGCTCTAACAACATATTTTGGGGAAAGCAGTCATTTAAGTTTTACATTCCAAAGAATCACCTCACTTTCCTTTGCAGCACCTCTTTCAGTTTCTGTTAACCATCCATAACCATCATGGAATATTTTCATTCCAGCCTTCCCACTCTTCACATAGTGTCATTCTCCTTAACACTGCACACATCAGTAGCAAAAAAAGGAAAGCAGCCACTCCAGAGAAGTTGCAAAGCAACATGGGGGCAACATTACCAGTAGCTCTTACATTACCACTGAGGCAAGGTAAGGACAAAATGGTAAAAGGGAAGAGTCAAAGAAGAAGAGAAGCGAAGTGTCAAGTAAGAGACTGCATTACACTGCTCAGGCAGGTGCAATAAAAATGGATTAGAACAGAAGGGCTAAATGCCAGAAACTTAGTCCCAAATGTAGCCAACAAAACAGTTCATAAAAAAATAACTTCTGTGAAAAGAAACAATTATCCGACAGCTTTCAAGGATCAATATATGCTATGAGTAGAATATCAACACAAAGGTATTAATTGAATGCATGTCATATTAAATCCTCCTGTCAAAAATAAGAGGTGTCTGCAATTCAATCTACTGTCAATTTAACCAGAAAGTGTCCTTAAAAGTTTTGACAGCTATAAAATCACAAAATGTCTAAAAATTAATTCATCTCTGTGCACTGTGATTTAAATCAGATCTTTGCTGACCACTCAAGAAAGTGGTTTTACACAGAGAGTCATTCCAAAGCAAAAAGGAAGACAGAGGCAGGAATGAGTATGGTTTCCTACTAGTGCCTTCCATTTACAATATATTTTACATATCACCAATAATTCTATGTTTTAAGATTCAGTAGCCGTTCTCATTTGGCTGTGCTTGGAACAACTGCCCATTTCCTTGAACTAACTACAAGGGCAGAACACAGAGATTCAGGTTCCTTTTGAAAATACCTTATATCAAAGGGTCAATAAACACAGAAACTCAAGAGTTTATTATGACCTAAAATATTTGTACAGTAATTTTAGAGAAAAAAGTGCTCACACAGTTCTCCTAATAGCAAAGTGGAGAGGACATTTTTTGTTTTTCTTAAAGTAACTTAAGAAAACTAAAATCAACAATACTCCATTTACATCAGATTTAAGACTTGGAAACGTTTAGTTGGTCCGGAGAATCTTCAGACATAAAGAACACAATGCTGAATCTAAGAGGAGATTTGATATTCTAATTTATCTAATGGCAAAGCAAGGGGTTTTCCCATATACTTCCTCCAAATATTTCACATTTTTCTTCTAGGAAGTATTTTTCACCATGAAAGGGTAAATTGCATGAAATTTGAATTAAAGAGACATATTCTAATAGCAATAACCCCTGCCAGGGTATGCATTATGAGACTTATTGGCAAGCCTTTCAAGTGATTGAAGGCACTTGGTCTTCAGGCTGTTTCTTTGCAGCTTACCCAGGACATGCATCAATAGCCTACATACATCCATCTTTGTGGGGCTTATTACTACTATATATTAATCACCATGGCAGTCTGATGTTGGTTACTAGTCACTCCCCCACAGCTGGAGAGGACCGAAAAACAAAGATTTTGTTTACAATTAAAAAACCACAGCATCTTCAGGGTCTTGGGAGAAGCACAATTTTTAGCCCAAAGAGGTGATACTTTCAGAGTTCCAATCAGCATTTCATTTTACTAACACAAGCAACTTCAAATGCAATAGTGTGATTCTGTATTAAAAGCTGATCACAAACACAAAACCATGATAAATTGACCCTTACAGCACATCTAAAAAAGGACAATAAAGAAAAAAAATCATTCTTATTGGAAAAAATATGTTGAGATTTCAGTGCTTTAAGAGCACTTGATGGACTCTGCCACATTTATAGCTACAGTTACTTTCTCAATTTGCAAATCAGAGCAAACCTAACAAAATGGTGGCTGAAAGTGAGAGAGCACAATTCTTAGTCTGTATAAGCTCGCTCACCAGTATGTGCAAATTCCCGTACACGGTGTCTTTTACCCGAGTCTTCTTCATGTTTTTGAAGACATTCTCCTGTATTGCCTGGAAAGGGTTGGTGTGTTACCTCAACCACGTCTGCACAATACGCAACACTAATTGCATTAATGGCTTAAAACATTTTCTTTAGCTGATGGACTGAAAAGAAGAACCGTGACTTATGTGATTATTCCATTAAAAAATAGTTTGGTGTTTAGTTCATTATGGAGCACATGTAAGAACTAAAGCTCATCCATTCTGGAATTTCAGGGCTCCTACAGAATCCTGGGTGATTTGTTTATGATGTGGTCATGATTGACTGTCAGTTACTAATAAATGGTAAATAAAAAAGTAACCTGTGATATTAAAGTACTACATTAGCTACATTGTGATTAAATTACAGTAACACCACCAGCTATAAACCTTTATAGAATCTCCTCAGCCATGCAGTAATTCTCCTAACTATACTATTATGTAGAGCACAAATATTTCTTTGTAAGTCTGAAGCAATACATCAGGGAAGCATTTACTGCTAAAGCTAGATTGAGAGTAAATGCATCTTGGGTTGCTATGAATAAAGCTCTAGCTTCTCATTACTTTATGACAAGACACAGAAATTCACTTTACTTTTCATTTAAGCTTTTCTGCTCCAGTTTATAGATGTATGCCTTCACGCTTTTATTCCCTTCTCGCTTCAGCCGTACGTAATAAATGATTATAAATTTTCACATTTGACCACCTCTCTGCTAGCCTCATGCTTAATGCACAAAGTTAGGAAGCTGCAGGTAAAAATTTCACAAACACTTTTATTTATGATGTTGTCCTTGGTAACGGAAATTTCAATGTACTGAAATGAAAAGTATGATTAAAGGGATACGACGTCCTGACAAGGATAGTAGAGGGCAGCCTTCTATTTCCCACTGAAAATATATAATACTTTTTTGACATCAATTTCATAGAGAATAGACATGGGCTAGTCATGAAAAAAAAGACACAAACATGTTTCTAACTTCAGTGTTGTTCTGCTGTCTTAAATGGAACTTATTCCAGAAATATTTTGTCCAAGTTACACAGCTTTCAAGTTAAAGTCAGACACATTATTTTGTATAAACAAGATACTATGCAGTTAAAAAAAACAAACAAACAAAAACATCCCAGTCTTACTGATAATTTTCTGCAAAATTTAAAAATAAAACACACCTTCTGTTAAGAGAGCTATATTCCTTGCTCGTTTTCTCTTGTCATCTTCCCTATGATTTTACCACAACAACAGGATTTATTGTTTGTAACTTTTGTCTGGTTTTGATTCTAAATTCATTTTAGTGAACGCATATTGTCCTGTGGAGCTAAAAGGTTGTGACAGCCTCAAAACACTTTAGAAGTTGTGCCCTAATAAGGAGTTCTTTATTTTTAATGAAACCCATTTTGTCTTGTCTTTAAAAAAATCTAAATAAAACTTTACAAATTCCATATAACTTTAAGAGAATTGCTCCTATTCATGGGTAAATGGAGGAAGTGAAATAACATTAAGGTTCTATTACTAACACTTGAAGTTTTACATTACATGAAAAATAAATTAATCTAAAATCTCAAAAGTGAAATCCATCTTCTTGAGCAATTTTTAAAGTAAATTACTTGTCTAGTATCTCATTCTTATAAGTGATACATATAATTGGTAGATAATAGTAATAATAATATAATATCTTCACACCAAACACCTGCCAGAGTTTACTGTCCAGACCAATATTCTCCCCAATTTCCAATAGTATAGATACAAATATAAAACATTTAGAAAAATAACTGTTGAACTACCACATTCCAGAGAACTAAATTATGTTTAAATCTATTTTAAAAGTATTCAGTAAGATAAAGCTTCCACCTTTAGGCTTTTTAAGGCAAATAGATAAACTAAGCTGTGGAGAAGCGGGGGATAGTTCCAAAGTTCTGTACATCAAACATTGAACTTTTCATCCCCAAATGACTGTTTCAAACCCTGCTTGGATTGGTACAGACTAAAACTTGCATTTAAGCGTTAGATATTTAACAATATATACACAAAGCTCTGAGTTTCTATTCATTGTCAGCTGTGTCTGTGTACAATTCCTAGTGAATGGCTTCTTGTGATCAGCATTCACTGGCATAGTTAGGAGAGATAGTAACGACCAAACTTTTTTCCTAATCCTGTTAATTTCATGCATAACTACCTTGGCAGAGCAACTCTAGCAAGTTCCACCCTTTCTTTAACAGTACCAATGACTTAAAGAAAAACAAAAATCTAGAAAATCATATTGGTATTAAGAATTTGTGCTTGTTAAACTCATGAGGCATTGTTTTCCAAAGAAGGGTTGGGGATTTACTATTTACAAACACATAAACAATTTGTTGTTGCCAATACCCAGTCATTATAAAAACCCTCATGAACGAACAGTCAGAACATTTTTCAGTTTGTGCTCATAACAGCATCATCCCTTTCTCAATAAAAGAAGCTACAAAGATTTTGTGACAGATTCTATTTGTTGCCTATCTATCATACAAACCCCTGAAAAACACATAATGTCTTATGTCAGTTATTAAAAAAAGCCACAAGTTATAATGAAAACAAAATTACTGACTATTATAATTTACATGTCTATCTTAATCCATTTCAGATTTACTGTTACTCTGAGGTTTTACACCTTGATATTTTTTTCTTCTCCCTTACCACACAATTACACGCTACTGTAATTATTCCTTTTATAATCAGTGCCATTATAGCACCAGCAATCTACATTGCTGAGCATTCTGCATAGTGTCCTTACTGAAGCACACTCTACTCTAAATGCATTTTAATATTTTCTGTTTGAAACCTGACAAAAATGTCCTTAAAGTAGGCATGTGGGATCAATTATGCTAAATAAAGCATACAGGTTAGAACCACCATACCACAGCAGAGCTCACACTTTCTTTTTAACTTGCTAATGTCTCTGACCCCTCTGTACAAAAGCACTTTAATCAACATTCATAGATTAGCTTTTTCTTAGCCTTACCATTTAACAAGCTGCAAAAAATGTTTAGCAATCAATTATATATATCAAGTTGATATGCTGCAGGACTGAGGGTCATTTAAGCTTAGAGCTACATGTGGGAAAGCCACATGGGGAGCAAACTCACTTCTCCCTTTTAAACTTGCAAGCAAAGGACAGCTTAATTAACCCAATAGAGAGGGTCTCCTCAGCCTTTCTGAAGCTCATTGTAAAAGCACTGACAACTGTTCTTTTGGGCCCTAAGAGCATTTGCTTTATGTCTTCAAGTTTCAGCTGTGCACACATACAGCACCAATAAGAACTGTCACAATCAAGTGATCATATTAGCTGAATTTGATTCTGATCGTATGGCCTAATCCACTGCTGGAACAATAACCTAAATCTGGACCCGGCTACTGATGTCTGGTATGAGATATGGGTCAGTGAACATAAGTGCTCTATTTGTAATCATAAAAAGAGAGATAATGCATAGGATGCTAAACTATTGCTTTGCCTCCCCTTCATCTTATGGGGAAATTGATGGTCCATATTCTTCAGAAGGATAGGGAGAGGATGTGGCTGATTAGGAATCAAGGATTTGCTCTGACTCTGCATCTTTTAAAGAGATTTCCTTCCTCTCTTAGCACTGTTTTCAGAAGAATGTGAGCAATAAGACTAGATTCCCCACTGTTCAACTAAGGCATTGGCTGTTAGGGGAGGGGAGTCTGGTTCATTACTTTATTAAACGAAAACACCACCCAACTCATTCTAAGTTCTTAGACAGCTCAGCATGGTTTCTGAGACAGCTCCACCTACTCTTCTCAGGGTTCATATACAGGCCAACTTCTTAGCTTTTGGAGAATCTCCAGGATGTCACATTCCTTTCAGAGTGTCTTAGCTAGTAGCCTGCTAAACTAATGCAAAGAACTGTAGCTTTCTCTGCCACTGTCTCTGACAGGGAGCAGGAGACTTCATTTTACAAGGGATTTACTTTTGGTAGTATTAATGCCATATCATCTAACCAGGGCAGTCACACTCTGCTCAGGACAAACAAACAAACAAGGCCGTTTCACTGACATGCTTACTGAAAAATAAGTGCTAAGTCATAGGACAAGTCAACAGTTAAATGGGAAATATAGAACCTTGACTTGTTTTTAATTTACTGTAGTCTCAAAAGATAGGTCAACCAGAATTCTTCCAGAACCATGTGTAAAATGAGGTGTATAGGGCACATACAGGGCATAATACACACCTTAAGCACATCCCAAGTACTCCCAGTGCCTTGGCACAAGCACTCCAGAGTCAGCAAACACCTCAGATTCCATTTAACAGACATTTTGTGGAAAGATCCAGGGAAATCTTGACAGATGGTAGCTCTGCCCAAAAATCTTAGTTACTAAGCACAGAAAATCCATAGTTGTACAAGTTACATACTACAGTGGTTTTTAGTTTGGAAGTAAGATTTTAAGAATATTGTTTCTTGCCATGCTTTTTGCTGATTCTTAAACCTAAACTGGGTGTTTGTCTGAATTAGATGCATTGATCTGACTTCAACCTTAAGTTACTGAGGTTTTATAAGACAGCAATAAAGCTTTCTTTGCATTAACCAGCCAAGCACATAAACATTTTAATGAACTGTTTTTACATGGTTCGTTGAGTAGCTCCTAGTCTCCTACAATACAAATCACTTCTCCGTCACACTTGCCCCTCTCACACAGGCTTTTCCTCTCAGCGTACAAAATGGAAACAGAATAGCAGTTCCATGGATATTCAGCAAATACGACATTCTAGTCAGTAAAAATGTTTAAGCTATTGTGTCATATACAGAAGATGTCCAGCAGTAGCAAGCAGCGAAATAGAACACACAGAGAAACAAGGTGCACTGTAATCACCAAGCAAACTGCTCGGGACCTCCATAAAATAAACCTCTTGGAGTCACTGCATTGCACCGCAAATGTTTCAGACAATGCACTACAGGGTTGCTGTGGAGTACCGGGGGAGCTAAATTGTCATTAATCATAGAACAGTCCATCTCCCAAACAGGTATTTATTTTATACTGACCTAAAGGTTGAAATAAATTATTGAAATCAGCATCACTGTAGACCAAATCTCTTTGGAATAATTAAATTACATTAATGACAAGCATTTTGGTGTATTCTAGTCAACCTTTAAAAAGCAATGTGAAAAGCATAAAATATTTATTGTTATGTTTTCAAATAGACTTTATGAGACATTATGTATTTTTGAGATTAAAGATTAGTTCTAACACATGATTTAATAATGAATGCAAATTATAAATGAATATTTAACAAACCATATCACGTTTTATGTCTTAACATATCCTTTGCCATTACTGTGACTGAATGAGAAATGGCTCTGTGATGTATTGTCCTGCTGCCTAGGGCCCTGGTGTTTTCACCTTGATATGGCCTTTAAAATAAATTAATTTGTTAACATTTAAGAAGTCTGTGTAAGAGTTGACATAAAACATTTATAAGTCTGTTTATGATTGAACATGCCATGCACTAATCTGATAATATTTATTGTAAAAATAATTTATTTGGCCAATTGTTCCATGAAAAAAAAAATCTGGAAATGTTTATTTCCAAACTGAGTTTAGGATTAAGTGGTACTAATGATACCATAAAGATGTTATATAGTGTTAATATAACCTGACTATTAAAAACATAATGAATTTGCTATTTATGAACCTGTAAGTTTTACCTCAACCCTGGAATAAACTTCCGATCATTACAGGCCTATTAATAACTTTTCTGTGTTTTTTCCTTCTCTTTATCCTTATTCCCATTTTTGTTTCCTCTTCATGGTCAGTCACATTTTTTGGTATTTGCAGAATGAATTAAATTATGCTTTAAAAAGCAATATTTTATTTAATTCTGAACAATATTTTGTAGTGTTCTATGTTCTTAAGTGACAATACAGACTATTACCACAGAAAAATATTAATTTTGTTTAGTTTTCATTATTAGTTTTTAATGCTATATCTATCCCTATTAAATTTATTTTGATGTTAAATTTATTTTGATGTTGCAGATAAAAAAATGCAAAGAAATACAGGCTTCTCAGCTTCAAAACTTTGTTCATTTTAAATGGCCTAATTCAGAGTTCCTCTTAAGCAAATATACTACACACAACTTAAACTAAAACACAGCCATTACATTGGATGGGAGTTTCACTAAATTCTCCAGCAAGTTTTAGTGATTGAAATAATAAATGGCCTGTCTGCCAGTGCTCAACTGAGCTGACCACATAGATCACTGTCCTAATTTAATCAGCTAGGAATGAGACTTACAGTAAGTTACAACAAGAGCTTGGCTCATAATGTTTTATATTTACATAGCACTCTCAATATTTAAAGATTAACAAAAAAATAATTGGAAAAATTCTGATAAGAATTTTCTTCTACTAGCCCTTTCAATTCTATATTTCCACACCCAAATACAGTGTTTAAAGAAGAGAGCTTCAGCTATTTTGGGAAAAATTGAGTGATAAATTAAGAATGGAAACAGGAGGATGGGCTGGGAAGGGTGAGATTAAAAAGGACACTATGACTAAAGGTCAACAAGAAATGAACTAAAAATTATTACCATTAGGTGAGAAAGAAATTAAAGAAAAAAAATTAAAAATAAGAATGAATTTGTTAACTGTCAAGAGAACCCTTACTATAGCAATCCCTACTCTCTTCTGGTGTCTGCCCTGTGTGTCTGGAGCACACTGTCACACAGAAGTCTGAGTGCTCATTTGCTTTCTGACTGATTGTATATTATTCTCACATCTCCCAGACATTGCTGACATCTTATTCTAGTCATCTCTCCTTAGCCATTTTTGCCAGTATTTTCTTCACATTTCATTCTGCAATGCTCTTCCTCACTGCTGTTCTCTTGTGCTCACTGAAAACTGTTTCTGACATGCAACCTCCTAAGACTTATCTCATGATCAGTTTGGGGATCACCCCTATTTAAGCTCCATCTCAGTCCAGATTCTTTTACTCATCCACTGCTTCCTATATCTTGGGAAAAGCTGCTGCCAACACCAATTTTCTTTCATTTCAGGGCCCTTAAAAGAGATCTAAAAGTTTGCAGTACTACCTCATCATGGACATCTCTTCAGATGCAGACAAAAGCCTAAGCTGAACTGGATGACAGACTAGCTTCACTCAGTAAGACAACATTTCAATTCTCCACAGTATTGTTCATGACTCAGGAAGCCTTTGTTCCAGATCTAAATCCAGGAGATAACAATATTGTTTCTCTTTGGCAAATTTTTCCCCTCCCAGTTTAAATTTTCCCTGAAACTCAAACTCCTGTCAAACATTCTACACCAGTATCTTTGCCATTTATTGACTGAACAGTTAATACGGGTGACCTAAAGCATCATACCCAAGACAGAGAATTTAAAAGCCAACCAGCACATCAGGTTGCAATGTGAGAATTAAACAAACTTAGGTTTAACTGTCCATGTCCTTGAGGTGGTAGCATTTTCTATCAAGCCTGATGATGTACTTTTCAAATCTGATTGAAGTGTCTTTTTGTTTTTTATCTTTTTGGGGTTTTTTAAAAACATAATCTTGGCTTTACTCTGAGGACAACAATCTACTTAATTCCACGTAAAGGTTTCCAAGGAAGATACATGGATTTGCCTGCACTGCCACACTACCACTCTCTCTTCTCAAAATTCTCAAGAAGCAACAAAGCTGCACTGAATACCCTAATATTCATCTTGGGCCATAGTCAGTGCCCACTAAAGCCAACTAAGACAGTTCCACAGACTGGTAATGTTTTACATGAGGCTCAGAGGCAGCCAGTGACCACAAATCAGATAAGCAGTTTTGCAGATTCTTCTCTCTCGCTCAACTCTCTGAAGCTCTGTTAAAACACTCATGATTGGTACAGCCTAATGAGCTCCATAAGACATGTTAAAACATTATGCAGCACCATATACTAAAGCCAAAATCATGAAAATCACTTCAACTGTGATAGCGTAAAATTTGAGTCAAGGTTCACACAAACTAGCATCACAATATTATGTTCATGTTTCTATTACGTCCATTCTGCCATACATGTCTCGTTACAATTTCTGCTTTGAAAATTAGCAATTACATTTACATCCACAGAAAAGGAAAGCAGCAAAATTTAGCTTTGTGAGAGAGCATTACTAAAACTGGTAAGGGAGAAATAATGCAAAGGAATCAAAGAGCTGCTTTCAGAATTACCACCTGAAAACTTAGGAATGGAGAAAACAAAAACAATTCCCAGCCAAAGAATAGACAAAGACGATAACCCTCCCATAGGAGCACAGCATGATAAGTAGCCACAGGGAGAATCACTGTGATCAGTCAGAAAGGCAGGAGAGTTATTAGCTTAGCCCTGAACCTCCTACTTAATGTGGGGCCAGTGGTGATAGTTAACAGACCCTGGCTAAGGTGACAAGCTTTGGACCTGCTTGAGGAAATCCAATTGAGGAGCAGCCATGAGGAACAACAAGCTAGAAACAGATGTTTCAGCTACCAGAATGTGCACACATTTAACTGAATATGTAGAAAAAATATTATTTTCTATAGATAGTGATTTCATCTCCTCCTGCAGCTCAGGTACTGTCAGATCTCATTATCCACAACTAAAGTACTTCCTTCACATTTTGGAATAGATCTTAAATTCAAGCAGAACTGTTTGAGTCATAGTTACCGAATGAAGAATTCAAGGCACTAGATTAATATTCTGAAGATAATTTTAGTATTCAAGCAAAACAAGCCTGAAGTCATGGGAATACAAAAAGTTAAATTTCAACAGAGTTAAAATAATGACTAATACCCATTTAACCCAGCACACAGCATCAGGAAAGCTAGAGCTTTCTTTCAGCTGTCAATTCATATTTAGCAACCAAGAAGGATTACATGCTCATGTACCAATAAATATCTGGTCTGCTGCCAAAATGGGACAGGACCAGGTTTGTCAGGAGGAGCTAATTACACTCAAAGGCAATTGCGCCAAATACAACAAACAAAATGTCAAAAACTTAAGCTGCTCTTCTGTGCATCTCTGGGTTCCATAGCATATGAAGGAGAATACAAAAGTCCTGGGGGATGTTAATATCATATATACAACGTATACTCATGTACATGGTGTACATTTTCCTTTGCAGTTCTATAAATCTCATTAACATTCATGAAAGCTACATATGCACCTCAAGAGGAGAAAATGCCCTTATAGGCTGATTTTTACAAGAAATTTGCTACTCTCAACACAACATATGTCTGTTCCAGATTTCAAACACATCCCATTTTAGGGACATACAATATCCCTAAATAGTTTCTGCTAAATTTGTTTATGGTTCTACATTAAAAAGTAAAATAAATACAATATGTATGAGAGGAAACTAATACCATTGACTGTCTGAAAAAGCCTATCTCTAAGCATGCAAGGAACAGTGAAATATCCTTACAAACAACTTTTTTTTCCTACGTCTTTATTAACTTCTAACCTTATATAGTTTCAGATTATAAGAGTAAGGTAAGCTCCTCTTTGAACTTCTAAATTTTACGTATTGTAAATAAGTTAAAGTTATATAAATTTTTGTTCTCTCATGCTGTCATTTCCCAAGTAAATAATCTCAGTGATTGCCAAGATAATAATAAAATAAGTCCCTGGCAAAAATTTTTTTCATAGAATCATAGAATCCTTTATTCTGGAAAAGACTTACAACTGAGTTTAGTCCTCACTTCTAATTAAGGTAAGTATGATAAATTACACTGATATTTAACTGAAACAAAGCCAAAGATGTTATCAGTTGCCTTTTCTCCATTTAAAGAATATTATGGGGCCAGAGGGAAAGGAAGAATTAGTAGCTAAAATTAAAAGCTTCTTCAGAGCTCTAAATTCTCAACATTTGGATATTAATGATGGCTGTTTTTTCAAATTACAATCACTTAGAGTTGATATAAGGATACAAAAATTTTTGTTAAATATAGTCTCATAGGACATTGTTTCTTAGGAACCCAAAGCAAAAGTTTTTAAAAACATGCCTCCAGCTTGTTTTAAACAGCAATGGTTTTAGGAACAACTGGAAAAAAGGTTTTTTCATAACATAGCTTCTACTTCAGAGAAAGTCAGTGGTCAGAAGGCAAGGAATCTACCTTTCTTTTCATATGTACTTATAATATTATTATTAGATTATATATAACTATATTGCATATTTAATACATATTGTACGTATTATATATAATACTGTAACACGTATATTTTACTTCAGCCACTTCAAGAAGCTATTACCTCCTTTGAGCTGAACAATAGCACACTTTTCCTAAAATAAGACACATTTTAAAATAATGTTAAAGATTGGACTGTATAAAATACCTGCTCCACTTGCATATAGTGTGTAATTTGTATGTATTCTTTTCTCTTGTCTCTGCCATCATTCTCTTGAAAATGTTATTTCTATGAGCAAACATTTTGTTTAAACAATTGTCCATTTTATACATGCAAATAACTAGAAGGTTCCAAACTTCAAAAAACAAAAGATCATGTTGTAAAGCAGGGCAAGTAATGTAAAAAAAAATAAATAAACTGCCAAAATAAAATCAAATCTGTAAAAAAGTTTGTATCACTTTTTAAAGTTAAGTATCATTTTCATTACCATTTCCAGTATTGGAAAGTATAGCATGCTAGAATGACTAAAATAAAGCTGGTATCTGACAGCAAAGATGCCAAATGCTGAGTCTCCTGGGAAGTTCAACCACTAAAACAACCATATGCTAAAGAATAGGTGTGCCTGCAGGAACTCTGGATAGATGTTGGGGCTTCACCACAGAAGCAGACTATGTCTGTTGTATACTATGAATTGCAGTGTTCAGTCCTATATTTCTTTGTTGAATGCTAAGCAGATGTTCTAAAATATTTAAAATAAAATATACCTAAAGCAACATAAAAGTAGATGTAACACAATCTTCTACAATGATGTGCTATGAGGACCTCTAAAAGCAACAAAACCACTGATTAGGAAAAAGCACCAGAAATTAACACCTCCTAATTGAAATTTTCTTTTGTCAGGATAATATATGAAAATGTAATAATAGATGACTGGCATTTACATGGTACTTCATGTACAATTCTCTACACTGATGAAAATGAAAAGTTCTCATTATTCGTATGTTGTACTTGAAAAAGCTGAAAGATAATGTATTCATGCAAGAAATACAAAAATATCTACCCATAATTTTTGTAGCCCATGGGATCAGGGCAGGGGTAAGTAAAATCAAGACATACGAGTTTCTACAACCATCATCATACATGAGGGGTGATATGGCTAGTTAACACACCATCATTTTAAGATGCTTTGTCATCTCACATGTCTGTTTATAGTTGGGTCTACTAAGGCAGTTTTGGCACACTCAATTTCAGCCTATACAGCAGTACAATTCCTTATTTTTAATAAAATTGGATTAAATTGAAAATGTACAAGGGAACCTTCTTCCCAGCACTTTTCTCCAGTAGAAGTTCAGCTACTTCCACACAGGGCAGCTGGAAGGCTGCAAATATAATGGACAATTACACAAAGAATTCACTAAGGCTGGAAAGGTTTCCTCTGTCACCAGACTGCCATATGCATTTGTGTGAATTCCAACACTTCTAAACTGCTTTACAAGCATAGTCATCAATGTATAATCCCCACCAACAGATGGAGAAATTAAAGGCAAAGAAAAATCACCAAACATGCAAAATTATCTGGGACCACTTACCAGTGCATAGACCTTGTCTTCATGCACAGACCAGTAACTGGTTTTACACAGTATCAGATAACTTGCAAATTGGTGCCACGAAGTTTCTTCTTTGAGTGAAAGAGCTGAGACTATAAGACGTTTTATTTCAGCGGCTATCAGACTGTACTGCTATGTTTCCTACACCATTTCCATGGTTATTCTGGTTCTATAGACGGCACTAGACTCAGATTGAAACTAAAACTTATTCTTCACAATTCAGTGAAAAGAACAGTTATTTCTCAGTTCTCCATTATTTATTCTTTGAGTGTAGCTCATCTGGATTCTAATTTTCAAACACATTTTTTAAATTTGTATTTCAGTACTTCTAGCAGAAGACTCAGTAAGGATAAGATGATCTAAAAAATAATCAGCATCCCTATGAAATCCTACATGCCTCTGGCAGGATCTAAACAATACACTTTCATGAAAGATTCCAAAGGATAGTTATGCAATGCTTTTTTGTAAGTAGATACAAGTCACACAACACATACAGGATACCAAAATCATCTTTAATGCAATAGGCAAAGATCTAAAAGAATGTGTTCCGGGGAAATTGAAGGAAAAATATGTGATTGGTTTCTCTCTAAAAACAAAATTAAAATCACAGAATAAATGCTTTCACTGTAAAGGTAGAGGCTCAAACACCCTCAGAGACTGAGGCCCATTCCACCTCACCATGGTAAGCAACATTTAGTGTCTTATATACAAGCTAATCTTACTTGACAGAAGAAATGTCAGAGCACAGGGTGAAAAAACCACAAAACCCCAGTACCTGAGCACCATCATCCCTACAGTCTCTAACACAAATGACTGAAGTGGATATAGAAGGAATCAAGAGAAAATGAATGTCAGCTCCAAATGTCCTTGCTTTTGTTGTGCTTCAGACTTCTATTGTCATTTGGTGTGCAATCAGGCTAAGAAACCTTTGTTTTCAACTCTACTCAAGAGATAACTTCCTGATCTAATCCTGTTTATTACCAGTATGAAATTTTTTACCCTAAGAGGTAACCTAGCAACATTAATGACCCAAACATTAATTCTTAAAAAGGCAGCATGTCAGTTTACTTATACAGATTCATTTCTGCCCCTAAATAATCACAACTAAAAATCCTCCTAAGAGATAAATGAGGGTCTCACCCACAGAACCTCCTTCCCTCAAATAAGAAAGTCATAATCCAACATCAAGACAGGATAATAACTTTGGAAATTTATAAAATTAATTCTAAATGTCTTTCTTGTACACCAGAAAAGGAGGATAAGTCTATTCTTACACTTCCTCTCCCCTCCCCACAAAAAAAAAAAAGTATCTAGATGACCCCCCAGAGAAGCCTTTCTTAACCTGATCTGTTGTTTTGACATCTTTGGTCATTACATGTTTCATGGAGTATTGTATTAAACAGAAACAACAGAAATCAATTTCAAACCCAAATATTTTAGATGTGTATCTGAAATGCAGATGCATGTGCCTCGCAAATGACTGGTGTGTTTAAAGTACAAAGTTGATTGACACATGCTTTCACTTAATGATGGTAATTACGAAGAATAACAACTCCAAGCCACATCTGTTCAATGTAACAATCTTGTTGTGCTATGCAGATTACATTGAGAGCTGTCAGAAATGCCAATTTTACCACAAATCATGCATAAGCACATTTGTAAGACAAGAAACAGATTAATAAGCATCAACACTTTTTTGTAAACACTTGTTGAAGAGAATAAAAGCTGTTAGCACTGAAGGAAATGATACAACAGTGGATGCTTTCTCTATCAAGCTTGAAATAAGAAATCACAGGAAGGACAAAAGTGCAGACTGAATCCCCAAAGAAAAGATCCCCCTGTAGCAGATCAAAATGTGGAAAACTCAACAATTGCACTACATGTGAACAACACATAATCACATTTTTTCTTTCATTTTGATCAGTTCTCACTTAAAACCTTCATTTTTGACAGCACTACATAATAGATAAACAGGGCATTTTTAAGTTGTACTGATTTAATATAGCAAATTTTTATTTAATTTCAGAACATGCAGATCTAAATTGAAGCTAAAAACACTAAATGAAGAAAGCCAAAATCACTAAGTCATAAACCTATGCACTTTTTTAATCATATCATAATTGTAGGTGCTTTATTCAAAAGCTGTTTAAGATTCAGGGTCATGTTTTTTCTATAGCAAAGGAGCGTGGAATCATAGGCACGCAGTCTCAGACAAGTCATTAATGTAACAAGACCTTGTTTGCTTTTGTATGACAGAAGACATTACAAGATATAGCTGACATGCAATATAATTGTAAAATAAATAAATAACATGATTTTAAAAGGTTCTTAGATATAGCCTTCTGTAAAATATAATTAAAAATTGAAATAAAAAAAGATTTTTTTAATCTCTTTGAGAAGCAATTTTCCACCAATGTGACTTAGTTGACTCTAAATAATCAACACAGGAACTATATGTGCACTTCTAATAGAATTTTTTTTTAAAATTACCTTTTTTTAAGTATTTATTTGCCAAATTGTCTAAACTTATTCTTGTTCACAGACTGCCAGAGCAGATAAACTGTATACTATTTTAGTGGATCAGTTAGACATCCTGCAGATTTAGCCAGAGACAAGACCTCCTATGTGAGTCATTTGCTCTGAATTTTAGATTCAATTTGCCCGAGTTTGATCAAAATTTATTTTTAGTATTTATTGATAACACTGCCTCAAGCATTTAAAGCATACAGAGAAGGCAACAGTTATTTACAAGACCCAAAGATTTCATAAAAAGACTATTTACCATTTAAGTAACATAATCTACAAAATGTCTGGAAAGAAAAATACAATTACTTCCATGCTCTGGGCTTATTCACTCTGCAGTAAAATGAACAAAATATTTTTGTAACTAATAGGAGAGATCTCACAGAACACTTAAGTCTCATATCCTGCAAACCACTCAATTTTGAGGCTATGCTCCTCAAATCCATGAAGTTACCTACATAGAAAACTTGGTTCATGGAATGCCAGATTGGAAAGTACCTCAGGGTACACCTGATCCAACCTTTATTTTGTGTAAAATCTGCATATCTACAATTTTCTTTTAAAACTGCATGACTCCTATCAAGCTGCCTACCTGCATGTGTGATCACACAGGAGATCACAGCTGCCCAAAAGAAAACCAGGAAATATTTTCAAAACATATTCAGAACTTTTAAAACTTGCATTTAAAATTGTCTATAAAATATTCTGAACGTTACAATAAAAAACGGCGGCAAGCAGGATTTTAAATACATAATAGCATCGCTAACCCATTAGCAAGAAAATTAACATCCAGTGGTTATTTATTGCAACTGTCAAGCAGCAGCAGTGATATCTCTTAGCCAGCAGGTTTGCGAACTGAGTCCCTGTTCCAGCCAGTGTTGAAAGTTCTTGACTAAGGAGCCCACCTGCCCATCAGAATCATCATTTAGCTCCCTCTTCAGGGTATGGCACAGCGTGCTTCCTACTGCAGTAGGAAAGGATTCTCTAACCTAATATTCTTCATCACAACAAAATATGTAAGCCTGAACAAAATTTCTCAGACACAGCTGCTTCTATGATATCTTGGCATTTGAGTAGATGATTTGCAGAAATTCCACTGGGAAGGAGGTACTTTAGAGGCTGCCAGAGAGTGTGATAGGGCTAGAAGAAGAGTGAAGAGGCACAGCTGTGACAGCTGAAAGCAGGATAAGCTGCCACTGATCTGTTTCTATGCTTATCACAACACCCATTAATCAATTCCAATCACAGCAGGCCCACCAACTAAACTATACTCCACCTCTCAAAAACTGACTACTCAGCCTTATAATCTTCCTGAAAAATTGTTCATCTGAAAAAATGTGAGAGGAGCACTGTATTATTTACTTTACTAAAAAAAAAAAAAAAGACTATTATATTTGCATTTTTTTAAAAAAATCAAGCCACAGCCAAAATATTCACAGGCTTTTCTTCCCAAAGCTGTTCAAAGTTTCACTTTCTTGATTTTTTTGTGTGTGCAATTTTAAATGAAACGGAGGCATTTCCCTTCTGCTTTCTCTAAGTTGTGCCATAGATGCTACTCTTAGTGAACTCGAGATCAACAGTAGACCTATAGGTTTATATCTTCAAGACAGCCTTGAATATAAATAGTATTTACCCTACTTTTTAGAAAGAGTCTCTTTAAACACAGTTCTTTGGGGAAAAAAAAAAATTGAAATATATTAAAGTTTACAGACTACACCAATACATAGAATGCACCAAATTGCACTAACTGAAATACAAATAGATGTGTTCTGATTGATTGCAAATTTCCTATTATTTTTATAATGTGCTTTAAAAAGTTTACTTCCCAATGACATTAATGCTACCGTGAATTTGAGTTTTCTTCAAAGCTAAGGGTTGATGGGACACCCCTGTTGATATACATCACCAGCTCACCTGATCTGCAAATTTGGCAGGTTTTGAAGGGGTAATCTAATCCATTCAGTATGTAAGCTGCAGTAATTTGTTCACTAGAACAAGTGAGTAGACAGTTCTGTAATTTGGTTACTGGTTCACTAATTTTCTAGTCATTACTGCATTTCACAGTTACTGCTTTCACTGGCCTCAAGTCTGTTCACACCAAAAAAAGTTGCAGTTTCAGAGAACATAACAGCAGTGAATTAAAAGCAGAAGGAAGAAAATTGCAAGTTCCCCAACATATTAAAGGATAACATCAGAACACCTTTTCACAGATTTTCAAAAGTGAGCCTGATGAGTGAGACCTCTTGGAACAAGGAGTGGCCATATCTGGGTGCCTGGCCCCCAGAGCACTCCGTTACCTAGAACTCAGCCCAGTGTTGACAAGGCAGAAGCTTTAAGCTCGACTAGGCATCAAAGAAAACACTTAATCAGAAGCCTGGCTACTTAAAGCTACCAGTTGGAAGGATTAAGTGCACTTTGTATATCTCTTTGCAATGTCAGTTTAAAGCTTGGAGGTTTCCAGAATAACCAAATAGGTTTAGAAGCCAGAGTCCCCTTACTATCCAGTGTTCTCTGTGCATCCAAAGAACATGGCAAGTTTTGGAAAATCTTCCAATATGATCCACCACTTGAACAGCTTTCATATTTATGCAGCTGTCACAGCACTGAGGAATTGTATTCAGCCTTTTTATAAAAGCTGTGTGTTTTAATAGTGGTATGGCTTCACAAGAACTAGGTGCCTGTTATGGCATTTGTGGAATTTTACTAATTTCCAGAGAATAGCATTGTTATTTCCAAAGACCATATTGCAAATGCATGCAACTTCTATAGATTCAAAACAAGTATTTGAAGAAGGTTGCTATTATTATCAATAGTCTTCTAGTTGATCCACAAGCAAAAGAAAGATCCTGGCATAAGTACTGCACAATAGCACAGAACATTAAACAGCAAAATTTATACTCATTTAAGAAAGCAGTAGTCCACAATTATCACTGGAAACCAATTTGCTTTATTTTTGAATTCTTCCTTTATTTAATAGAATGGCATCAACTATCTAAGTGTTGAGAGAGGTCTTTCACACTCATTTTAGATCTCTTATTACAAGGACAAAATTCTGAGAGATCCTATTGCTGTTCATGTAACATATATTATCATGTACTATCATATGAACTATTTTTATGCATATTATTTAAACTATCTTGGCAAATAGATGAATATGCTGTATGTATTGGCATTGCAGAATAACACAGTAAACATGATGGGGAAATTCTGAATTTAGAATCAAATCATGTAAGTTACATAGTACTTCTAACTGCCTTTCTAACCCTATAAAAGTGTGGTAAGTACAACAAAACTACTATTTATTTTAATATGTGTCACCTTCCTACCTTTTGTCACCTTCATCATATTGGAGATTCAAGGATTTTTTTCCCCTCCCTTGATCTCCCTTCAAAACAGGTAGAACTCCTTCTTCTAGATGGCATTTCTAGGAACAATAGCTTAATGTAAAAATACTACCTGTACAATATAAAAGAATTTTGATTCTCAGGCCCTGCAACAATTTCCAAATTCTATTTCCCTCCTCCCCCATGTTTTCAACTCTTTCAAAGTCTTTGGGACACAAATTTCCTCTACAATTGGAAATGCCTATCTAAATAATCCTTATTTGGGCCAATTTCCCAATGCAGCCTCTGCAGTAGTGAACTGAAAAAGCTTCACCCTCTTCAAACTACTTTTACAGTCTGATTTTACATTTACACTATAATAGAAAAGTTGATGTATTTCTTATGTTAAAATTAACAAGAAAAAACGAAGGGAAAAAATTCTGCTTCCAGCAGGCAAAGCACAGATTAAGAAATTATAGACAGCATCAACTTAAGAGATGTGCATCCCATGAAGATGGGGTATAATGGTAACCTGGATACAGTGACATTTAAGAGTACAGAAGTAATAGAAGACAAATCAGATGTGCACATGCATGAGAATGTGATTACTCCTTTTATAAAAACATACTGGCACAGAAATCCATTGCATACCAGATTTAGAAGAATTTAACAGGAACCTAATAACCCTAACAACTTGGTTCTAAACCACTACTCTACATATATACGATTTCTGTTTTCGTCTTCTGATCATATAAACAGCACTGAAACTGTCAAAAGAAATGTACATGATTCCCAGTTTGTGCAGATACTCAAATGGTACAATCTGCAAAAGTGACTGCCAAAATAATCTTATTCAACACAAAAGCCAACTTTGTGCATTCAGAGTTATATTTTGAATTCTATAGTGATAAAAATACATCTTATTGTGACTATACAGCCCAAGCAGAAATGGAAAATGGAGCTGGTGAACTGCACTGTCTACTGAATTATTAATTTCCTATTCAAAATATCTGGCAGATGACTCCTTCCTTACAAAAGACATAGGAAATCAAGACCTCTCATGAGAGGGGAATCTGTGCTAAGCAGTAGTCACCTTAACACAGCATAACTGTAAAAAGTACCAGTTTATTCTCCTAAATACATGGCTCCCTCATTCTAACACCTAGACAAGGCAGAGAAATATTTCAGTCACAAATTGCCTCAAAGAAACTTCTCAATTTAAGTCAACTTAAATGTACTAGCCACAAGAACCTATTTTTAGGTTTAGCTGGTTGTATACAATGTTTCACTTTTCAAAAATACTGTGGTGAATTTCAATACTGTTTACAAAACATTTCTTCACATACTGTGAACAACAAATTCTTTCAAGGATTTCTTCTTTCATATTTAGAATTCTGTTTTCCTCTGAAAGTTCCAATTACCTAAGAATTCATGAGAAAAGCTAACTATTCTGTTTTGCACATCTGTGAATTTGTGAAGAACAGGTCACTGTTGTCTTTACTTCTGTGAGCAAAGAATGCTGGTAAATGCCCTCCCAGGACAGCACAGAGCAGAGAATCATCTTTATTCCCTGGACAGCAGAGCCTACCAATACAGTGTTACCAGTGCAATGTGTCAGAAATGTGTTTTATGTATTGTATATCTTAGTGAAGCCTCATCTTTCTTGGACCACAGCTGTAAACTAATAGCATCTAGTCTCAAGCACACTGAAAAGGGGCTATTAAACTGACAGATTAAAAAGGTTCCACGTGGGTTCTAGGTACTGTAAGAGCAGTCTCACGTGTTCATCTAACATCAATATTAAAAAGCATGGGCGTGCAAAACTGGAGGGCTGACCTACAGGCAGTGCTCCTGAGTTCAAATAACAAAGCCTACTTTTGCTATTACTACATACCAGGACATTTGTCTACACCCACGTTGTGGTTAAGTAAGTTCCTTTACAGTGCTATAACTATCCATGCCAAGTGTGCACCAGATTAATAGCCAAGTTCTTAAAACTACTTATACACAAACTATTCCCTAAAGGTTAAAAAAATTACCTCAGCTAAGCAGATCCTCCTGAAGTTAAGAACCTCTTTCTTCAATAGGATCTGTTCTGAATGACACAAGTAGATCCCTGAGATGCTTTGTGACAGAGATAGCAACCATCTGAGCTATTTGAATACTTTCTCCCCCATCTTGTTGAACGAGAAAGTGTTTCTCACCTCTGAAAAGCACTTTGAGATCTACTAGATGAGAAACACTGTAGATTTTTGTGCAATTCCAGCCACAGCTGCAGAACAGGAGATAGTTTTTTGATGACTCAATAGCACCAGAAGTGGAGAAATCAAGCCACAGCTACTATGCTCCAAGTACATTAATACTCTGCAAAGAAAAATCTTCTCTTTAAATCATATCAAGAAGCGTATCTAACTTCTGGATTTCTTAAAAAACAAACACCACCAAAACAAAACAAAACCAAAAAAAAAACAAAACAACAACAACCAAAATCCTAGTCTCAGCTTTAGTGTAAGACTTGCTATACACATCAGAAGATACATTTAGTATTGATCTTACTGATCTGTCTACAAAACACTATTTGATACTGCTCATTATTTGAAAAAAGTATTGGCACTTTTTTTCTCTCAAAGATGAGACTGCTTTACTACTGTTGCTTTCATTTCATATGGTGGTTTTTTCTTATTTTTTTTAAGTCTTTTATTCCATTGCAATGCCACTAATACACACATAAAACAATTCTGGAAGAATCCCACGCTATCAAGACACCACTAATAAAATAGTTTCCAAACCTGTGGTATGAGTTTTTGTAAGCACAATAACTGAAAAGTTGAATTGCTTCATGCTCATTTTTATGCTTTTATTGAAGGGGTGAGATTATGAGTAAATGCAGACTGCTCATTGAGCAAGGATTCTCTATCTCAAAAAAAAAAAAATCCATCTCCCCATCTGATTTACAACCTCACTTTCACAAGAAGCATAGCCAAGGCTGGAGAAAGACAAGTATAGTTTATCTCACATCTTCTTAGACCTTTGGATACAGCTTGAAATTATGGTGTGAGACTTGTTCATAAACACCAGGGATTATTTTAAACAGGACAAAAAAGTTACTAATAATTCTTAAACATTGAGCTTCTCTGAAGACATGCAGAACTTTTCCCAATTATACTTCTCTCTTATTCAATGCAGACATAAACCTTAATAAACTGCAGTTTCACAATTAGAACACATTTACACCACTTCTATTTACAAAGTTAACCTGCTAAAAACCTTTCTTACCTACCAGTTGCAATAGGAAACACCAGAATTTCCAAGTTCCATTCTGAATTTCATTCTCAAACTGCTATGTGACTTGTGGGAGAGACAAAGAGGAATAAAGAAATAACCCAAGTCCCTGTGCAGTAAAACATGAGTTTATTTGTAGGCATTTTAGTAATTAGAAGTGTCTTAAGAATGAAGTTAAGTAGTCATAAAATTTGCTTTACTGGGCCATCATCTTTCCTAGCTGTACATTCTCCAATAATAAATCTGAGCTATTATATTTCTTTTTCTGTGCTATTCACGTGAACGAGACAGGAAAAGTTAATCCTTGAGATTGTTAATACAGTTAGGCCCATTATTTTAGAAATACGTTTGTTATATTGATGAAAAGGGTTATTGAACTATATTATGCACAAGCAAAACTACATGGGTTTTGTTTTGGTTTTATGTTTGTACAACAGCAACAGTAAAAAAATTTAAATTGTAAACTAACAATGTGAAAAAGAAGTGTAGGAGAGCAGGTATTTTTGTATATAGTGACAGCTACCTTGATCATTACAGCTATGCTATGGCTGCCATATACTTCGGGGAATACAGGATGGAAAAGTTGTTCTATGAACTCCAGGAAGACCCCGAACAGACAGATGTTCCTACGGAATTCCCGCGGGCGCTGGGCCGGCACGCCTTGGGCAGCGCTGCCATCCAGCGGCTGCCGCGGGAACTGCGCCCACCCCGCATCCCAACCCGCACCCGACAGGACGGCAAGGGGGAAAGAGCACCACTGCAAATATCCACCTCCTTGAAACTACTCCTTTCAGGAAAAACAGTGTAACCAGCAGAGCTCTTCTGAGATAATTGGGAAAAAAATCCAAAACAATAGAAGTCTACACAGTTTTGTTTCCATGTGTGTTTTTCTAAGAATGGTGTTCGTGGACAGTGCTGGTGAGTGGCAGAATGAAAACTGCTAAGAGAACCATAAAAAAGTGTTAATAAGTGAGAAACTGTTTTGGATGGAGAGTTACTGAATCAACCATAGCAGTGGGAGATTTTATTTAATTTTAAGAATAGAACTAAGCAGGCAAGTAGCCCAGTTCTCTCTGGAAATAGCCACGGGATGTGGCAGCACACCAACAAGGAACACCAGCGAGGGCTCTTGCTGCTGGACTATTTTAGGGGTCCACAATCTAAGGAAAGCTGTGTCTAGGTCACTCTATATGGTTCCCCAGACCACATGAAGCTCAGGCTCAATCCTGTAGCATTAGCCACAGTTGTCTAAAGTGACTATTTTGAGACACATTTACAAAGGTTTTATGCAAACAGAAAACAAATTATCTGATACTCTCATTGCATTAGTCCATTGTTTATCACTATTGCTACACAAAACAAACCTCATAGTGCTACCTAACAGCACTCAGTAAGCATTTTTACATAGTAGTCTGGAGTCCCTCTCCTGATAACCAGCAAAATTAGAACAACCAATACACCATTGCACAGCAGGTTGCATACTTCCTTTTGGACTGTGTTACATGCTCAGCATGAGATAAGAGTAATATAAAAAGTTTATATGTATTATACTCACACATCACCACTTGATTAATCATCTTCGAGAGAGATTCAAGTGTAGGAGATGAACTCACATATTACTGGTCATAATCAAACTACTTAGCTGGCCTTCATAACACTAGCATATGCTTTTCTGATTTTATCTTCATTAATCAAACATTTAAACATACGCTTTTAAGAAGGTTTGTTAATTTATAGGTAAGAAGCAGAACTGAATGAAATTCCTTATAAAGGGAGAGGCAAAACAAGACCAATAAATGGAGTCCTACTTACCAACTTTGCTATGTACTGTTGAAGATCGCTCAGGAGCTCAAAAACAGAATCTGTTTTATTCCATAGTTCCCCATCTGACTTTGCCACATTCCTTGTGGACAAGTATCTGATATTAAATATAATTCAATTTACATGTTTTAACTTCACATTTTATCAATTCACCTTACTTGTTTTGTCCTCTTGTATATGTGAAAATATACAGCCAGTAAAACTATGATACAAACAAGCAATAGAGAATTTCATATTCAATTTGGTGCTTAAAAAGATGATTTACATTTTCTTTCCCTCTACCACATATGTATCATCTTCAATAGATGATGCTTCATAAAAACCATACTTACTTGTCATTATGTATTTGGCTGTAAATCAGGAAGATTTTCATGTTTCATTTACAGAAAGTGAAAAACCTTTAAGATTTTCTCCTTGAACCACGTTCAGCTACTCTGGACTCCTTTTTGCCCGTCAGAGCTGCCTCCCAAGGCAATCTCTCAACTAGTTCTCCTAAACAGGCCCAAGTCTGCCCTCCAGAAGTCCAAGGTGACAGTTCTGCTGGCACCCCTCCTTACTTCTCCCCATGAACTGTGACCTCTATCATTTTGTGATCACTGTGCCCAAGACAACCTCCAACCCTCACACCTCCCACCAGTCCTTCTGTTCTCAAACAGCAGGTCCAGCAGGGCACCTTCCCTGAATAGCTCACTCACCAGCTAGCAGGGAATTATCTTCCACACACTCCAGGAACCTCCCAGGCTGCTTCCTCTCTGATGTATTGAATTTCTGGCAAATATCTGGTAAGTTGATTTCCCCAAGAACAAGGGGCAGCAACTGTGAGACTTCTGCCAGTTGCTTATAGAATACTTCATCTGCCTCTTCATCCTAGTTGGGTGGTCTAGAACAGGCTCCCCACCAGGATATCAGTGAGGTGCTCTATCTCAGATTGAAAGATATCTAAGTAATATTTTTTTTATGTTGTTCTTGCTGTTGAAGAAGCATTAGCTCAGAAGACCTCTTTCTCAGTTTTGTCCTGTTTTCACTGCAATAATCATATCATATGAATGTGGATTAGATTCTATAAACCACTCCTAGTCTAGAAACCAACACTATTCATGAATATAAACATACTGAAACAACAAGAACAAACAAACAAATAAGAAAAAGTGTGGGGAAAAAAATTCAAGATTATCCAAATCTTTTTACGTATACTGATTTCAAGCCCTAAAAAGAGCCTTAAAAAAAAAGGCGGCTTTTTTAAAATATAGAAATAGAAAAATATTTGGACTTCAAAAAACAAACAAAAATGAAAAAACCAAACCCAACAAAATCACCACAAACCCATTACAAACAGCCCTTCCTTGGGAAAACGCATAAACCATCTCAGATCCTACCAAAAGCTAAGAAAGTACTTAAAATGCAGTCCTAAACTAATAACATGAAAAACCCCAAAACTAAAGAAACCAAAACTCTCCCTTACCATGAAATCAGAAAAGCTGCAGAGCATATAAAGCAACAACACTCATCTAATCACAGTATTTTAGTGTATATGAAGAATGAGATGTTTCCTGTCCAGAAATAATAGGTTGCATTTGCAGAGGTGAATCAGATGTAGTCTCCTCTTCTGCCTGCAGATGCCATTACGGGATCAAATTAAATCTGATCTGGAGCTTGCTGCATTCCTTCATCTAGAATTTTCAAGCAAGTACTACAAAAGTTTACTTATCCTTCATTTCTAAAACTTAGACACATTCTTTAAGAAGCATAGCTAAGACTGCCCTTTTTTCTAAAAGTGCATTTACATACAACATGTCCCAATACAGATGGGCTAATGGTGTTTGAAGGATTCCCATGTAATCAAATGTTCACAGTCTAAGATATACTTCCTCCCAAGACTGTTATCTTTACTGAAGTGAACATGTTTCTTATTCCGAATTAGGGATAAACACGAGCAGTTTAGTAGCTAATCACAGTTAGCTGGACTCCCATGGTTTCACCAATTTCCACAAAAAAATCAATTTGTTACATTCTTATGCAATAGTTTCATGCTGCACATATTAATGCTGAATGATGTTAAAATGTGTCATTTCAATTTTACTGTCCTATTATTAAACAAACAGACTTCAAATTGTAAATTGCAGATCAATAATCTCAGAACCAGTATGTATTTTTATTCATATAACACTATTTTTAAAATAAAGTATAGAATTGGAGAAATATCCATTTCTTATTAACTTCTTAAAATGTCTTCTATGACAAAGAGAATTTATTCCATGGGTTGGATTTCTCTAAGTTTCACATTTTCAAATGAAACTAGGGTGCAGCACTTTGAACTCCTCACCTCCCCATTTTACATTTAAATTAAAACACAGCCACCCTCCTTTTCCATCAGTCAATAAAACCCAGAGGTCAAGTACATGTAGTTCTAATTGCTTAATTACTTCTTACCTGCAAGCTGACTGAGGAATATTTTTATGAAGGAAGAAAAGACGTTAAAGGAAACAACCAACAAAACCAACTCCAACAACCCACTGCCCGCTATGCAGGTTCCTGACTGTTCACTCAAAGTTTCAGTGACATGGAGCTCAAGACTGTAGGTTTGAGAATGCCAAAACCTTTCAAGACCAAATTTAGTGCTCTTAGCAGATGCATAACTTTAGCTGCTATAGTGACTAAGTTTCAGCCAACACCATCAAAGTCCTATCTACACAAGTGTATGTGAATGGGCTCTACTGGTACCTGTGTCTGCAGATGAAGAAACAGTAACTAGAAAACATTAGCAAACAAGAGGCAGCACATACGCTGAGCTGTACAGCACATCAAAGTCTCAGGGCTAAGCCAACTTGAGCCTCCACTTCAGAGGCAGAAGCTCACAGTTGTTGGTCCAGCCTTGCAACCATAAGTGATTTTTATGTGTGGATGCAAGTGAAGTGTGAAGGAATAAGTGAAGGTACTGTGTAAACAGTTACCTGCTGGAAGTGAATGACTTAATTCCACTAACAAGTTAACTAATGAAAGGTGTTTTAAAAAAATATTGGTTTGATCCTGCTCACACCTACCTCCAACACTGTGGAAACCTGGTAAAATAACATACCATTCAAACCCATTCATCCCAAAATCTGCCTGCTATAATCCCAATTCCATGACATTCATAGTTTACAGATATGCTAGCCTATAGTCATAAGTATACCTTGTTTTATCCTATATTACACCAATAGATTACTGGAATCTCAGCTAGGCTGGCTGATGTATTAATGCAGCACATTGGGAAAGCACTGGCTCACTGATGGTATATGGTCACCCTATAGATCCTAAGAATGAAGCACTTCCATAGCGAATAACTGTAACAAGGGTATAGAGCTGAAGAAAACACTGGCAGAAATAGGTTTTGATAACGTATTACTCTAAAATATGAACATAGTATTAACAATGGGAATAAAAGAGGGATTGATTATGCTGACCAGCCTAACTAGTCTAATGATGGGTAGACTAGGGAAGAGGAAAAAAACAAACAAGTAAAAAAAACCCAACCAAACCAACAAACAACAAAACAAACCACAAAAAAAAAAAACTCAAGCAAACAAACAAAAACAACAAAAAAAAAAACACAAACAAAAAAAACCACGAAACAAACTCCAACCAAGCAGAAGGAAGCTATTGGCAACATTTTCACCCATCCTGCAGAAGCTAAAGTTCATATGACTAAGATGGCTCTTCCAATACCTCAGTTAAAACTCCATCTGAAACCCACTTGTTTGCATGGTCACTTCTTCCTGAGTTACAGAAAGGCTAAAACCTCAAAGTCAGTTTGAGGTCCAAGTTTGTGAAAAACTTCTTTTCAGTTATAGAAAGACAAAAAATTTTAAATTTCTCATAAGAATACACAGAGCTACAGAGCCCATTATGTTTCTTAAGTGATGCTCCCATTAAATACAAGAAAAAAGTAAACATGATTAATCATATGCACAGGTGGAACATCACTAACACTTAAATGCAACTTTGCAATGGAAACTTGACATAACACCACCATACTGACTTGCAGATACTGGGAGTATCTGGAGTATTCTGACATGAATAGGTGCATGAGCACTCGGCCTCCAAACATGTGCTGTTAAAAGAGGAAAGTTAATGTGTATTAGTAGAGGAAATAAATGTAGGTAGAGAAGTTTTCTGTTCTCTTTTGTTTCACTTGTGAGCTTTTGCTTTTTTTCACTTGAGAAAACACTTCTTACTAATATTTTATATTTCTACGCTACAATACTTTGAACAAAAAAGCAATACTCTCAGCAACAAAAGATCTCAAAATCAACTGTGTACAGAAGAAAATCAACATGGAATTTATACTTGAAGCTGTAAAAAAATCGGTGTTTGTTTACATGATGCAGTTTTACTCTTTACAATTCCCATGCTTAAAAAATTCAGAAGAATCACATTTTTAAAACTTCAACCAAATACAAAATAATACATTTACATAAGTACAAATATATCTCTTCACTTTTACAGCATAAAAATCTGAACAGCTGTATATACTTTAACCCCATATCAGACTTGCAAAAGCCTTTTACAGTAAGAAAGCAATTAAGCAACATATCTCATATGAGAAGAAAATTATTAGCTGATAGAAAAATTGTTGAATATTTGTGATGGCAGGACTGTGCTGCTAGACATTTTCTAAGTACTACAGTACTCTAGTAGTCTTTAAGAAATACATGTGGGTTACTGCTCACCATAATTATCTTCCCCATTTCCTCTATATAAGAAAAGACTGAAATTCTCAAGACACTGAACATCATCTCTCAGAAAGATGACAGCTATGAATATCTGATTTCAAAGCTGCACTGGTTTTTGCTGAGGTAATTTTCTTCAGTGTAGCTAGTATAGGACTATGGTTTGGATTTGTGTTGAGCAGTCATGATAAACAAGAGATGTTTTGGTTGTTGCTGAGCAGGGCTTACACAGAGCCAAAGCCTTTTCTGCTCTTCATACTGCTATGTTGGCAAGGGGGCTGGGGGTGCTTGGGAAGTGGGGAGGAGACAGAGTCAGGCCAGGTGACCCAAATCGACCAAAAGGACATTCCATATCATGTGACATCATGCTCAGTTCATAAAGAGAGGGGAAGAACGAAGTGGGGACATTCAGAGGGATGACATTTGTCTTCCCAAGGGGGCATAATGGAGCTCTGCTTTCCTGGGGATGACTGAACACCTGCCTGCCCATGGAAGCAGTGAGCTGTCTTGTTTTGCTTTGCTTCTGTGCACAGCTTTCGCTTTCCTTATTAAACTGTCTTCATCGCAATCCAGGAGTTTTCTCACTTTTACCCTTTTGATTCTCTCCTCGATCCCATCGGGCAGGAGTGAGTGGCTGTGTCAGGCTGAGTTACCAGCTGGGGTTCAACCATTACAGCACTTTTTTTTTGGAGCCCAACAAGGGGCTCAGAAGATTTGAGATAACAACAGATTTGATTGGAATGTGTTGGATAGAATGTATAGCCCTTACTGCTGTTTGGCTGCTTTGGGCAGGCTCCTGTGTTTGCCATGGGCTCAGTTGCTCTACAGCGTATTAAGGGTCTAAAGTTTATTAGTGGCTACCTTTTGCTGTTGCTGCTTGTTGTGCTGCTGATCACCTCACTCTGCTGTGCCTGGGAACATTCTGGTATTAGCAATGGTGATGCACAGGGACTGCCAGACGGCCAGGGCATCACTGATGTTTGTGCTGCTGTACTGGGCATGCTGGAACTGCAGTGTGATCTCAAGTCAAGGAGACTGGGACCTGTGGACGAGTCCACATGGAAGCAGATATCCACCTGCAGCCCCTGGAGGACCTGTGCCAGAGCACCTGGACACCTGAAGGAGGCTGCAACCCTGTGGAAAGCCCAGGCTGGAGCAGGCTCCTGGCAGGACCTGTGGAGCCATGGGGAGAAAAGCCCACACTGGAACAGTTTGCTGGCAGAATTTGTTACCCCATGCTGGAACAGGGGAGGAGGGGCTCCAGGCATTGCAGCAGATTCCCCTGCAGCACCGGCAAAGACCACGGGAAACAGAATTTCTTGATTTGCTTTGCTTGTGCATGACGCCTTTTGCTTTGTCTATTAAACTGCCTTTATCTGAACCCAGGAGTTTTCTTGCTTTTACCCCCACTGGTGCGGGAGTGAGGGAGCATGGTGCTTAGCTTCTAGATGGACTTAAACCATGACAGAAGCTTTGATGTATAGAAAAAAACCTTTGGTTTTAGCTTACAAACTTTGCAGCACTGTTGCCAGTAAAATGTGCTCAGTCCAGGCTCCATAAACCCAGTCTTAAAGAATAAAAAAATCAAATTAATTTTCATCTTGCTTATTAACTTGCACTGGCTTCAGCCAGCAGACTAAAATTAAGGTGTTAAACAATGACTACAACAAAAAGCAGAAGGAAGTTGTTGACTGGGAAAATTCTCTACAACCTCATGGGTTAACATACAGTACTTAGTCAGAGATATGCTTCTATTCCACTATGAATAGTGCTGAAAATTATTTGAGCAATCAAAAGATAACTCACTAGCAACAAACTCAACATGAACTTCAGATCATGTTGAAGAGCAGCATCAATACACTTTAAGCCCAGGTTTTTCAAAGAAGTACAAAAGCACTTAAAAAAATATCCATCAAATAAGGTTGTAAAGTACTTTTACTATCTCTCATAGTTTTTGTCTACAGAAATAAATAAAGGTTTTGCTCTGTTTAAAAAAAGTGTAAAAACACTTTAAAATTGCAGTAGCACTACTATATCATAATGCAGCACAAATAAAGCAACAAATAAAAAATAAAAAAATATAAAATTTGTTCCCGTATCATCTGCCTCCCAAGTGTCCAAGTTACAAAGGCAGTCTTCTTAACCAACTCTGTGTGACATAATGTAGGTTATGAACACCCTTCAAAGGCACCTCCAACTGTTACCAACAGCCCTAAATGAAGGTTTATGATGAAAAGATGTGTGTGTCCTACCAAGTGCTGACTGTGTTTCCTAGTTATTCCACAAGAGTTTGTCTACCTGTCCATATTATCTCCGATTCATTTTTTACTTACTGCATTAAATTATTTCTCATAAACTCAGGTAATAATAAGACACTTATTAAAACAAAAGGAATTATATTTTCAAGTCTGACAGCCTCCTAAGGAATTTTTTTGGTGAAATATAGGGTACTTACACAAACATGTCATTTACTTTCACACCACTCATTAACATTAGCAATAAATTTTGGCTTTTTGTGCTGTGTTGTTTTCCCCTCATGCAATAGGAAAGAGTTTCCTTTAATTTCTTGGTAATAACATTTTACACCCATTCTATCCTACCAGGTGAAAGCTCTAGAGTTTGTGTATGTTCTGGAATCCCATTCCATTGAACAAATTCAACTTCACCTGTTTCAACCTGTCCTCCTCGCGCCTCAGTAGTTTCACTACAAACAGTTTGAGATTGCAGGGATGGCTGTCCTTGTTCAAGTTCGAAATTCAAAATAAGGGAATCAATCAGAGAGTCCAGTTCATCCAAGTCCTTAAAAGGTTGGGGGATCTTCTGGATAGGGTTGTTTGCAGAAGACAAGGTAAATAAACTGAAATAGTTGTTAAAATATCCAGCTATGACAGAAATATTTTCTGCAAATCTCCTGAGGGGGCTTGTGTTTCTGTATAACCCTATGAAAAACAGAGACAAGACGAATCAAATGCAGCATTTTGCAAAGGGAGACCTTACAGGTCTCCTACAGCCCAGAGTTTACTATCAAGAGAGGTGATAACCCAGCTAAATACCTTGTAACATAGAAGAAACAATCTGAGAGACTTCAGTTAGGCACTGCTCCAATTCCAAATATTTCACAGCAATCTTAGTGCTTTTCTTTATTTCTCGATACAGAGATTCTTCTTCTGAAAACTGAGATACTATTTCTTTCTGTATTATTAAAGAGCAATTTAAAGAAAACCAAATACAGGACAGCATATTAACTATTAAATATGTCTATTATGGATGCAGTCACATACAACAGGCCAATGCTGAAACACAAAATCAAACAGATGCCAAGTCACACAGGTAAGATAGCTCTGAAAAGAAGCACAAGTTTTTGACCGGGTTAAAAAATAAAAAAAAAAGAAAAAAAAAGGCAAATTAAACTAAAATCCATTATAAGCTTGGCTTTTTGGAAATAGATGAAATAATCCATCCTGGCCTTTAATTCAAAATACCTCTAACTATGGCCATAAACTATTGCAGTAGCTATAAGTTACACTAGCATTACTGAACTTAAGGCTTTAAACTTAAAAGTAAACACAACAGGTGGTTAGGTTCAAGATGAACACAAAAAGAAGGAAGATAAGACACAAGTATCTGGAGAAATACTTGAAGTAAAATTAAAATCAAAGAGCTGTGAGTGAAAATGCAGTAGCCAGAAAAGTTAGTGTTCCAATCACTGGAATGCTGCCGAGACAGGAAGTGTTATCATGCAAATGTAAATATACAGAAGTTAGTTTCAATTCCTCTTCTTTGATAAATGAGTCCTTAAAATTTAAATGCCAGACTCAAAGTACAGACATTTTGCCAAACGTTTCTCTTACCTTTCTGCAATAAGAGATGTTGCTTTCAAGGAATCTGGCTAATGCCACAACATTATCCTTTATTCGATTTTGAATCTACAAAGAAACTTTTAATTATATCGTACCACTTGAATGAAATCAAAGTACACTAATATTTTAAAAGGACAAGAATGAACACTTATGGCATACTATTGAGAAAAATACTCAAAAGCAGAAAAAACATTTCCTGCAACATAACATTCAATTTTTCAAATAAAATGCTAACTGGTACAAAACATTAACTATATCTGCAAGATTTTAAACCCCTTAATATAGAAGGATCAAAAGAACATATTTAAGTATTTGCTAAAGAAAGGCTGCCCTGTAATTTTGTATGCCTGCCGTTTTAAGCACCAGTGGTAATCTCATAGTTGATGCTCCAGTGTTCTCTTTCCAGCTTCACATTGTTGCACCAACAAGCATGTACAGAAATCCTGTAGATCTTTAGGAATCTCCTGCAAGTGAACAGCATTAACTGGAAAGCAGATGGCTAAACTCCTTTTGCTGGAAACATGAAGCATTTGGGAGTTAAGCATGGACATTGAAACAAATACCTTGAATGGTTTCACTACTATGTGTAGGATGAAGAATGACAACGGTGAAAACCAGAGTAGGAAGGAATTTTTGCTTTCCTTGGGAAAATTTACCGCTCCTTTCTGGCTGATTTGAACCTTTTATCCCAGGTTACGTATTACAGACTTTTGAGTAGTAACAAATCCTTAAAAAATGAGTATTTTTATATATCCCAACTCATTAAGGAGATTTTTTTTTTTTAAACAGCCACAGTTGTGCAAATTTCTTAACTTAAAAAAAAGAACAAAAATAAAAACACAGGGCAGAAGACATTGCTCAGACATGTAAACTTTTGGCCTTGCATGCTGTCTCTACAAAACATTTATTCAGAGGACAAGTGGTAGACCAAGCCTATAGCTCCCAACATTAAAGGAAGCAGGCATACTATATACACCTAGTACCTTGTTGAAGAACATGACAATCTTTCCCAGTTGTTTGCTTGGAATTCAACCAGGCTTTCTGTCAAACAGGCTTGCCCACTAAGTGGTTTGTTTCCAAGGAGTACTCTTATTTGACTACTAGAATTCTCATACAATCACAGAAATATTTTTGACTATGCTGCTTCTTCCTTATACTTTAACTCTCTACTACGTGTATCATCTAGTATCATCTTCATTATTTACTACCTAAGCAAAGTAAAAGCACAAAATAACACACTGTAGCTTAAAAAAAACCTTTGTGATAAAGTGCCTCCAAAGTATAGTAGAAGTTTTTAATCTTACTGTCATCTCACCTCATTTTGTGGACATTGTTTCGCAAGTCTTTTCTGTACCATTCTTGCTTTCTCCTGTACAGTATCAATGAGAAACTCCAGTCCTGAGCCTACTCCATCATAAATGGCAAGTATAAATTCCTTTTAAAACAAAGGTTCAAAATGCAATGATTATAGAACTGATTTGGTCTTGAATTAAGAGATTTTCTGTAGTGGGCTAGAAACATAATTTTGTTTAGAGCAAATTGTTCGGTGCAGGCCTATTCAGTCACATGTCATTCTTGGACCACTGGAGTTCAGTACTTTAACCTCCTTTTCCTAACTTTATTCAGATATCTGAAAATTCAGTGTGGTACTTAAACAGATTTCTGAAACAGAAGTACTGAATTTCAGTGAAATAGGGAGACTTGTGTAATCTCAGTGCAGATACAATCCTAAAAGCACAGTATTTCTTACTCTTTATAGGTATAAGCTACACAGATTTTAAAAGTGTAGTTTTTAAGAAAAAAATATCAAGGATATTAACACATCCATTTTCACCATAAAAATGAATGTACTATACACTACATATACTTAATTCAGTTGGTGAAGTTGTTACATTTAACAATTTGCTTCTGAGCACAGTTACTAATAATAAGTGTGACATCAACATGAAAATTACTATTCATAATTACTATTTCTAATAAACATTTTTTCACCTGTAGACTAGAAGAAGGAATGTTTTTCTCTTCAGGAAATGAAATATCAGCTGTTGTGACTACTGCCAAGTGTCCTATGTATTTCATTGTTTGTTTTACTGTTTGGTTTACTTTGCTCCATGCTTCTGTTACCATCGAGGATATATCTGAAGAACATCCCTGAGAAACAAAGGCACATTGTTCACTGAAGTTAGAAAGCACTTGTGGTCAAAGAACACACATTTACTATAACACAAGAGTTTGTAGCACACAATGGTTTGAGGCATTTTTAGCTTTACACCTTCCTACTTCCAACAGCTTATCTATCACAGATAAAAGAGCATGCCTTGCAACCACAGAGAACAATGGTACCATTACACTACATAGTTAATAAAAAAGCTTCACAAGGCTGTCGCATAAACAAGAGTAATACTCACTGGCCAGTGGTTTGTAAGTTTATAAACAGCAGCACTGCACAGTCTAAACTAGCATTTGCTCTTGTCACTACACATTTTACTTTACCCTCCCCTGAGTAAAAGAACCAATGCTATTGTCAGTGCCTGGACACAGCAAGATCTGCATTACTCTCAACTAGCACATGAAAGTATCAGTTTAGCCAGAAAAATACACATCCCTGGCCATTAATCTTCCTTAGCTGTGCTCAAGTCATCACATGCATTGGATATTTAAGTGTTTTTAGCAAATCTGTAGTAAATGCTGCATTAATGCATAGAAGTACCCTATGCACAGATGAATTCTTTAATATGCTTTACCTGCAACAATAACTGTAAATAACCTCCCAAGTTCTTTATTTCCCGTTTCATTTCTTCATCAACTTTTATAGATCCAGGACACTTTTGGATATTGTTAACCCACAGCTTGCTTAGAATCACAATTTGGTCAAAAGCAGAGATAATTCTGATGCTGTAGGACTGAGCAGCACGATCAAGATTGAAAACTACAAGAGAAAGAGATCTATGAGATCCACCTCCTTTGCAAATGAATATAGGAATATAGTTAATTCTTGTGACAGACAAACATATGAATGTTTGTACAAAGGCAAGTCATTGGCAATGTTTAAACTGTTATGAAAACGAGACTTACGGTTCTCTTGACATTCTTCATCTTGCTGTTCATAGGCTTTTGAAATGGCAGACACTCCAGAAAAAATTATAAACAAATTACTTAGGAGACTATCTACTATGCTTTTTCCCCCTTCATGATTCTGTTCCAGTAAATCTAAGGCTGAACTTATAGATTCCTTGCAAATTCCAGGAAGAAACGATTCAGAAAAACTTGGGCATATGCTGGACTTGTTCTGTGAACCTGTACAATGTAAAAGCAAAACATACATTCAAGAAACTCTTCATAGGAACGAGCAGTCAGTGTGTCTAAATAGTAATGATTATTTAAGTAAACCCCTGCAAAAAGCTTGGGGAAACCTCAGCAGTTGAATGAATAGTAACAACTCCAGCAAACAAAGTCTTCAAATTATTTTATCAGGATTCAACCTGTTTCTCCAGTTAATCCACATAAACACAGAGTAATGTTTTAAGTACATTTCTTAAACAAGGTTCATAAAGCACCAGTCAGGAAGTTTTTGCCCTAAGAAAGCATAATCAAAAATACAAAATCCCTACTGTTAACAGCTTGACATTACAAATTTGAAGATATCACAAACAGAACATTTTTAATTTTGCATTCCAGCCCACACTGTATTTTTTTTAAAAACTATTACAAGTGCCTATGTTTTCTGCATGCATTAGGCTCAGATTCTCCGTATGAAATGGAAGGTGTTCTGCCACATAGCAAGTACCTGACATACAGGAAGTCTGCACATTCTGAATGGGTTGCAGTTTTATCTCAGACAAACATCCAGAAATTCTCTTGTTCTTCATGAAACTTCGACTTCTAAGAAAGGGTGATAAAGTAAAAAGATGAGAAAACTTGAAAAGAATCTCTCTCTTTGTACCCACTGAAAGTTCCATGAATATTAACAGACATCAGACAAGAAAATAAGCATCTACTTTTAATTAATGGAACTTTTTAACACAGCCAAAAGCAGAGTGAAAACAAATCAATAGAGTCCATAGAATGGATCCTACATACTTTCTTCAGGCTCTTACTACTATAAAGAGAACTTCATTCCCTACAGCCATTTTTAATCTAATGCCTTATTCTTGGATTATTATAATCCAGAACTAATTGTCAACGGTCATACATCAAACCCTCTGGCACTGATCAGACATACATTGCATTATATGCTATGCCTGACTTCAGGAACATTACTGTTACATCTACCAAACTGCTTCCTGGACATGTAATTTTTATCAGCAAGATATTGCACACCAACACACATTTCATTATGCTTTACTGGCTTCACTTTTAAGGTAACATTTAGTTTCAACTTTCCCCTCCTCACAAAAACAAATATATGGATATAACTTTAATGTCATAATAAAACAAAAGAAGAATTAATAAATAAAAGACTGTGACACAAAGGCATATTTAGGTAATTACACTATTTTTGCTGTTTTAAGTGTAGAAGAGAAGCTACAAATTAGTATTACCTTCTTCTGGAAAGAGAGGAAACTGAGGTGTCTGAAAGGTCCGGTTCCCACTCATCAGCAGGATCATAAAACACATCAGCAACTTTATTTCTATCATTACTCTGAAAAAATAAAGAAAATACAGGGGAGGAGGAGGGTTAAACAGAAGAAAAGTGATGAAGAATCCAATGTGTGGATGAACACAACACGTTCTACTAACAGGAGAAGAGTATCTTTAATGGTTTTGCTTTTTTTAAATATATATATATATAAAAAATAGAAGATAACTGACTGTCAGCCAACTTGAGAACAGACTTAGCCAAGATAAACACCCAGTGAAGACCCCAGACTACCCAACATCTGAGACTCAGGAATAACAAGTACAAAACTTTTTCACAGCTCTCTCCACATGTCAGATTGAAACCTCTGGGCATATAATTTACAATTTTTATTTCTTCTTATATCTGTATTTGTATAACAGTTTTAGCAACAGGTTTTTTTAGGAAATGGAATCCAGTCTCTGATATTGTTATGAAACCGTTTTTTAGCCACTGTAAATACTCACATAAAAATCATATCACAAAAGAACGTTGCCTCAATTTCTTTTCTGACTTTTCTTTGATGGCTTCTTTTCTTTTTCGACATAATCTTGACAAACATTTATTTCAGATATGTACTCATATACAAGAAGTGATTCTTTCAAATACAACTTAATTCTTTATTGAAATGAAATTTTTTTCCAAGGTAAGAAGAAGCATTCCAAAGTGTAAAAAGGCTTCATATTTTACTCTACAAGCACCCTTCAGTGCTCCAAAGCTGAGATTTCTTCCTCTGCAAACTCCAAGTATGCTGTTCATGCCAAATGTAATTCACAAATATCTAAGTATATATTTATATATTACTTGAAGCAATGTCTACTAATATTTTAGTAACAATTCAAACTAACCATAACACAGATACTGGAATGAAAATAAATTATATAATCAGAAAAATCACCAATTCAAGCAAATTGAGACAAACTGGTCTGTTTATCTAAAACCTTGTCTTAAATACGTTTTCCTTTTGTGTATCAAAAAACCCTCCAAACTAGTATAAAATACAAGATTGTTATGGTTCTACCGGATTCTTTTGGATCCTTCCTTCATGTTAACTGGTTCTATCTCCAAGAGTTTACCTTCTGTTATCCTTCGCTATTTCCCCACAGTCTAAAAGAAGTTTCCATTTATATGACAGAAACAAAAACCAAATAAGGCACAATGATCAACCCTGGGGTTTATAAAAGTCCAGAATACTTTATCACCACTAGAAAACTGTGGAAAATATTTGTTCTGAGTCTCTCAAATCTTCAGCTAAAACAAAGAAAAAATTTCCACAATGGAAGGCAATGAAAATACAGTCTGTTCATGTGGAGTCATTTCTCTCTTCAGGAGATAATCATATGTGTCCAATAATTTGGAACTATTGTCTACCTTTATCTAACTACAAGGATTTTTATCTGATCGTTATAGGGGGTTTTGTGGATACAGATTCAAATATAAGGCACTGGTCCCACTTCTGCCTCTCTTTTAATTTACATTCTTCTCTTCAATTGGAAAGACAATATGATACCAAAGTGCTGCACATTTAGAGAGATGCAGTACAAAAATACCTGGATTATCTCATTAAAAGCAATGGAATTAGAAAAGGAGACTCATGTGCACCTTAATTATCAGTTCATTAAATGAAAAATTATGAAAAATGCATTTAAAAACTCCTACTGAAGAACCTAAAGCACAGACAAAAGTCACTACCAAATTAACTTACCAAAACCAAAGAAAAATAAATAGAACACAATAGCAAAAAATCAAGTGATATCTTTAGAAAGTTAAATATTTTTATAACAGAAAAACAATTAACAATCAAAAGAACCGCAAAGCAGTTCTTGTTTTACTGCTCCTTAGTCTGTACACAAAATGACCTGAATGAAGTCCTTGATTTCATCGTCCTCTTTCTGAGGGATAAGTGCATGCACACATGTTTAGTAAAAACAGTCACGCGTTTTGGTGTTTAAGATCAGATAAACCCCAAGAAAACACCAAGTTTTTCCTTCTGTATGGGGTACCAAAATCTTGTCTTTGACCAAATATTACTGATTATTAGCAGCTATTCTTCAGTTGTTACTGACCTCATACAGTTCTTTCATTGCTGCTAGTTTGCATTCAAATTTCTCTAGGCTCCAAAAAGTTGCTATTCTCAGTTTGAGGTTACGGACCTGCACCTGAACAGAAGACACTGTTCCTGTTTTATCATCAATTTTGTCATGCCTAAAATTTGAAAGAGTTTAAAAAAAAAAAGACAGATCAAGACAAAACACATTATTCACATTGGAAAAATAAACAAGGTACTAGTTTATTATACAGGGAATAAAAACATTATATAAATGCAAATTTCTTGAAACATCATGTATGTCACAAAACCAACATTAGTTAAAATTACTTTTCTGTATAAGAAAAAAAAGGAATCCCTGCATTCAGAGGCAGAAGTAGATACTAACATACAAACTTGCGGCACTCAAGAAACTCAAAACTAAATATATGCTACAGAATTCTACAAAGTTCTTGCTGAAGGATGTGAAAATGCAACATCCGAAAAAAAACAGTAAAACATAACCCAGAAAGTCCTACCTTACCTGCATTTACTGTAGCAATTGTATTAAATGATACAGAGTGTCTTCTGCACTAATACACTTCTGCTCACACTAAGAGCACCTGAACAATATACAGGTCCACTCCTAGAACACTCTTCAGCTACAACTAACAAGTAGCACAGCATAGCAAGAGATCTGTGGAGTGAAACAACTGGTCTCAAAGGCTCAGTATCCACTGAGGTTTTCACTTTGAGCTATCCCTGTTCAGACCTGGGAATTGAGCACCTCCTGGTGGCTGGCACAGAGGCCTCTGTTTAGTTTTGTCCTAAAGCAACGCTGTGCTTTAGGACCACTGCAACATGTGAACCAAAGCAGGATGGACGTGGGCATCAGAAAATTCACCTCAAAGCACACTCAATCCAAAATTAATTGCCTATAGACATACTTCAAAAATTTGATCTAAAATTCACATTTGTAATTCACGTTTCAAACTCCTAAGGCTCAACTACACACTTAACTAAAGCTAGTTTGGAAAATTCAATATTTATCATATTCAATTTCATGAGATTGTTAAAAGAAAAACCAACAGCTCCCTGCACATCCAGAATCCCCCATCCAATTATAAATGAAATTATACATACAACCACTTATAATTAACTAACTCAGATACTCACCTGCAGAACACAGTGTTTTTCCCTAATTCATTACTAATGGTGTTGGCCTCTTTAATCATCACAGACAGTTTCAGTGACTTCCAATTAAGTGGAACTAATAAAGAACATAGAACATAATGATTAAGTGGATCAAACAATGCTATGCAACAACTTTAGGGTTTAAAAAAGGCAAAAAGAAACCACAACCAAAAGCAACAATAGTTACATATATAGTTCCCAATACATTGAGGAAAAAATGACCTTTCCAGGCAAGATAACCCTTTTAAAAGGTCCAATAAAGGATATTTCAGAAACCAAGGCATAAGAGCAGACATTATATATCAATCTGAGATAGAACACTAAACAAAATGAATTCTGTTACTCCAGTTTCCCCAATGAGTTAATGCCTGACCAGTTCAGACAGAAGAGCAAGGACTTTTAAGATAAATACAGACTACATGTATATCTACCTAACCACCCTGAGCGTGATTAAAACAGAGCTTTTAACAATCTGATATACACAGCTTATGAATAAAAAGGCCCAAAACAACCAGAAGGCTCTTCTTGTTTAGGGATGTGTTAGTACACCAGAAAAAGCTTCTGCATCTATATCTATGGCCCAAGCCCACCAAGCAAAAGAGAAGTCAGCATTGGCTATATATATACATATGTATATATACTTGTCATTGTTTTATTCCCACTTCCACGATTCTTCTGAAGGGTTTGTATTTCTTCAGCAATCTTCTGCTTCTCAGCTTCCAGAGCTTCCAGTATTTTTGCATGACGAATGGTATGATCTTCTAGAGCCTAGCAAAAAATGGAGAGTGATTGGGAAAAAAAAAAAAATTAGAACTCTTAATGCTGTTTATTGAAGCTAAATTTTTGGTTTCTGTCATTTTAAACTCTCAGAACAAAATCAATACTAGACATCTGCCATACTGATAGGAAATTCTTAACTTTCAAACTCTGACATTTTTCTGGGTTTGCTTAGACATTACAAAGCTTAAAGTACTGGACTGGAAAAAAAAGAAACAGTCTTCAAAAAAATCAAGTCACGTTTGTTGCAGAAGTCAGATACACATGAACACCAGCCAAGAATACTCATTATTTACATAAATGCCTGGAGTAATAACTTTTGCCACAGGCAACAGTCGCTTAAGTTTGGTAAAGGAATAAAACCATCCATGTTATACAAAAAATGAGGTCAACATTAGTTATTCCCCAAGGTTAATACAACATCATACTCAGAATGCAAACAAAGTACCAGTTCTTCTGCGTAAAATCATGTAAAATAAAAATATTTCAAAGGAATTCCTTTACAGTAATTGATTTTTAAAAAAACAAAAAATGAAAAAAGTCACTCCAAACAAATCAGTTTATTGCCTAAAAAGCTTTTTTTCAAATTACCTGCTTCGTAGCTAAGGTCTCCATTTCTAAACGCTTCTTATTGAATTGTAGTTCTAGCTCAAGGTTTTGCTTTGCCTTCTCCAGCTCCTGTATTTTAGTTGCAGCTTTTTGGTTATTCAGTTCTTGGATTTGCTTCTTACGAGATTCTTCTCTCTAATATCAAAAAGGAGGGATGAGAGGAGCAAAACTGCTTCTACAGCATTTCTGAACCATTCCTTACACAGATATTTTCACTTCCAACACATTTAAAACATGCAGTCCCTGTAGCCTACACAGCCCAACGTAAGCAATGAAAGGTTATATCCTACATCACAGGCATAATGTTTTCTTCTACAGACTACTTAAGAAATAAGATACATCATCATTATTTTACCATTACGTACATTCTATGCCAACTTATGCATATTGTAAAAGTGTTAAAACAACTAACAAAGTAGCATGCAAACTTAAAAAGAAAAAAAGCCATATTAAGTAATATACTGTAGTAATTTAGACGACTCATGAAATAACTTAAATTCTGTAGGTATTATTTTTTTTTTTTTGCATACAAGTTACAATCACTGGAATAACTCTGAAGGGATACCTAAATTACAAATTGTGTTACTAAGACCTTTTTTTAAGAGAATGAGGCTTACCATTCTCTAAAACACTTGAAAATTTGCAAGACAGAAAAAAAAATACAAAAAAAACCCACACCAAAAACAAACCAACTCCAAACAAACAAATATAAATAAGAGAAACTGTAGTACATGTATGTTTTATGTAATGATGCAATGGCAACTTACCACCTCTGCTTCCAGTGATTTTATTTTGCTTTCATAAGCTTCTTTTTGTGAGGTCAGTTCTTGTTGAACCATCTCTTTCGCAATTTGGACACTTTGCATCATTTCTTCTTTGGCTTTGAGCCGTGCCTCTTCAATTTCCGATTCAAGACTGCAAGTATCATACATTTAGAATGCTGCCCTTAATCTCTTATAGGCTGCATAGAGATCATCAACTTTCTTTTCCTATCATGAGGATTTGTTAAGATTTGTTTTTAAAAAAACAACTTTCACACTTTACCTATTTTTAGATTTCATAGGGAAAAGATAAACACTGGTAAATATGAAAGACATTCCAGAATTTTTAAGTCCACTTGATTTCTGTTTTCATTCTATTACATCACTATACAAAACTAAGAACTGTAATGGTAACCCACTAAGTCACATTATGAAGCAACAAGTCAGTAACTCTTGCACTTTAATAACTCCCAGCAATGAAGCAGGTACAAATAACACTTCTCTGTCTCTCCAATCCTCTGTCGTCACATAAGGTTATAACTTTGAGTTCTTCTGATTTTCCTAAGGCATTTACTTTTCAGGCTTTAAAACTCCCTAAAACATCAGAAGCAATTTTCAGACCAGTCATATGCCTGGAGAGAAACACTACTCTGAGCACCACTGGAGCTCAGTGTTTCTTTAATTGGTGTCTACATTCTTGATAACTGGACTAGCTTGTAGTGATTGACTCTTAGAGGTACACTTGCATTTCAGCTAAGTATTTATAATGGAAATGCAAGTCCCAGAGAGTTCTATTTTCCAACTTTCCCTTATTGTGAAATAATTAATAACCTTCAGGTATTTCTTAAACTAACTGCATGGTAGAATTAACATTTGAATTTGTCTTCACAAGAAGAAGAATCAATACTTACTGTGCTCTCTGTGCAATAAGCAGCTCATTCTTTGCAAACTCAAAATCTTTTGGACCATCATGCAAACATGTAGTCCCACAAGAAGGTGTTTTAACTTTCTGGACCTCTGCTGGATGATTAAACCTGAAATAATGGTCTCCCCCAAGGATCACTCGATCACCCTATTTGAAAAAAAAAAAAATTCTTCTAAAACTTTAGATTTACAAGCAAATTTTCAGAGCTAGAAATCAAAGATCATGAGACACATATTTACAGTTACAGAGACTTCTAGGAAAACTTGCAGTCTGAAGCTGAAATCTTAACAAAGCAAAGAAATCCACATATGCAGATATTACTATTACCAAATCAGTTACTTACATGATGCAGAACTGTTGGGTCCGAAATGCACTTCCCATTTACGTATGTCTTTGCTTCTCTCAGTGGAATAATACTTACTGTGCCAACAGCATTTTTTATAACACTGAAAGAAAGAAACATTTGCAGTATCAGTAGCTCATAATAACTGCAAGTAATATTTCTTAATAGACTAAAATACATGCTTCAGATTGTGTTCTGTTATTGCCTTTCCACATGTTCATTGTCTTCATACTATTTAATTACAACACACAGTTAGGAAATGACAACCTATATTTTGGAAGAGAACCTATATTTAAATCTAAGAATCCACTGCTAAAAAATTACTGTAATACCCTGTCATCTGGGCATTCTTTTCTAATGCTTAATTTCCCGACATACCTGCATCTTTCAGGTTTTTAGTCACTGATTAGTTAAGTTTCTTAGAGCTTTTTGTCTGGGATCAATTGCACTTTAAACAATATTCCTGCAGTAAGGTGAAGTTGCTCTCTAATTTTATTAAAGTAAGTAAAGGCATTTCATTTTTCTACTGAACTTAATGTGACAGAAATATCTGTCACAGAGCACCATTTGATCTGGTCTTATTCATGCGTAAATGCTGTAGAAGAAAATTTTGCTACATGAATGAAATAAAGAAATTAAACTACTCCAGTTAACAGCTTTGTAGTGGGAACAGAAGGAAGTTGCCTTAATCATTGAGCAGTACAAAAAGTATCCCTAAATACTATTTTCTTGGCTAGAAAACCATGTCTTGTTACTGCCAGAAGTAAGAGTGACTCCAAAAGAAAGGGAAGGGTGGGAAGAAACTTCAGGTATAAAAAGAACACTACATACCAATGGTCATCAGCAATCAGCACTCCAGAAAGCTGGATATCATGCTTTGAATTTGGTGTACACCTTCCAACCGTAGTTTCTCCTTCTTTGATCATATACAACAGCACCTCAGAAAGCTGAGGATCTTCATTGAGATTGACAAGGTTTGGCAAATGATTATCCATTTTGAAAGTAATTCCAGCTTTCTAGATAAAAGAGAGCTCTGCATAAAAAACCAATTTACTTTGTGCATTCAAATATCTATATTAAATTTTTCTAAGAAGTCACAGCAGTCTTTTAAAAGAATAGCATTAAGAAAATGAAATATCACAGCTAATCTCATTCAAGGGTTGCTATATTTTCTATACTGTCTCCAATAGAAAGAAAAATGTACCTGCAATTCCTCTATATCTTCCAGTTTCCTTTTTTCCGCTTGTTCAAATTTTTCTTTCCAGGCCCTTAATATATTGAGGAGAAAGTAACGCAACATATAAAGAGAAAAATTACATCATAAAAGTTTTACCATTTCTATTTTAAATTAAGACATTAATGACTGCCTGACCTTTGAATTTCTGCCACGTTCCTCTCCTGTTGGTGCAATTCTACCCTCAGAGATGTGATTTCCTGCAAATATCGCCTGTATTTTTCACGATCAGTGTTCAGAGCACTTTTCTGAGCTTCCTTCAGTCTTTCAATTTCAGCTTTCAATTCTATATTAGACAAACAGCACACAAAAAATGAAGACAAAATAGAGTGTAGACACTTCAGTACAATACTAGAAAACTCACCCTGTTATTTAATTAAAAAAAACAAAACATGTTTCCCTATTCCAGGTTCTTAAGCATCGCCTTTCCACTTAAACTTTGGAAAAAAAGTTCACAAAGAATAATAATATTAAAAGGAAGATACTCCCAGGTTGTATTAGCCTAGCTGACAAGTGGTCAGTCAACACAATAGATTATTAGTAGTAAGAACTCTTATGAAGCACTAAGTGAAACATATGTGCAAATGAAAAACTCTCAAAGACTGCAGATGTCAATCTCACCTCTGATTAGTTTGACATTTACATCTTCATTTACTTTAGCAATGTTGATAATTGAACAAGCCTGTTTGGCATAGCGAAGGGTGCTGAGCGTTTCCTCCGTGCTGCTGGCAGCTGGACTCACTGTGGCAATCATCGTGGTTTGGGAATTCCCACCAAGGCTTTCCTTTAGCAACCTTCATTTGACAGAACACAAGTCAATCTCTGGCCCTCAGAGAGAAAAATTCAAAACTTCTCATTTGGAACAGATCAAATACAAAATACTGAAGGTCTTGTTACTTGAGAGGGACTGTTAGCTACTTAAAACACAAACCAAGGTCCTGTCTGCTCTTTATCTGATGCGACTGGCTAGTTTCTTCCTTCCATAGGTCACTTAAGAAAGTGAAGGAAGTAATGCCTTATGAACACATGAGAAAACCACAATCTTAGAAAACCTCCACTTCTAAATAAAAAATTCTCAAGTGTACATACCATGTAAGGACAGATTCCCGGTAAGGAATGAAAGTTTTCTTTCCATTTTGAAATTGTTTAGAGAGTGCAGAAATAACCCTTCCAAGGGTCAACAGCGATTTATTGATACTCACACCTTCCTACATAAAGCAAAAATAAAAATATTTATAACACAGTTGCATTATTGACTGTACTGTTGATTAATTATGCTCATTCAATGTATGGTACAGCCGTACCACATTACATGTCACCACTTACTAAAAAAAGAAGATGCAAAAGCATCTTGAAAGTAAGTAGAGTTAAGAACCATCAAATCTATGAAGGCAGCTTGTAATGAAGTCTCTTATTAGAAACTATTTAATTAGATTTCTCAAAAAATGGAAAAAACCCAACTCTGTGTAATATTTGATTCATGATTTGCAACGTCACAGTTTTCCCTCACTCTTCCTACAGGATCAGTAGACCTGCACAGCACCAGGACTGCTGTTCTATGCAAGATCTGCCATTCTGCACAGTCCAAACAGCTCCTTCAGGCCACGCACCCTCAGCAGCAAAATGTAAAATAATACTTATAAAGGCTATATACATCCCTTATAGCTACAGTTTCTGCTCAAGAGTCCCATTAGGTGCACATGTTTTGGAGTTTAAGGGTATTTTTTAGCAGTCAATCCTCTTCCACAGATTACCAGTCTTGGTTTACCTTCAGCCTTTCTCCAGTGGTCTGAGCTTTTGCACAGCACTCACTGCCAGCTAGATCAATTAGATTTATGTGACTGGTAAGCCTACGATCACACTGTTCTTCATTCACAAATTCTACCTGGAAAAAAAGGGAGATGTTGGCATTCAAACCACAATAAAAAGCCTGAGGGCAAGCAGAAATATGACAAGCTGTTCACAATAAATACATTAAAAATTGATTGTTTCCATTTAATTTTTGACAGGATCCTCACGTACGTCCCTTGAAGGAGACTAAGTTTAGATTTTAACCACAAAGTCTGTTGGTTGTGGCTGAATAACTTCATAAGCATAAACTGCAAACACAACAAATTACCAAACTATGGCTCTGGGTCTGAAGTTTTACTATTGCAGTTACCCAAAAAACATGGAAATCAGTAAGCTGCTACTTAGACCAATCAAGATCAGTTAAGTAGCCAATGGAAATAGCTCAAGACTAGTTATGATAGAGAAAATCAACAATCTAGTGGTAAGAATGGCAAGGGGAAAGGAGGAAAGAGAAGATCAGGAAAGCAGGATGAAAAATTAAACCAATCAAGAACAAAAAACCCACAAACCAGCAAGTTATTTATGCATAGAGCAAATTGACAGTCTGTAGACTCCTGAGGAGGTCTACACCTATTTCACTTCTGTCTTCAGACTCAACTCACTAAGTCAGGTTTTGTCTTTTAAGCATCTGTAAAAGGAAGAGCTGTAGTCTCCGTGTCCTGGAGACACATGGGGGAGAGAGGCAATCTGAAGCAAGGAAACATTTGTTCAGAGAAGTGTGTTGAAACTGAGCAGAAACTTCATCTCCTACTGTTGTCCCAGTTCATCATTTATAGGAACTCAGCACAGCTATGCACCTCACACAGCCTAACCTTCTGAGAAGCTAAGATGTGTTGGCAGAAGCGTGAAATTTGATCTCACCTCAATTAGGATTCCTGTTACATCTCAAAATTCACACTGAGAGGCTTGGAACTACTCCTAGATCTGTCAATCTAGACATATTTATATTGCTGCTATACATGCACATAGCACAGAGACAACAGAATCTACCCAAAGCATGTAAAATAAGTTTTTCTGTGTAGAAAGCCATGTTAAAATGCCCCATGCTTTACTCAAAGATCTTCAAGTATATTCTCACAGCTTTCTAGGTAGCCCACAAAAGAACTTTTTATCTCCCAATTTGAACAGATAAAAAAGCCCCAGCAATACCTTGGTTTGTGTCATGACAAGGGTGAAGACTGAATGAGATCTAGAGCTCTTATCATTCATTACTGTGGCAGCTGTTGCTCTCTGCTTATTTCCTAGTTCAAGCCAACTCTGTAAGAGACAAAAGATGTAAAACTAAAACCTGCTTTGGAGAGTTTACTGAAGATTTCTATGCTTGCCAATAAAGTTATTAACACAAATCATGACTATATGGGAGAAACTAAAACTTAACTTTAAGAGATAACTATGTGAATAGTGACATTTGACTGTACAAATCTATTCAGCTCCATTATATAGGACTAGTTTTTGTTATCCTTTGACAAAACCACATGAAATACCGCAGACTACTGGATAGCCTGCATTTTCTTCCCATCGATGGAATTTCTTTTTCAGCAGTGAAGAAAGGAGTAAGCAGAAACATTTGTATTCTCTTTCAGTAATCAAATAACTCTTACCTGAATGTCGGAGTAAGAACGAACAACATTCCTAAGATGTGGGAAAAAGAAAAGGTTGGCTTCAGACAGGTTTTTTTGTAGAGTTTTCCCTGCTGCCTGAGGTCTGAAACATTTCCCCAGTTACAAAAACAAAATACAAATATACAATGAAATCTTCAATTATCTTGAGACTTCCACAGACTTATTTCACTAGGGCAATACACCATGGCTATGCATTTTTCTAAAGCTCCATGACACAGATCTTGCTTGGTTTACTGGTGAGTATCAAGCTTTCACAGAACCTCAAAATTACAACAATTGCACTCTTTCAGGATTACACCATACACCTTTTAAATAAGAGCAATTAAGACTTACACTGTCAGGCCTTCCACATATGGTCCTATCACTGGGTGTTCTCTTACACGAAGCTGGTGAGAGTAATTTCAAAATAAAAATTATTAGGAGTGCATTAGTTAGATCTAGCACTCAGAATACCTTAAAAGAAAGAAAAGAACCTGCAACATAAATCTATTACGTTTCCAAGTTAAGTAGCTTACCTCAAAATCACTGACAAAACTCAGGTGAAAGCACTCCTGCTTTACACAGGACAGTATAGTCTTAACTTCTATATAACAAGTCCACATAAGTCCCAAGCTTACATTAAAGGACTTATTTAAATAGCAAGCTGAACATAGTAGATCATCTTTACCATAAACTACTATTTGGCTTACACACAAGTGTTCAACAACAAAGAACAGAAAATATTTTTTTTGGTAAATCAAATGTAATAAATTCCTTCCCTATATATCCTACTTAAGACAAACTTCTTTAATTTATGGGTTTACTTATTCTAACATACAAACACTAAAAACTAGCTAAATTAGTTTAACTAGTGATCCTTAACTAGTTAAATAATATTCTAGGAGACTTTTTATAAAGGCTGATAAGAGAGTCTTCATTTTGCAGATAAGGTGAGGTTTTATCAATTTCAAGAGATTCTATTGACACATTTTGTTTCTATTTCAGCAAGACTTTTTTTTGCTTAGCATTTCTCTAGTGCCAAGCATTTTGCTTTACGTCATACAGTGATATTTTTGGTTTTTCACTTGAATCCCATTATTCACAACTAAGTCACTTAGACAACAAAACAATGGTCACTTGTCATTCGTGCATTTTTGTTTACAGAATCGATGTTACTACTTGAAGGTTATGTATACTCTTGTTTCCGTGAGCAACTTACTTGTTTTTTCTGTCCATTTTCAGCTTTAAAGACAAGCAAATCATGAATTTTCTCGTTGTATATTTCAAAGAAGCTCATTTCAAGATGATACAAAATCTAATAAAATCAATAATAAAAAAGGTATTAATACGGTACACAAAACATTTTGATGCATTACAGAGGAAAGAATCCTAGTCTAGTGATATATGAAATATCATGACCCTATTTCTTTTCATATTACTGCCATTAAAGAAGTAGAACAATATTGATTTTGACTATTTAGGGAACTGTGTTAATAAGAGCTACTAGCAGAAATAAGATTTGAATCAGCAAAAGGACACAAACATTAATAAATGGATCAGCACTAAGGTATCAGTTTCCTCATATTCCAACATAAGGTCAGTAGCATAAGCACATCACCTGTTCCTTGTCCATTTGAGCTATCTGATTGAAAAGATCTTCACAAAGTCTTGGAATTATTCCTCGGTCTTCATCAAATCCCATCATCCTGTGGTTACAAAAAACCTGCTAGTTTAGTTTTGTAACTCTCTATAAGTAGTTTTAATGTTAGCTGTACAGCTCAAAAGTTGAAATGCCATGTGCTTCTATGTTGTAGAAGTAATAAGCAACAGAAATAAGTCTGCTCTAAGTTGATGCTTATTTAAGCAGGGAGTTCAACAAGATGATATCCAGAAGGACTTTCTACTTAATCCATTGAGAAATGGGCTGAAAACCCAAGTAAAACAAAAACCCCACAGCAGTTGAAGAGTAAGTCGTACTATAAACAGTAAGCCTAGAAATCTTTAGTGTGCATTTTATACTCTCTGCACACTTCCAGTGTAGTTACATAAGCCCTTCTCCACCTCCACTGCAGTTTTTCATGATGAGTGGTTCCACTGCAGAACACCAGTATACTGGACTAACTCAGCCACAGTCCAGGGACACATACAGCTGCACAACATAGACATCAGCACAGATTTGTTGGGCAAACTTGACCAAAGGACACAGCTGTTACTGATATTAATTTCAGCCTTGCTTAAAATAAAAAAGATTGAAGGTAAGTAATTGTTTAAGTGAGAGTGGAAGAAAAACCCCAAACAAAAACCCAACAAAACTACAAAGGGAATATTGCAATTCTGAGTGTCTCTTTCTTTTACGCCAAGGTAAAAAAATATTGTACATAAAAAGTGAGTTCACACTCAAAAAGGCAAACCCTACTTCCATCCGAGTTCTGTACCCAGAGTAAATTGAAAAGTAACATTTCTGGTCCTCAAGCAGATATATTAAAAGTCTATACTGCCTCATGGGAATTACAAAACTCAGAGAACCAATTTCAATAGATTCATGCTTGAAAACCAAACAGCTCACTAGGCGTTCTATTCAAAACAGAAATAAGGTATATACAATTGGCTATACACCCTCAAAACTTCACTTGTCTGGGATTTTGTGCAAAGATTAGATTTCAAATAAGGAGTGCCAAAACCAAACAGATTTGTTTACTTCAAGTTCTCAAGTATCAGGACCATAATTAGAGCAATCTCTTAAATGTCTTCTCCAAAAAACATACTATATTTTCTATATCACTTCAATCACAAAATAACCAATAGTGGTGAGCAACAACAGCAGTGGGACAGTCTGAGAAGCTCTCAGCATTAATAAAAGTTTTCCTTCACTAAAATCTCTGGAAAGAGTTTTTATTTGCTTCACTAGAAGTAGTAAGAAGTCACTGTCTGATAAATAAAAATATTCTAAAGCTAACTTTGGTTTAATTATTATATTTAATTATTTTTGTTTTAAAATAAGAAAGACATTTTGACAAAATTCTCTAACATTGGAATCTATTCCATACAATCTCTTTTCACGACTTTACATTGAATAACAATTGGCTTCTACAGAATTCTGACAACTATTATTGGGAACTCACGTGTATGATTTTCCAGAACCCGTCTGCCCATAAGCAAAAAGACAAGCATTGTATCCCTCAAAAGCTCTTTCAAGGAGTGGCACTGCCAAAGTTTGATAAATAACTGCTTGGCTTGCAAAATTAGGATGACGCTTGTCAAAAGACCAGAAGGAGAAGTCATAACTGAAGTTGTAAACTTGGTTTGTGGATGGATTTCGCACAGCTGTCTCTGAACCGCTCATGGAAATTACAGGGAGTGAGTTTTCAATTTTCTCTCTGAATGAAAAGGGGGGAAAATTAAAAAAAAAATTAAAGGTATAAGCTAAGTACTTTAAGTTAGCAATTTCAATGAAAACAAAAAGATCAGTGATCACTTTGAAAAATACCTTTTTTTATGAACACAAAGTATTAAAGATGAAAATACTATTAATGAATATGTAAAAAATAGACCCAAACACCTATAAAGTCAATTCAGTTTCTTAATAAAAACTTTATTGTGGTGTTACATAGAGCATCAGCTAATTTCAAAGTATATATTGTATCCTTATTGGGTCAACAATGAACCAATTCAAAAAATACAAAGCAGAAATCAACATACACTCTTAGCACCAGAAGTAAGTCCAGGATACAAACCTGTTACTGAAGGGCCGAACCCGCACTGCTACAACCACTTTGCTGTTTTTCACTTTGGAAACATCTTCCTCAGTTCTACTACTCTCAGCTAAAGCTTCTGTGTTCACTTCTGTTTCTGAACTTCTACTCCCAGGAAGAGAGCTGGAGACACTAAGGGCTTTTTTGGCTAAAATTTGAAGATGAGGTGTTTGTTCATTTGAAGCCAATTGGAGAGATGGCTGATGTTGAGAAGTGATTTTCTTTGGAGTAAGCTTAAACCCTTCTGTTAAACCTTTAGCTGGTGTCCTTGGTCTTTCTAAACTGTTATGTTTTATCATTAAATGCTGTACCCTTTGCTTTGCAACTGGCTTATTTATACTGCCTTTCTCATTCAGTTGTTCTCCTGATAACCTATTAATACGTTTTGAGGTAACTAATTGTTCTGATTTTGGAACCTCACTTTGAAATTTTGTGTCAGCAGTTCTTGTCTTATTTTTTAAACACGTGTAGATACCATTTTCATAGACACCATCAACAAAGCCAATGGAATCCTTGCTGTTCAGGTTACACTGCAGCTTGGTACTGGACTGACCCTCAGCTAACTTCAAGTTTGGTTTAACAGCACCAGTATCATTAATAGTCTGTGGAAATGTAATCTTGTAACGTCTTTGTACATCAGAGTCATTATTTTCTTTTCTAAGCACAATATTCTGATTGATTTTACTCTTCCCGGTGGAACCAGTCCTCACACGCCTCTGCAGAGTAAGTCTTTTCTCTGTTTGTAGCCCTTCCGTGCCCTGTGTTGTGTTTGTATGCAATTGTTCACTACTGGAAACTGATTTTTTGCTCGCACCAGTTCTCCTCTGAAGTGTTAACTTGCCTTCAGGTGTAAAGGTAGTTGATGCATCACTCACTTTTTCACAAGCTGAAATCACATAGGTCCTATTTACTTCCTCAGTCTTATTCTGAGAGCATGGAAGTAGACTATCCTTTTCTTCTCCCAACACCTGTGACTTCAGTTGCTGCCCAGATGCTTTCCTGCTGGCAAAGGTGCTGTGTGAGGAAGCCTTCTGCAAAGTGGCAGCGGATTGTGTCCCAGCAGGGCTTCTGGCAGGAACTGTGTAAATAGGCATATTATCTTCCAGCAAGTTAACACTTTGTTTAATAAGCACAGCACCTTTCCTAAAGGGTTATTTCTAGTTGCTGCTTCTTAAGGAACCTGGGGAAACAAAGCAAAAATTCTTTTATGATGCTCATATCCAATGCAAGTTATGTTTTGGTGCATGGGGAGCTCTTTACAAATACTACAGTAAATGTCCCCAAACATTAACAACAATTAGTATGCTCTTTCATCTCCAATACTTGGAAAAAAAAAAGTCATTATTTTATATTTGAATGATTGCTTCCAGTAACAACAGGCTATTTGACTTAATGTATAGAGTTCTACAATTTGTTTCAGGAAGTAAACCAAATATCATGAAGAAGCACCAGCTGGTAAAAAAGAACTATCTATTCAGCAACAAAGATCACCATGAATATTTCTTTTAAATGACCTACCATGATGCCCAAAGAAAGTAAATTCCAGATCGTGCCTCCAGTTACTCACAACTATTTACACTCTTAAGTGTTTCACAGCTGACCCTAACAGAACAACAAAATTAACCTTAAATAGGAAGTCTGCGAATGTGGGAAGCATATTTTTTTCAAGATTTTGATATGCAATACAGGACCCAGTATCAGGACAGTTAATAAAGAGGACTATTAACAGTATCTTTGAACACTATTTTAGTTCACATTAGTACATAGGGCATAGCAAAACAAGAGACACCTAGCCTAGGGAATAGAAAAAAACTGCAAAATATGTTCCACATCCTTTCTACATGTAAATATTTCAAAAACTCTATACATGCCATCCGTACAGGAAATTAGTTTTCACTGTTGCATCTGCATCATAGTTATTGGGTTGCTAAAGGTTTGGTATCACCACCCACTGCAGACTTGCCAGCTGCAATTAATTCGCTGTTACAAGTCAACAAGAGGTCATCTGCATTAGATCCTTAAAAACTACATATATCATTAACAACAGCTGTACATGGTTAGGGGCAAAAAAGGGAAGCAAGATGAGAGAAGTGATGTAGAAGAAACCATTTAACCACTGCTCCAATATAAGTTTCCTTTAATGCTACACTTTTAAGTTACAACTTTCAGAGTACTCCGACTTACTGCCATTACATCTGCTTTCACCTGTCATGACTTCTTTTCATAGCTAACAAGTTGCGAGGAAAATATCAACATTTCAAACCACAGCATATTTACTGCTCAGAGTAAGGAAGAGACAGGAAATCAATTACAATACACGAGTGGTAAAATATCGACTTTGTGGTGCCCTGTAGCAGTCGGTAAGCAGAAACACAGCTCTAAGCCATCAATGGTTTCAACGTTCTCCGAAAAGCCCACCTTTCCGTGCAGCTTTAACAGAACTCCTGCAATTAAGTTCTCCCTTGCCATAACTGTGCCTTGTGAACATGAACAAAGTTTTTGTGGAGAAAAGCGACCCCCCCCATTCAGGGTCCGTTCGAGAGAACCAAACTCAGGAGGGGCATACTCATTCCTCGCTTTCCAAGGACTATGACGGCCGAGCAGCGATGAAACCCACATGCCCGCAGCAGGGCGAAGGCGCAGGAGGAGCGGCCGCTCCGCTGTCCCCGGCACAGCTCCGCTCGCTCCAGCCGGGCCCGGCACAGCCCTCACGGCCGCGGCGCCGCAGCGCCAGGAGGCGGCTCCGAGGCCCGCCGGACCCGACCTGCCCACAGCCCCACAGCCCCGCCGGACCCGACCTGCCCGCAGCCCCACAGCCCCGCCGGACCCGACCTGCCCACAGCCCCGCCGCTCCGAACCCGACCTGCCCACAGCTTCACCGCTCCGAACCCGAGCTGCCCACGGCCCCACAGCCCTCACGGACCCGACCTGCCCGCAGCCCCACAGCCCTCACGGACCCGACCGGCCCGCAGCCCTCACAGCCCCGCGGCTCCCCAGGCAACACCGAGAACATCCAGACCCGACCTGTCCGCGGCCCCGGCCCCACTGCCGGCACTGGGGAGAGCCGCGGGGGTCGCGGCCGCCCCTCACCTGCGCGCGCCGCCTCCCCAACCGCCGCCATCGCCATCCCCGCTCTGCCCCGCCGCGCGCCGCCCCCGCCCCGTTTGAATGCGCGGGGCGCGCCCCATTGGCTGAGCCAGGCCCCGCCCCCGCCGTCCCCGCGCCGCCAGGGGGCGCCGCCGCGCGGGAACCGGCGGGAAAGGCGGTCGGAGGGTCCGCCCGGCACCCCGTCCTGAGGGCAGCCCAAACCTCGGCGCTGTGACATCGCACTGCCATGTACGGCCAGGGGAGGAGCTGTGACACCGCACTGCCATGTACGGCCAGGGGAGGAACTGTGACACCGCACTGCCATGTACGGCCAGGGGAGGAGCTGTGACACCGCACTGCCATGTACGGCCAGGGGAGGAGCGGGAATGGGAGCAAGCAGAAGAATTAAAACAACTCCCAACGGCCGTGGCACTTCTGCAATGTCGGCACTCCAAGCAAGAAATAACAACAGGGTGCTGGGCAAACAATGGATCTACCCACAAAAGAGCCTCTGAAATTAAGATATGTTATACTAAACTATCCAAACCCAGTAAAAATGACAAGTCTTGCTGTAAGAAAACAGAACCAGGTTGCTGGTACAATTTCACTTTTACACAGCCTGTACTCACATTTTGTTCCTGGGGCAAACATGGTGTAGAACTATTGCCTGATCTTACAACTGTCCAATGCAAATCATGGAACTTGTGTAGGACAGGGGCGCCATGGGTAGAGGTGTATGCACCTCTAAACATATATATACCTGGTCTGTTTGTCACTAGCACTACCCAAAAACACTCTATAGGCAGGAGTCAGTTATTTCAAATGAGAGAAAAATCAACAAGCTCCATCTCTAAAGGAAACATTTTCATACAATGCCAAATTGAAAGTAACACTAAAAGCATGACAGTGTTACACATTGTGGTGAATTTTGCTGAAGGGAAAAAATGTTTTAAACTATGTCAAAGGAATTCAACACTTAGTATGTCTTTGGACAGACCCCAACTCTCATTGATCTCTCTCCTCACATTTACAACATGGTGCCACACCCATCATGCATCCTGCAGCATGTAAGACCTACTGTTTTAATTTCTAGTTGGGGAAATAAAAAAATAGCAAGCTACTAAGCTTTTTTGCCACTAAAGTCAGTTTATTACATTGCTGTCTTTGGCCAAAGAGCAGACATACAATGCACAGGCCTAACATCTAACCTGCAACATGTCAGTCTGCTAAAAAGGGATGATGCATCACAGCAGCATGAAAGGTCTGATGAAACTGATTTCTCAAGTCTTACACTAAAAGGAAGTTTTGATTATGACCTATCTCAGATTTCAGATACAATACTATCTTAATATAGTTTTGACCTCATCTCCCAAAAAAATGAAAGAGCATCTGGTGTCAGAGCATGGCAAGTTCTGCCTAAATGACTATTTATTCATTAACTATGTTTCATTAAGTAAGAACATAAATTTCTTACTTATGTGGTTTATCTTGTATCTCTACAACAAACCTACACTAATAACCAAGTACTCCTGCTACTGCAAAGTGCTCGAGTAGAACATCCCACTGGTCCACAGGCACGAAAGGAGAAACTAAACCACCAGTCTGTACAAACAAAACTTGGATATGTTCCTAAGAAATCCCCAGAGAGCATACTGAGGATTCAGAGAGATGGTCCCAGGGGAAGACTCTATGTAAGTTAATAGAAGAAATTTTCAGTCATTTTCAGAGCCTAATCTGTCACCCATTTTCAATGGTTTAAGGGGTGTCCTTTGCAAAGATCTTAAGAATTCCCAGAAGAGTGTATCTCACTCAGAAGTCCGGAACTATCACACAGAAATATTAAAAGAAAATAAAAGGTATCTTCTCAGTTCATGTTGCAAGCAAGGCCAAAAAAGGTTTTGAAACAGGGTTACAGAGTAGTTTTACTAGGCACTACTGTAATTCAAACCCACAATAGTCTGTATTTCAAAATAAAGATGAAATAAAAATGTCTCCTTAAAAACTGATAAACTTCTTTAAAAAAGGCAATATACAAGGCATCATTTCATGTTTATTTTTAGTCATACTTAAATTGAAATTATGAAACTATAAATACATCTTTATTACCTCTGAGAATTATTTTTGTTGTGTTTTCTTATAATGTCCATAATATTATCTCCTGTTACAAGGCCATTCTGTAATTGTTTAAGTCTCTGTTGTTCCCTTCTCTTTTGGTCATGCAGATAGGGGGAATTAAGCAGCTGTGGGGGAAGAATGGTGCCTGTGGGTTTTACTCTCTTCACAACATCCCAAAAGAGTTTCTTGCTGTTATTATTGATAAAAGTAATTGCAGTTCCACTGTGACCCAATCTTCCCGCTCTTCCAACCTGAAAAAGCATAAATTCATTTTAAGTTATCAATATTAAATGGAAACCCTTCAAATAGCCCTAAAGGTTATTTTCTGTTATAAAACTGCAAGTAACGTGACAGGGTCAAATCTCTATCTCATCCTTTAAGCACAAAGTTCCTTACACTAGACCTCCTGAATTCAGGATATGTAGACCTGAAGCTTTAGCTTAAATGCATCTAAAATTATGACTGGCTTATGTGACATACCATAAGTCCAATACTGATACTGAGGTATGTGATATAGCCTACAGGCAAAAGCTTACAGTAGATCTGGTCCAAATAAAATGTTTTACAGAAATCTGTATTATAGAGATGACCTAGTAACTTAAAATTACTTGCCAGTATTATCCAAAGTACTCGAACAAATGAGAAAAGAATCTACAAAGACCCTCTATTTAGGAACAACTCATATGTTAATGCTGGTATCATTTTGATGCTAGGAAAGACCATTTTTATTTATTCACTATGTGCTTGAAACTTCAGCAGCAAGATAATTAAAACAAGAGGGGAGTCCCGCAGCTCATAAGACAGTATTTGAGGAGATCATGACAGTGGGTAACATCCAGTTACCCATTCAGAACAAAGTTAACTTCGAAGTTAGGTCAGTCTCCTCAGGGCCCTGTTTCAAGTATCACTAAGCACAAAGGTCCCATCACCTCTCTGTCCACGTTGTTCTACCACCTGACTACCCTCACTGTGAAAATTGTTTCTCCCTGAGGCCACAATTTCCCTTGCAGCAAGTCATGACTGTTGGCTCTTGTCCTTTCTCTCTCCGTCTCCAGGAAGGGTCTGGCTCTGTCTCCTATGTAACTGCCCTTCACCAGATAGAAGACAGCAACTAAATCTCTAGCCCAGCCCAAACAAACCCAGTTCCCTCAGCCTGTCTTCATGTGTCATATGTGCCAGGCACTGACTTCACCTGGACTCTCTCCAGTTTGTTGGCTTTTCTTGTGGTTGGTGGTCTCAGAACTGCACACGGTGGGCAATGAGTCTCAGAACTGCACAAAGGGCAATGAGTTACCGTGATCTGCCAGCTAAAATTGGGATGGAGGGTGTGCACATATACATAAATGTACACACACATGCAAAACTCACACATCACCTTTTTAAAGCAGGAAATCCTCAGAAAAAAAATATCAGAGGAGACAATTGACCAGGAAGAGGGAATGAGATAAAATTCATGACTGGTTTCCTGACTATTATACGCATATCTCACACTGCAGATGAGCTGCAGCAGAAAGAGGGATATTTGGCCTTTCTGCATATAGATAGTTTAAAAAAATGGTAAAATTTGCTTTCTACAGACTCAAAATGATACAAGACAGTATGAAACAGGAAGAATGATACTGCAAAAGTAATTGACACAAAAAGAACTCTTCTAGGTTTTAGTAACTTATATAGGAGACACGAGAGCAGTGTTCTAGATTTTAGTAATTTACATAAGAGACTTATAAAAGAGATATCCAACACCTTTCTTTCCTTTCCTATAAAATCAATATTCTGAAAGGGAAAATTACCTCTCTTATTACACTCAAATTTAATTTTCCCCAAGTGGATGACACATTTTGATACACTTTTCAAATAAGGCTTTAGCTATTTATTTACCTGATGCACATATTCATCCATACTTGAGGGCATATCAAAATTCACAACCAGTTTGACATTGACAAGGTCAAGCCCTCGTCCAAGGACTCCAGTACTTACTATAACTTCATACTTCTCTTGAAGTAATCCCTGGCAAGGGAGGAACAAACAAAAATTAGTTCTTTTTCCTCATTTGTATTTTGAGCCTCTCCAAGCATAGGCTAAGGGCTAGTTATTCAGTCTAAGAACACACCCAGGGGGATTATTCTATTGTAGAAGAGAGAATGGCTCCTCTGTATTCTTCATTTAAACAAGAACATAATTCACAGATGTAACTACAGAGAGATCAAACCCAGAATTTTAATTCTAAAAAATCATCAGTTGAAGATAATGCACTTAAATTCCCATTTCAAAGCAAATAATCTAGGAAATAGTCTCCAGTATTTATCTACATTTAAAATGGCATTATTATCTACAGTTTTGCTTGGTCCCCTCTGTCTCCCATTTTCCCCAGCAATACCCCAGCAAATGACTGCAGAAAAGCAGTCAAGTATGACTTCAAGGCATTCAGATAGAGCCGCCTTAAAAAATAGGGCCATGTAAAATCTATCAAAACTCCTGTGCATATATATCACAAACCTGTAATATGTCTGTTCTTTCCACCTGAGATTTTTCAGAATGCATAGCTGTGCACTGCAATCCTGTAATCTTATGAACAGCATCACTCAACAGATCTGCTCCTAATTTACAGTCAACAAACACCAACACTGGAGGCTTGAAGAGCTTCTCATCCTGTAAAATTAAACAGTTTATATAAAAAGGTATTACCATTGGCTGCTCATCATCAGCATGGATTCATTTTCTTCTGCTCATTATCTCCAACATTAACAAGACTTTCTGATGAATGTTTCTAGACTTTATATAAGAAAAAGATACCAGTCACAAAACTTTACAAAGCTGCACATTATAAACATATAATGATTTGCAGACGCAGAACCCAATTTTGTATCAACACATGAATTTTTTACAAGTCAGAAGTTTCCAAGTAATTTTGAACTTCTTTAAGTTTTGAGGTTGTTAAAGATTCTTATTTACTTCTGGGATAACCTCAGTCAAGTCTCCCACATCACCCCCAAAGTCCTCATAGAAGATATACAGGAGATGTGAGTGATGGGGATGGAGTAATCCCTTAAAATTCTTACCATTAAAATTCTTACACTGCAGAACTACTGAACTAAGTGCTGTCAAATGCTTAACCTCACTCCACCTCTTCACTACATACAGATTAGAACTAAAGATGAGAACCTGACAGAGACATGTAAAACATGAATATTTTTATAAATTGTTCTTAGGAGAAGAATATTAAACTTACATTTAGTATTTCAAACAGCTTTTTCTTTTTAGATGGTTCTTCTACCCACAAGATAATTTGGCGAACATTGGAACATGGCAGATTCTTCTCTCCGATTGTTATTCTTACAAAATTCTGCAGAAGCTGATTTGCCAGGTGTTCAATGCCCACTGGAATCGTGGCTGACACAAGTATGGTTTGATGATCATGAGAGATGTCTTCCAAAATATCCAACACTTGCTGCTGGAAACCCATTTTTAACATTGTATCTACCTAAGTGAAAAACATTAGATTTGTACCGATCTTTCCATTAAGGGTAGGATCCTGAACTTGAATTGACAGAAGGATCCTGAACTTGAATTGACAGAAGGATCCTGAACTTGAATTGACAGAACCATAATGTGTATGATGCAGGAGTATTTACAGTCAGAAGAAAAGGCAAATGAGAAAATTAAAAACAAAAGGTTCAAAATGGTCTAACAGCATTACCCTGTCAGGTATGCAAGTCTTTTATAATCAATAGAACAGGTGTTGTTCAAACACATTTCAAACTGTGTTAAAAACTAAAATTTTCTCTTAAGAAGTTTATTGTAACTTTATAACAAACACTCCGTATGTTTAATTAGTTAAACCAGCCACTCACACTGGCTCTTCAAGAACCACTTTATAGGTAATACAGCTCTGATAAATAAAAAACTTACTTCATCCACCACTACAATTTTTATGCCATGCAGTTGAACAGAACTTTGCTTCAAAATCTCAATAAGTCTTCCAGGCGTTGCTATTATAACCTAAAAAAACCCAAACAAACAAAAAAACAGATGACTTTCCTAGAAAAATTATCAAGTTACAGCATAGAAATAACAAGGGCAATAACTAGTGAAATTACTTGTGTTCAATTAAGTCATAAAACTTATACAGATAATAAATGACAGTTCAAAAGGAAATGGACCTTTTAGAACTCTAACGGACATGTCTAAATTACAAACAATATAATTTGCATGAAAAACAAACTCTTTTTGCTATAAATTACAACTCCTTGTCTAATTTTCAAGAGCTAACAAGTATTTCAGTAGTTTAGACTTAGGAAGAACACATCTTTGTGTGTTCATACATGTCAACAGTAACATTTTTCTGTGAACATCATGAAAATGTAACTCCCCACACTAAAATCCTTACCTTAACACTTTGCTTGAGCCGGTGAAGCTGTGGAGGCAGTGGCAAACCACCTACCAGGAGAACTGTTCTCATGTTTGGTAAACCAGCCATCAATTCCTTAGCTTGTCTCTCTATCTGAATTGCCAACTCCCTTGTTGGTGCCAAAATAAGGGCAGATGGAGTTTCTGCCTAGGAACAGGGGGAGAAATGTAATGAACATGGAATTGCTCTATTATTTAGATAAAAGCCCTCAAGATTAAGTTTCCCCACATAATCTTTTACGCTAAAAATGAAAATTACTTTAAACAACAAAACAAAATTACTTCCTGACATATACATTAACTTGTACAGTACTGTGAAGGTGAAGAATTGGGACAATCATGCACCGAAGTTAAGTATTATTGAGACTCCAACTTGGTACACATTATTACAAATATGTAACTGTCTTGCAGACTTCAATGACAATCAGACAGTGGAATTACAGGAGTGTAATATACCTGTTCTTACATGTTCCTACATAAGGTTTTTATTCTTAAAAGGAATGGTAGAGTACTTTAAAGATTAAGAGTTAATTAAATAAGCTCTAAACTATTAATTTTTAAAAATTTATACACTCATTTGTGTGAATATGTACATATATCTGTAAATGTATCTAAACAGTGCAAAACATCAACTAGAATCAGATTCAGAATTTTCAAATATATTCTTATGCATCTCTTCTTGAATAAAACCACCAAAGGAAAAATCAATGCTGAGCCTCACACAGGGTACTCAATACTACTTGCCATTACTTCTTGTCATACATTCATGTCACTATAAAGCAAAAACTTAATTGCTTTTTCCCACAGAATCAAAGGGGTGACTGTGTAACTAGAGGATTTCAGAAATTATATTACCCCAAATCCTTTTCGGCCTTCTGATATATCAAGTTACAGGACCAACTTCTTGCAGAGGGCTGGAATTACTTTCACTTTCTATTTTAAGTCATTTAGGAAGTTTACCACAGAACTGAATTACCTTTCTTTACGAGGAGGAATTGTATATTAAGAGTTGCTTTATCTCCTGACCAAAGTGAAAAAAAACATTCAAAGGCATTAAAAATTATTAGTAATATCTCCTCCAAGAAATGATGCTCCATCATTTCATCAAAAGTAAAATAAATCACTGAATGTTAATAAAAAATACCAGTCATATTCTTTGGGAATCCAAAAGACAAAGTTGCAAGCCACATTCTCTAAACACACAAAAGTCCATTACCTCATTCAAAACCTTCATAATAACAGGGAGCAGGAAGGCTGCTGTTTTTCCAGAGCCTGTGTCTGCACTAGCCACAATATCCCTCCCTATTAGTCCAACAGGGATCATTTGCATCTGGATAGGAGTTGGGACTTCATAGCCAGAATTTTTTAAATTACGGTTTAAAGTTTCAGGAAAACCACAGTGTTCAAACTCTATAATAGGTCTTGGAACTTGCTGGCCCTGAACAGCAATACCTAGCTGCAGCTTAAGGTTCTCAACCTGCTCATCTTGCAGACCTAAAATAAAGGAATGATCTTTGTAGAAATAAGGTGTATTAGGCAGGTGACCTTCTGCTTGAGAGCTTGTGAGTTGATCAGATGTTAGCTGTTTTTCCTTCGCTTGGGTTTGAAGAAGGTGTTTGGCTTTGCATTCCAAACTACAAACATCTTCATCTGTTTTATCGCAGATATACTCTCCATAACGACCACACACAACACATACAGGTTCTCCAGGTTCTGCCCAACGCTGGCATTTGCTGAAGGATTTTATGGGTTCTTCCAAAGAGCTGTCTTCATTAGGATTTTGGCTGTCCTTTCTCAACGTTGCATTAGCAACACCAAGGTCTCCAGCTACAGGTTCTGTGTGTTCTTGTACAATTTCATTCAAATTGCACGTTGAAGCAGAAGTTCCTTTTCTAACTGAGTTACAGTCCTGGAACTCAGTGGTTTCCTCTAGCAAAGGTCCTCCAGAAGACAGTTTATTTTTCTTAACTGGACAACTTTTGTCCTCTTCAGCAGTCCTCCTGACTTTAACAGATCTTGGTAAAAACATGCTTCAGTACACTAGAAAGAAAATGGTTACATTTGTTAGAAACTACTGATATTGAGAAAGGTACATTTTACTGTTACCACAAAGAAAAGTCTAGCAAATATTTATAAACTGAGAAACAAACTCTCAATCCCCGAAAAGATCTAGAAATTGCCTCATTTAAAAATTATCTTCGTCTTAACAGTGTTTATGCAATGTCAAGAAGTATTTTAAAATAACAGTAGAAGCATGGAACAACAGAGAGATCCATCTACAGTTAGTTTTCAGTATTAGACCTTCACAGAAGTAAAAACTTTGGTTTTCAAGTGCATGGAAATTTATCCATTTTGAGTCAGTCATATTTAAATCCTTGGAGAGTTTACTCGTTTCCAGGACAAAACCGTGGAAGCAAGCATTCTTCTAAGCTATAAAGTAAAAAGACCAAAATAAAATAATCAATTTTGAAAAGGATGCCAAACTCAGTACAGGACCCACTGAAGACCACTCCTTTTGTTGTTCCAAGTCCACTCAAATTTAAAAGAACACAAACTTTTGAGATGTTTAGAGTCCAGTTCTGTTTGTTTGAAGTGTCCAAAGAAGAGCAAAGCCCTACGTTTGATCTGCAAAATCTGTACTGTGATACAATATAAATTAAGTGTCCATAAATAACCATAACTTTCATATTCTGAAACCGTCAGTCGTTGACTCTGAAAGCATCAGATATTCCCATCAATCGTTTGCTACCGTACAATCAGTAAAGTACACAGAATACCGCAGTTTAATTCGGAATAAATTGTACTGTGTATCCCAGTCTCTGAAAACTTCTTCTTTCGTTAGTCTTCCCAAACCCCACCGCTGTCCCCCTTCGCAGACAGCCGCGTTGTTCCTGTGTAACCCGGAGCTCAGCGGGCAGGGCCACGCCGCTCACCCGCTATCGCACCACGAGCCAAACCTCACCACTTAATTCCCCGAGCCTAACGAGAATCTCCCACAACAAACCTCTTCGCAAGCTCAGCAGCCTCCCAGGCGAGGGCAGCGCTCACTGCCCAGTGCCGGGCTGGCTGCTCGGGAGGAGCCCCGGACGGGCTCTCCACGCCTGCCCCGGCCCCGGTCCCAGCCCCGCTCTCCGGTTCCGGTTCCGGTCCCGGCCCCGCTCTCCGGTTCCGGTTCCGGTTCCGGTCTCCCCTCACGAACCGCCGCCGGCCCCAGCCCCGGCCCCGGCCCCGGCGCGTCCCGCACAAAATGGCGGCGGCCGCACGGGGCCGCTCCCGCCCACAGCCGGAGGCGGGACGGGCGGGATGCGAGCTCCGGGATGTCACCTCCCTGTTCCCCCCTCCCTGCTCCCGGGATCCCGCCTCCCTGCTCCCGGGGCGGCCGCCGCGGAGCCCGGGCCCGCGGGCGCGGCTGTGGCCCACAGAGATGAGGCTCGCTACCCGCTGTGCAGCAAAGCCACAGGTACAGAGAGAGACACTGCTTATTTCTTTCCGAGTTGTGCAAGCCTGGGTGCTCGGTGTTATTCCACAAATCACACCAGCCATCACAACGTTTTTACTATTTATCCATTTTAGCAAACAAAGGAGTTAGCGCTCATTTGGGACAAGTTATATAGTTCTTTTATTAATTAGTATTCTGCTGGTTAATGATTCCCTTGCTTCCCAGGCCAGTTAGTCCGCACGCCCAGCCCTTCTCCTCCTTGGGGTCGGTGGGTTCCTTAGGGCCGTGGTCACAGTCTGCCCCTGCCTGAATTAACCACGTAACCAGTCCCAGCAGATTCAGCACAGTTGCTGAGTTGTCTTTATTAGTTCCTTCCTTATCTTGGGAGTACTGCCAAATGTCCTTACGCCACATGAATTCTGCATTCTTTGTTCCCACTGTCAGTGGACATCGTACTTCCCAGGCTTTGCTAACCTCCCCATAGGTCTGCAATCAATGGAGTATGTCAAGCCTTAAACCTTAAGAGGGCAATCCTACCAACAAGTAATTTGTTTTTCTAACACCTGGAATCACTTAGAGCCTGCTTGTTAGCTGCTGTCTCTTTGATGGACTAAATCTCCCTTGTTGATTAGCCTTGAAAGTATACAAACATCAAACAGCAAAGAACATCACATACTGCAAGTTGAGTACGTTATTACTTTCAACAATAAATAAGCATATTTACACTACTTCATGAGGCATGAGAACACACAAATTTATCACATTTCACTGCAGGACAGAAAATGCTTTCAGACTTATGGACAACTTGTCCTTTGCAAGATAGCCCAGGTGTGACCAATGCCCCAGGCAAACCCAAGTTCATGGAAGAGAATATGAAGGCTTGGATGTGTGTCCACTGAGAAAGGCCAATGGTTTTAGCTTTTCGAGAATTCATGTCACCAAAAGGAGGTCAGTCAACGTGTTCCAGGTACTCCCTTCCAACACTAGGACCTGTCGTAGGTGATGTCACTGTGTCTGTATAGGCCCTGGTTTTGAGCACATGCAGGAAGACCAGATTATTCCCAAAGTAAAAATATACCCTATAACCATAAATGATTTGGTGCATGGTAAAGATATCCTGCTGGGAGTTTTCTGGGTTGATGGACTCCCCGGCACTCTAGATACCCTAAAACCAATTTTACCTTACCTCCCTCCCTCTCTTCCAACGTTGATCCATTAGCTTGAAAGCATCCACATTGATGCAGAGTTCCATTTCTGCCTCATTATTTTTGTTGGTGACTACCACCGTCACCATTTCCTACTAAAGAGAAAATCCATAAATCCTAACAGCCCCTTTGGAAGCACAGTTTAATGGCAGTCCAGAACAGTCAAGAGCAGCCAGCAGGGCGGGGGGGTTAAAACACAGACACAAAGCTGGGGACTTTCAAGCAGCTGTCTGCAGCATTCTATAACATTCAAATCCAGTCACACGTGAAACATGGTCTATTTTAAAGTATCCTGGAATTCTCTGTAGTAGAATGCTACCACAGTAGTAATGCTAATAGAGGGGTTGGTCTCTCCGGGACTATTAATTAACTGGTAGAATTGTAGAGACTATTGAACTTCTGGAAAGATTAAGTGGATATTTCTAGACCAAAAAACTGTCAGGCACCGTTCACCCATACTCCATACATTCCTGAAAAAAATCCCCACCTTTCTCTGATTCAGCCTCTCTCATTCCCTTTTGTTTGGACTGACTTTCTTTTCTTCATTTTCCCTCCTAACGTAAGTGAATTTCCTTTTCTTACTTCCATTTTTACAAGGTCATTTCCTGGAATTCAAAACATCATTTGCTAAACAAAGACCAGTATTTCAACAATATTCAATATGATACAAGATGCTTCATACTAGAGTTCATACACCAAAATATCCTATATGTATCAGCTTTTTCTGTGTGTAACAGCAGTCAGAAAAAACAAAGTCACTTGGTAGGAAATACTGAGAAATGTATATAGACTATTACTGTATAAACTGGCAATCCACCTATACGGATGCTCTTTGTAATTGGATTTTCCCCACCACTCAGTCCCTGTGTCTGAGAAAGATTACAGTGCACTTAAAATTAACTTTTAGCAAAAGTCTGTGAATATTCAGAGGTGTTAAAGGGCTTCCATGCAAGAGACAACTATGTAAACTCAACAGTCTGAAAAAGTGATGACTGAGGAAGAGGTAACAGTAGATCTGCTGTACCTTGAGTGGCTTCTAAAGGCTGGACAGCTATTGATAGTTCATTCTTCCAACAAAAATTGTAACATGCTTTATAATAAGTGCTCACAACTGTAAAGGAGTGCAAACTTCCACAGAATGTAGTAGGTTATTCTTTTTTTACAGGGAGAAGTTAATCAGTATAGATATAACAAAACCTCTTCTGGAACAGATACTGTACTTTGAGAGCTCACTAAATTAATTTTTTTTTCCTGGAATAAAGCATAAACCTTCTAGTTCAGTCACTTGCCTAAGTGTTGGGTTTTTTTCAGAATGATGAAATATGTAAGGGTAAGAGATAGCCTTGGTGAATTTAATTCCCATCCTCTCAGCTCTTGATGCTGCTAATCAGATCTGAGGTGAATGACATTTTAATAAGATTTTTGAATTCCAGTTTCTGTACTTTTAAAGTTCAAAAAATGTCCCAGACAAGATGCTCTCAGATATGCTGCTAGAGTTTTTTCTTGGTATTCTTCCTTTTAAAAACTAGTTAGTTCAAGCATTGGCTGAATAAAGGTGGCTTTAAGTCCTGTTAGAAAACCACAAATAATTACGGACAGTAATTTTTGTACATTATGGATAATTTATCTGGGAATGCTCATAATGGATAGTCTTAAGGTTTCCAGGGAAGCAAGGTAGCATTTGTATTTTGTATGATCACAATGTGATTTAATTTAGTTGGTAAAACAGCAAGAATGTACAATATTCTCATCTTGCCTATCCTGTGCATATTCTAGTACAATAGCTGTCCAGGAAAGTATCACATACTGTTACTAGAAACCCCTGCACAAATATGGTCCTTATATAATTAATATGTCTCTTCAGAGTAAATTCTAAAGTAAATATTAGGAGCTACAGAAATGTAACAACAAACACAGTCCCACATATACAAAAGGACTAATATATAGTGACACAGACTTACTACACAAATATATAGCCACAGATTATTTCAACTTTATGCAAATTTCTGTTAGAATAACAAAGATAGTAACTATAGCAACTATAAAGAAATAATGAAAACAATAACTCAAGCACAAATTATTAATAGTAAGTACCCCACTTTTTGGTCTATTTTAAATGATATCAAGGAGATTTTTCCATATTCATTCATGGTTTCTACATTAAATATACAGAAAGCAAACGTGGCTTCTTGGATTCCTGTCCTCACTTTAAAAACAGGCGCTTTGCCCTGTAGCATCTCACAGCCACTCTTCAGAAACACGAACCAACCTTTCCCATCACTTGCAACTAATAAATAATTCAGTAAAACAAGATTGGATTAAAGCAGGAGACTGAAATCCCTCTACTCCCAGGCACACTAAATCCATAAGAAACAGGCGTTCTGCATATTAATTCCCAGCTGGTGTTCCAAGCATTTCAAAGAGCTGCCTGACTGTACCACACACCTCAGCTCTCCACAGCCACACTGCCCAGAGTGACCCCATCAACTCAAACCTGTACCACAACACAACCTCCAGGCACCTCTTCACCAATTGGGCAGGCAAGGTCTTCTTGAGCTCCACACAGGGATTTGATTGACAGGTAAGTACATTCCAAAGGGTAACTGTCCAAAACATTTTAATACAGGGCTTTTTAATTTTCCTTTGTAGCCAAAATATCCTCATGCAATGTCCAAATTTTCCACTTTGAGTGAGCTCCCAGTCTATGCAAAACTACTGAGAATGGACTGAAATTAGAGTCCAACCAGCACCTCGTGCATCACTCCCTCAAGTGTCAAGTGCCAGGACTGACAGATCTGACAATTAAAACATGTCTAAAATCACATGAAGAGGAATAGCTTTGATTTTTCTTTATGCTATTAATATTTTAAATATCTCAATATGTATCCTATGTAACGTTGTTCTAAACTAAGGAATTCCAGAACCTTAGTGTTTTATAATGTTATAATGGATGAAGTGCATTAAGTTTATGAAGATGTCAATTAAAGAATAAAAGAATTGTTCTCTGGGCTGGTTCGGTTTTTTTAAGTGTGCCACAATATATGCAGTTGGAGTTAACAAAACATCCACTGCTTTGGTGAAAGTAGTGGGGAATTTCTTTCCATTCGGAAGGCATGGAAGTCAAGGCATGTTTACTTGTGGATTGGTGCCTGTATCTGCTTCACCTGATGCTATGATAAATATTTTCCTGTTTCTTTAATGTCTGGGGATTTTGTAGCCACTCAGCAGATTTTTAGGGAGGTAGTCAACTGCAGCTCTAACCCAAAGCATATTTAATGAATAGTTCTTTGACTGAAGGAACAAGTGAGTCAATGACTCCTCTAGTTTCTGAATTAGAGCTTTAAAGGAACTGCACAGGGAAAATCCAGATAATCTAAAAACAAATAATGGTGGCTAACCATTAACTAGTCAATTCCACTAATATTCATACAAAATGTCCTGATTTAATACAGCTATTGCACACAGTATACTTATTCTGAGGCCTAGTTCTTTCAATTTCACTTAATTTAAATAGGCAGCTCCTAAGGTTTTTGAAAGTAAATGATCAGTAAAAGAAGACTTGGACTAATATTTTCATAATTCCTAGCATTCTCTTTGTTTGAAGAGCCACATTCTAAGGAACCATTGGTTGATCCTAGTTTCTGCAGAAATCTGTGGTAAAATTGGAATTTAAAAAAATAATCCAATTAAATCTGAATTTTTAAAGTGTATTACTGAGTTGGTTTAAAAAAAGAACTCAAAAAAAACAAAACCCCAAACGACAACAGTCCTGCCCTGAAGCTCCAGCACTAAATGCCACTAGTCCATAGGGAAATAACTGTATAGGGCAATTCATGAAAAAATTATGAACATAATTACTGTATGTGATTATATGTTCAAATACTGCATATAATATTTACTTTGAAAACTGATGGACTCCCTAATTCAATATCACCATACTCTTAGCACAACTATAAAAACTACAGTGAATAAAATTACTGGCTTTTTTGTAAAAGATACAGACTAGCTTTTTGTAGTTTAAATGAATGATTTTAGGGTATGAGAACCATTTAAACCAACTTACATATCTCTGTCGGGTCTCTGAGACTTAGAGAACAAGGATTTGATCAAAAGATGGCAAAGCCAGTTGACAAATTCCAGGGACTTCAGTAAGCAGCAAACTTGTTAGAGAGTTCAGGTGGAAATTAACAGGATTAAATAATCTTGACATGTAACGTATTTAGAATTAAGAACTAAAAATTCAAAATTCTCTCATGTTGATCTCATTTTCTTTCTGAGAGGATATAAAACATTGTATTTAAAAGTTGCTTACCAGTTTGCCATTTAGATTTGTGTTCCAGTTAATAAAGCTGTTTGGAGGCAAGAGAGATTGGCATCTATTGTAAAAGTAAGGTAACACTCACACAACATGCACTTACTGAAATTAAACCCTTTCCCCCCCTACTTTGGAGTCAGAGACAAAAGGATGGGAGAGGAAAAAAAGAAAATTCACAAGAAACAACAGAAATTACCAAGTTTCAGCTTGCCAGATGACCTGTGTTTGATGTGTGTTGCCATTTGCCCATCAATAAACTCTCTAATCACATAATTTTTTAAGAGATGAAGACTTTTCTAATCAGCAAGTATTATATAATAGGTACATTGCATTCATACATACATAGTATGACAGATTAAAAGAAAAATTTATATCATAAGCCTTTTGAGTAAATGGATAATAAATTTCCCTTTCCATCACTAACCTCATACCAGCATTGCTAGTTTTGACAGCAGAAGCCACTATAAGAAAGGCCTCGAAAATGTGCAAGAGAGCTGCTATAAACTAGACTTTTTATCAACTGTCTTGTTAAAATCTATGCCAATATTAAACATTGGTCTTAACCTTCATGCTTCCCTACATCACATTTGGTCCCCCTTCTGCCTCTGCATAAAATCTTAAATTGTCCTAGTTGAATCCCTCACACAAAATTTACTATAGGAAGGGCATGGAAAGGCTGTAACTACACCCACAAAAGTCAACTCGCTGCTGCCAGAGTAGAAGTTCAGGCTGGCCCTGCTACCAAGTGCCTGCTAGCTGTTCCTATTGCCTTTGGAAGGCACTGGCAGCCTTTACCAAGCAGAGGACGCCCCCAGCTCCTGTACTTTCTACCAGTGGTCGGCTTGGTGACTGCAGAGCTCCAGGACTCCTCGACGCCAGCCTTTACCACTGCTCTCCGTGACTACTTACTTCTGTGGGGCTCTAGCCTACAGATTTCTTAATTTCTCAAATGTCACTCTTTGAGTATTCCATGCAGTCTTAATAGTGTAATTAAAAAATACACCTTGTCGATATTTTTTCTAAAGACTCATACTGCAGGTCTCTGATACTAATTTTACAGAACTTGTGTCGTAGTTGGCACTAATTTCCCTAGCACAGAACTTTGTCACATGCTAAAAAAGGCATTGTACATGACTGCTATGCAAAATAGAGGATGCAAGACCTGGGACTTGGTTCCAAAAAAAAGTTACACCTTCGACTAAAATTCTATCCTAAAGAACTGTAATGCAATTCAAATACATGGTCACCAAGTAGGCTGTTTATCCACTACTTTTTTTTTTTTTTTTAACAGAAAAGTATACCAGATGGCTTTAATTTCCAAAGCCAAAACACTTTTTTAATTGCATACTTGAGGCTCACAGACCGCTAAAGTTAAACCAACAGATTTGTCCTTCTGAAATTTAGTTACTTTTTTAAACTTTGTTTGCTGTGAGAACATGCAGACAATGCATTAGCTCAGCTTGATAAAGCACAATAGCTATTAACAAACAAAGGCAAACCTCAAAAATGCAATATTTCTCTCACTACCACCCTTGAATGACTGACTGCTCCTTATGCTTTTTACTAGGAAGATTCAAAGATGCCAGTAACCTTACAGCTGGTGACTGTAATAACAGAGGGTAACAAGACAGAAATAATGAATGCCTCCTTGTTAAGCAGTGTTGTTTGTGCTGTTCCAAGAGAGATCTGCCAAGAACTTTCCATGCAAACCTTATTTTTCTCAGATCTGTAACTTGGCTGCAAAAAAAAATCCAGCATGATTATACCCACTTCAAAAGATTTTAGATTACGAGTTCTAAAATACATTTTCAAGTTTTGAAATAAATTCAATTTACACTAAATAGGGTAAACAGGTTATCACTTCATGTATTTTTAGTTGTTTTATTGCAAAAAACCCTCCAGTTAGCAAGTTTGCACCCCAGATCATTATATGTTTTCTAACTCTTGGGTATTAAGTCTGAAGTATTGCAGTGTGAAAGGAGACTTTGTGCTATATGGTCAAGATTCCAGTGATGTGTATTTGCTTTTTAAGGAAGATTGTATAAAATCAAATGAAGCACTCATGGGATTCTATCTGCCAAACAATTCAGTGGAAATAAATCTGTGCTAATTCTTAATACAACTCAGCTGACCTGAGCCTAAGACCAGGTTGTGAAAAAGCCTGACTGTTTAACAGACCATTCTCACAAAATACAAGCCCACAATTGCCATGTGAAACTGTCAGTTTGTTTTTGTTTTGTTTTTAAACAAATGATTCCCAACTTTGAACCATGCATAAATTCAATTTCAGTTTACCTGTTTCTTTTTTGGCTCATGACCCATTAGGACAAGGTCACTTTGTATAGTTTCTGCCCAAAGAAATATTCTTTCCATTGGCAGCTAGCAAGATATATAGAAGTTAGCTTTCAGGCACAAAACAGATTGCATCCCAACTTGAGAAAGCTCTTGTCAGGTAATAGTCTGTTGTCATGAAGCAAGAAGGCAACAACAGTTGCCCAAGTGGGGAAAAAGTGATGGCTTATGCTTACATCTATAAGGAATAAACCCCCTAGCAAAAAACTAGAGGATCAAAACATATTATCAATAAATTATAAACTTTTCCGAATATATATAGTGAGGTCATTTCAAAGGAAACACTAGAAGGAACAGGCCAGAAAACAACATGAGACAGAACAGCTTAAAAAGGTTTCTGCTCATTTTCTTGACTAACATGGGTTTTCCCTCCTAGAGCACCTCATCCCCCAGAATATCTCTACCTAGCCCACTGTTCAAAATAAATTAAAACTAAGTAATTCTATGAAACCACAATTCCTCTGAGATTATTTGCAATTCAACTAACATGCTGGGTATATAAGGGCATTACCATTCTTGACGAGTTTATTTGAACTGGAGTAAGTCATCATACTTGGATTGTCATTCTGCTCAGCTCCAGAGTAAACTAAAGCTGCAGAGGAACAGTTCCCCTTGACATTACCAAGGTGAATAGTTGAAAAATAGAGCACTATGGCACTATACAATTTGAAAAAAAAGCAAAAACATGAGTAGCCAGACAAGAGACAATTAAGAACAAAGAGCTCCTACCAGATCAGTGGAACTCAGAGCAAAAAGGCAAGGTAGCCAAAAGGCTTCTGCATTACTGACAGTCTGCTCTGCAAAAAGCCACAAAGGGAGCCAGTGGTTACAAGAGGGTGGTGGCCCTGGGAATCCTGACATGTCTTCCTTTAATCATTAAAAGAGCCAGCAGAAGCACAGACACAGAGCATCTCCTTGCAGATGTCTCTGGATCTTCTGTTGATACACAGAAAACCTGCTCTCTAGCAGCTGCAAGGATATTTCTGTAGCACTGTGCTCTCTTAAATAATGAAATCAGAGCAATGTAATCCATCAATTTGGACATTTCTATTCTTTGTGCCAACAAGTGGAACCATGACTGCTCCCTGCCCAGGTGAGACTGCAGAGATAACACTCTATGCTTTAACAGAGACGCGTATATTGAAGAGCATGAATACCGTATGAGGACAGAATAACCAGAGACATGTATAACCCTTTTGTACTTAATTTCTCTTTTGAAACTTTCTAGAAGAAGGAAATCAACCAGATTTTTTCTTCAAATACAAATAAACTGCATGACATCTTTAACCCAGAAACCCAATTACATATACACTTAAATTTAATCATGTCTGTAGCACCAGTAATTTCAAAAGGGAAAAACACATAGGATTAACCTAAACCTAAAAAAAGAAATCCTTCTTGGTGCCAAGCTTTTATTGCTATATATATACAAACATTTAGTTTAAGGCATCTATTAAAATAATTGCTGCTCTTCCCATGTTTCTAATATATATTGAAATTGGGAAATATTTAAATCAAATTGTTCTATACATGGCATAAACATCCCATATTTTTCTATCTTGAATATAAACAAGTTATGCCAAAGGAGAATTAAATGTAACAGAGTTCTATACACTTAGGTTGTGATGACCTTACCACGCATGCATAATCAAAATCTCCAACACCATCAAGGGTCACTATGTATAAATGGTTACAATAAAAATCTTTGATATACACTTTCCATAGCTAATTTTTAAAGTTACCAAAGAAGACATATATAAAAATAGAAAAACCCACCTTCACTGGGTAGTCTCCTATGCTATTCCTTTTCTTACCCTTCCTCATTCATCTTCACTACCATCCCTTCCAAAAAAAAAGAACTTTGTTGCAATGAAATGATACCAGAAATTTACTGTTCCACTACAGCATTCTCTAGTATTTACTGCTGATGTCATTCAGACACACATGGGCTTCAGTGAAAACTGGAAGCAGGGCCAAAACATGGAAAACTGAAGTCTATTCATATGCTCTGCTATAAATCATGTATATACTCAAAACAAATGAGCTTTTATGAACGTTCAGATCTTTCTTCACATGTAGAATCTGCATGAAAAAAGCCAGTCACAGCACAAAAAAGTGCACAATTTTGTATTCACTCATTCAGACTTAGTGAAAAAGTCCTACTAACTGTTTTAGACTTCTTATATCTGAATGCACAATTTGAAAACTAGAGTCACGTCCATCTTCCTCTGAACTGGGGAGCAAATAAAGCATTATCTATCAACTACCATAATTGTAATAATATGGCATGTTAGTTAGGTACAAAGTATTTTTCTTAATGTAGATTTCCAATTATACCTCTATTTTGCAGTGCAGCTATGCCAGCTGTATTATTTAAAGGTCATATTTATTAAAAATTATCCTTAGAATTTTCCTTAAAAAACATGTCAGGCACTAGGTCATCATAAAAGACACAGTAGGCTTATTTCACTTAATGAAAGAGAGTAGGATCTATTCCATATGTTTTAAAGTTTATAATAAAAAAACATCAGTTATAACAGGGTATTTGTTTTCCTCCCAGACAACCTGGAAACAGTGGCATGTCAAGAAGGAGAAGGTCCTGGAATTAGTGAGCATTGCACAGTACGCGTGGGAAGAAAGCTCATCTAAAACCCCCAGAACAAAAGCAATTCCAGGATATGGGAAGAACACAAAAGTAGCCAATGTTAAATACAGAATTAAAAAATTTAAAGTAAATTTAAACATCTTGGAAAAGAAGGCACCAAAGTAATCAGAGAAAAAGAGAAAACAAACCAAACAGTCCTGTGTGTTGAGGGGGATGAGAGGTTCTGCCTGTCACAGACCACAGATGTTGCCTGATTGGTCACCAGTGGAACTGAGAGAAAAGATGTAGATTTTTTTTTTTTTCCTCCTTTGCAGAGCTCCATTAAGTCAAAGCCAAGCTGAGGAAATGACACCGGCAGCATCCAAGTATCAAGAGAAGTGACAGTCAGGTACCACACTTGATTCTCATTGGGAAGCTTTTTGGTTGTGCAGATGTCAGTAGCAGTAAATGAGCTAAAGTAGCTATTGCTCCACCTTTTTCCTTTTTTAATTTTAATTTTTAATTAATCAAAACCCACCGACAATTCAAGCAAAATGTCATACAAACCTTTATTTTCCCTTTGATTCATGACTCTACTAGAATCTATAAAGCTGGTAAACTGTTCTCTTCTAAATACCTCAGCACTTTCTGATTACAAATAATAGAAGAATTTGAAAGAGAGTAATTATGTAACTGTTCTTGTACTTTTGTATCATCCTAAAGCACTCTTTGCCAAAATCATGCTCTGAGAAAATTCCTAGCTTGCAGAAACTACATACATGCGTGTCAGTAATAATGGCAAAGAAGTTTAATAATTCAATCACTTTCTTCATTATCATAGAATGGCCTGGGTTGGATGGGACATTAAAGATCATCTAGTTCTAAGAAAAGTGCTTTTAAATAGCTGCCAGCTCTGGTCACCTCCTTTGTCCCTAAGGACAGTTTCCCAGGGGATTTTGTTCACCAACTCCTTAAACAACTGGAATTTTGTTCTTCCAGACTTCAGGGTCTTGACCTAGCTCCTCACCAGCCCCACATGCCTTGAGATGACAAACTCCACCAGGGAGCGGTCACTACAACCCAGGCTGCCACCAGTCTTAACCTCTAATGAGCTCCTCTGCATTAGTGAGCACCAGGTCCAATAATCCTTCTCTTCTGGTTGGTTCACCTAATACCTGGACCAAGAAATTGTCCTTTACACCCTCCAGGAGTCTCCTGGATTGCTTATAGCCAGCTGGATTGCTATTTAAAAATATATTTTCTTAACTCTTGCAGTTTTACCATTGCTTATAAGGAAGTATATTTAATAAAAGGTCATAAGTTTAAGAGGCTGGAATATCTGTAATTCCATTTCACAAGTCATCTTTGGGCTGGAATAACCTCAGAATGATCTATAGATTGCCTGTTCAACCTCACATATGCAATACAAAACCTGCTGAAGTCAACAAGCTTGTTCCTTAAGGATCACATTGAGACATGACTGGTTCTTGGTCTGTATGTTGACAGTCTCACAGCACCACATCAAGTTGTGCATGCTGCCTCTGTCAGGGGTTACAGGCCACAGAATGCATCCCTCCCTTCAGCCAAAACCATTTCTATCATGACTGACATCTTAATTAGGCAAATTTGATAACAGCAATTAAAGATAATATGCCCACAGTGTTATTCCAAGTCTGTTTCCAACATCAAGACTGAAGCATTACCCAGCAGAATAGTCGCTGTGAGCTTCTGTGTTTGTGAATTTGCTCTCATAACACAAGCTATTCTGAAATGGGAATGTTTTTACTACCCTTCATAGGTAGCCTGACAAACTGGCTCTTCACTAGCACCAAGTCTGGCTACAGACAGTGCCACTGCAAAAATAGTAATGGTATTGCTAATTTAAAACATTGTACTTTACCTCTATCATCGAGTATTGTGAAGGAAGAAACTATGCATGAAATGTTATCCCAGTTTGAACACTCTATAATGTAGCACTAGCCTGAACTTAGTCTACAGGCTTCTACTCTACATATACTCTCTCCAGAAGCTAAATCAATCTCAAAACAGATGAAAAAAATTATCTCCCAAGGTTAGAACTATTAGCAACAACTGCCATCCACACCATACAAGAAACAAACTAATTGGGATCTGAAACACACTTTTTAAATTATTTTTCATAGCTCTAATAATTTGAGATTTAAGGCTTATGAATTTCAGGTGTTTGCTGATAAATATGCAGGAAGAATTCATAAAGTTTTCTAGTGGAAGTATAAAAATATAATTAAAATAATGCTTAATAATAATAACTAAGTCTCTAATATAATTTATGTCTGAAGTATGTATAAAAAAATAATTCAGGAAGATGTGCAAATGTAGGTCTTACTTCAGTTGTTGAAAGCTAAGCATATAGTCTTTCTGAATAGAGAACATTTTCCCAAGTCGCATTTGTATGTTAATTTTACATTATTATTACTATTTCTGCTGCAGAGGATCTGGGAATTTCAGTCATACACCTGCTAAAGCAAGGATTTCTCAACTTTTCTCCTCCCCTCCCTTCTGCTGAATACTTCCCACAGCAGTCCCTAGCTTTATAACTAGCTTATAAGAGGTGTGCATGACATTTTGGGAATCCCATCCCAGAGAGAGCATACAGGGATACTCAGCAATAATTTCTTCAAATGTTGACCTCAACCCTTTCATTTACTCATTACTGATAAATATAGATACATGTCTGTAAAACAGTATTCTTGCCTCATACTCACGATTTTTGTCTCACTGTGCACATGAAGTTCTAGAAGCACACATGGCCACATAGCAATGGAAAAATCTCTGTCCAGATCAATTCACAGTCCAGTTGTAACAGGAAGAAATAACAGTTTGGCCAGAATATTTTTTGAAACCTTATGATGTCATGCTAAGACTGTGTCTAAATATTCTTTTCCAGACTCTGGAGCTAAAGAAAACGCCAAAACCAAGCCACTTCAGGCTGCTGCCCTCCACTATGACAGCTTGGGGAAACCCTTGCTAAATTACCATAACGGAAAGGGGGCAAGTTAGCTAATAATTACTGTAAGTCAGGAGTGGTCCTTTAGGGACCCAAGGAAGCTCAGTTAATTTCTGGCCAGATCAGCTTCTTGAACTGGCTCACCACAGAGCTGCTAGAGCACCCAGGCTGGCAGGAAGGGAGGGCACACTTCGACATGACACCAACCTATACATACAATGTATACATATTGTTGTATACATATTGTTGTATACAATAACTATCTGTTGGCAACACTCGGAGCTCTCCCGCCCGCTGGCGCTGCGGTCCCCGATGGCACGGTGGCCGTGCCCCTGCCAGCCCTCCCTCGCCAGCACGGCCGCACCCTCAGAGCCACCCCAGCCAGTTCTGAGTCACCGACCATGCAGTGACTGCCCCTGCCCTGACTAATATTCTCTGCACGCCGCCCCTGTTAACGCGATTGTGCACGTTTCCAGCAGCAGCCCAGGAGTGGTGAGCCAGGCAGCAGACGGTCCCTAAGGCACATCGCTGCTCCCGCCTGCTATTACAGTGGTTACGTGACCGGACCCTGAACCACCTGAAGGCTTTGTCATTTTTCTACCCCAGTATTCGCCAAGTTATTCATAGGCGCGATTTAGACCCGGAGGGGCACAGGCCGCGGGCGGGATGCTCGGCCCGCCCCCGGGCAGCGCTCCGCACACCCGGGGCACGCCGGGGCTCACCCCGACCCCCCGCTGGGGACGGCGGGGCGGGCGGGCCCGGGGACACCGCCCTTTCCTTTCCTTTTCTTTCCTTTCCCACCGCCCGGCACCGCCGGCGCCCCCGACCGCGGGGAACGCCCCGGCCGCTGCCGCCGGAGCGGGGCCGGGCCGGGGCTGAGCCTGCCCGCGCTGCCGAGCCCAGACCCACCTCGAGCGGCCCCGATGC
>JAWWEW010000006.1:21571553-21618268 GCA_035583185.1 Anabacerthia variegaticeps | reverse complement strand
TGGCTTTTAATAAGGAATCCCTTTTAAGTGCAGAACAGCTATTGAAGCAGTGGATAGTGGTTTATTTTTGTATAACTAGAGACAGAAGGCTGGAGTCTGTTTATTCATAGTATTTCTGTGATGGTAAGTCCAAGAATTGCTCAGGTTCAGCTTAGCAAGGTTAAGAATGGTTATACTGAAATTGAGTCTACTGTAAATTTATAGAGGTTGACCGTCCAGATCCTTGCTCCTAGTCAGGAGTACACCTTCTGCCTGCTAGCCAAGAACTAAGTAAGTAGCACACTGGCTCAACAAACAAAGAAGTCTTCCAAGGAGTAATTCACACTTATCTGAGCAGAGAGTTTTGTTTATACAACAGCTGTTAAAGGTAAATTCAGGAGTGGTATCCATTAATTATTTTTAGATTATGCTTTCCCTTTAAAATGGTCTGTTTAAATGGAAAATTAAATTACGTTTGTATTTCATAGCGGGAGGTGTTTTCCTTTGTCTGGAGCAGAGTTAATTTTTTTCCTGGTAGCTGGTACAGTTCTGTGTTTTGGGTTCAGTATGAGAATACTGTTGATAACACACCAATGTTTTAGTTGTGACTCAGTAGTGCTTGCTCTCAGTCAAGGACATCTCACTGTCTCTCTCTGCCAGTGAGAAGGTGCACAAGAAGCTGGGAGGGAGCGTGGCCAGGACAGCTGCCCTGAACTGGCCACAGGGCTGTTCCAAACCATAGATCATCCTGCTCAGTATAAACTGGGGCAGTTGGCTGACTTAGGGGTAGGCAGAAGCCTATATTTTTTTCCTTTTATTATTAATATTACTGTTGTAATATTTTACTTTATTTCAATTATTGAATTTTTCTTAGCTCACAGCAAGTAGCTGGGCCTCTCAGTTGCCGCTGGGGTTAAACCACAACAAGGAGCAATAATAATCCCTTGTTTGCTTTAAAGCTTGGAATAAGCCCTTTAACTTTTTGTTATTTTTTTTAAATTTTGTTTATTCTCTAAAGAGAACATCTGCATGGCTTATGATTCCATTATAATTGATGAAAAATTACCTGAAGATGTGTTGAATGCTTTTTTGAAGTTAGCCTGATTGTTAAATTCATGCTACTGTTTTGGGCTAATGTGGTATTTATTTCCTTTTTGTTATTTTCCCTGTGTGTTGAACTTGTCCATTAGCTTCAATTATTCTCTTCACAGTTCAGTATTTACAAAACTAAAAATATCAAAATGAAATCCAAAATTGCAATCTCTGGTCCTGATCTACAGTTCTAGGGGGGAAAAAAAAAAAATAGAGTGATCATCTAGTTTAGCATCCTTGTCCAAGAAAAGCCAGCCTCAGAGTTGGAAGAGGTTTCTCAGGTCCTTGTTCGCAGTTTTGAAAGTCCCTGTGGATGGTAGTTTCACAGCTGGGTCCCTAGACAACCTGTGCCTGTCTCTCTTTGAAGAATTTTTCCCTCCGGTCAGCTCATGACCGCTGCTTTTTTAGCGCTTCACTGCAAAGTCCAAGCCTGCCTATGGCTTCGAAACCTGCCTGTTGGGTGCTGGAAGAGTGCAGGTAGATCCTTCACTGCCTCTCCCACAATACACCCAGTTCCCCATGTCTCATCTCTATTTCATGTGTTCAACTCCCTGAACTCGGTGTCTCTGATATACCTCTGTAATTGCCACAGGTTTCAAAGTCAGATGGTACTTTATGGCAGGATGTGCAACAAGGTATTTCTTTTAAAACTGGCTATTTACCTCAGAGTTTAATCTTGAAAGTCTCCTCCTGTCAACTGGGCAAAGGAAAGGGAATGGTAAAATGCACATTTTGGGGATTAGCGTTGAGATTCTTTTCTCTCTAACAGAGCCGGTTTAAGCAATCTCCAGTCCTGCCAGAATTGTTAATAAAGGCTTTTGACTCTGCTGATTGTTCTGGTAATCTGCTGAGAACTGGATGTAACCTTGAAATTCCCTTCCACGGGACTTCAGAGGCAGCACATGCCAATTTTGGAAGGACTTTTACTTTGTGATGGACGAGTTTTCCCTGTCTGTTACCTATCTGATGTGCTTTTTTTTTTCTTCTTGTTTTCCCAAAAATCTCTAGTGTGAGAACACAGTTTGACTCTACTGTCAAAAGCTATTGTGATACCAAACAGTTCGATACAAGTTATGAAGTGGGGCACAGTGCCTGTGTTTCTGTCTGTGTACAGGGAACTCTGACAGGAATTTTTGTAAAGACTTCTGATCTTGTTGCAGCAGAGATTCCTTGTTTGTGCACTTTCACATTTCTATACATTCAGAATATTTCTGTAGCCACAGTTTCTCTTCCTAGCCTCTTGTTTGTGTATTCTGTTTTTCTGACAGATTTCTGCTTTTATTTTTATGAACACCACTAAGTTTCTCCTCCAGATTTATTTTTGTAAACACCAATGAAGTAAAAGAAATGGCATACATCTCATTTTGTCTTTTTCTGTATTTTTCAAAAGCAGAACTACCTTTTGTAAATATTTCTATTTGCCTTTGCTAGTGCCAATGTTGATGTTTTTATTTTTTTTTAAGAGTATTCAGTCTTTAATTACTAAATCCCAGTAGTGGATATCTTGTGGATATAGTTGTTGCGTCTTAATCTTGTCCCTTTAGGATCTGTTTTGGCGATACAGAAGATGAGAATTAGAGGTGATGTGTTTGTTATTTCCTGTCTTGAAATTTCTCTTTTGGCTCAGATTTTCAGACTTGAAATCTGTCATTATCTTCAGTGAATCTGAACTCCACAGTATGTGACTTCTGTTTGTGTGTAGCTAACTACTCCTGCCTCAAGAAGTATTTTTTTCATATGGGAATGAAGCTTTTTTAGGTCTTCTGACAAATTACAAATGGCTTTCTCTGTTCCTCCCTGTTTTCCCCTGCCCTTCTCTAACTTTTCGTCTGCATCAAAAAGGGGATGTGTGGGTTTTGGTCTGGGTGTTTGTTTGTTTGTTTGGGTTGGGTTTTTTTGTTGTGTTTCTTTTTTTCCAAAAACAAAACCTGCTGCCTGTGCGTTGTGAGATATTTTTAAAAATGTTTCTAATACTCTCTAGCTTGAGGAAATAGCATAAAGATGCTTTAGAAGTTGGCATTTGGAATTGTAGAGGATAAAGTCCTGATAATCAGGACTTCACTTCTGATACTCAGATGGAGCATGAGGGACTTCAGAAAAAAATAAGCTTAATATTTAAATAGACAACATGCGGACAAGCAGAGAAAAGAAAGAAGCTCAGGTAGAACTGAGATAGCTGAAAACAATACCCGGGGAAGCCAGTACCTAACAGCTCAGATCCCAGGTAGAAGTGCTTTTTGTAGGACTGGATGACTCCTAAGTCCCATAGAAGCAGTAGGTGAGGTTGGAAAGGGGAAGAGAAGTTTGCAGTATCATCTCCTGATGCTGGTAGATATTTTTCTTAGCAGTTTTATTATTATCTTGTAAAAAAGTAATGTTGTTAGATTTGTGTTTTAAAGGGCAGAGTAGTTGTGCTGGCAGTATATTTTGATCCGGATTCTAAAGCAGAGCTGTCAGTTTTCTTGCCAAATTTAGTCTCGTGGTTTAAACAAATTATAAACTATACCTCTCTCTTGCTTGATACTCTGAATTGGCAAAAGAAGCAGCAATAGCCTACCCTTTTCACACCATCCTTATGACATTTAAAGTGCATGTTAACAATTCTTTCACTTTTTGCACTTTATAACGTGTATCTTCTTTCACAACTAGAAGGCAGCTGGCACTTTCCAAACCCCATAATGGGAGCCCATGAACTGCAATAGAATATGTATGAGGAAGATGATAATCTGTCATTATCTTGTGATGGCATGTTCTGTTTTTTCTCTTGTGCTGCACCCTTACTGGGCTGTTCACTCCAGCCTCTGCTTCAAACCTTGTCTATTTAGCCATTTATCCAGTTGAAGGCAAAGGGAATGGGAACTTAGAGTTGCATCACTGCTTTCCTGCACAATTATTCTTTCTTCTACCAATTAAATAGGCTTTTTCCATTTGGACTCAGGGAAAGAATCGCATGCCCTTTATCCCATAAGTGTTGTTGGCTTAACTAATTTCACACAGAGAGTGAAATTCTTACGGGAGGAAAATGGACCATCTTGCAGTGTGTATGCCTAAAAATGTGAAAGTTATTTGCCCTTGACTTGTAATTTAATTTCATTTGATCTAGTACCATATTCAATTAATTTGTAATTATTACTTATGTGGTAGACAATTATAAATTTTGTCTGCCTGTATTGTTATGTACAGTATTTGAAAAAACTGTTAGATTGTCTTGGAATGCTAATTTTTGGGTTAAAATCTCAGCATAAACTTGACAGAATCTTGCATATCTTTCTGTGGGTGGTAAGCCAGTTCATTGAAGAAGGAGGAAAGCCACAATTTTAAGAGAAGTCAGTAACACAACGAATAAGAATTCAGTACTTTTTCAGAAGAAAACTGATAATATTTTTCCTCTCTTTCCGTTCTTTTAATTTCAGTAAAACATGTATGTATTTATGTTTAACTGATAGATTGTCATAATTCTGTGATGCATGGCCTTTGAAATAAATAGTATAGTAATCAATTTCACTTGCATATATACAGCTTAGAAGGCTGATTTTTCTCCTGAATTATTCTGTTCTGAAATACAGTGTTTGAGTTCCATTTTGTTATTGTAAGAGAGACCAGGGTTTGTGTTTAAATGGGTGTTGTTCTGCCTTTATATGTCTGACCTATATAATGTTATGTCAAAGGAAATGAGAATGTTTGGCATGTATTTGGAGAAGCCAAGAAATTTTCAAGTAATGATGCTGTAAACCACAGGTTGACCTTCTGTTGCGTCCTTTGCAGTGTGATGCTCCTTGAATTTTTCTTAAGTTGCTATTTATAGTTCAAACGTCACTTTTGTATAGAATTTTTCCTACTATTTTGTATTACAAGGGCTGGTAAAACTCTGGCCTTTCCTTGACTATGCTTTCTTTAACATAATTTGGAGTTGATACATATTTTTAAAAAAATCCCCTAATACTCTATCTCTTTTTTCTGATACTGACTAGTGGGTTTTTTTCTTTGTAGAAAACGTTCCAGAAGAACTACGAGAACCATTTTACACGGACCAGTATGACCAGGAGCACATTAAACCACCTGTTGTTAACTTGCTGCTGTCTGCCGAGCTCTACTGTCGTGCTGGGAGCCTTATTCTCAAGAGTGATGCTGCAAAACCTCTTCTAGGTCATGATGCTGTTATACAAGCCCTGGCACAAAAAGGCCTTTATGTCACTGACCAAGAAAAGTTGGTGACTGAACGAGATCTTCACAAAAAACCAATTCAGATGGTGAGTATTCAGAGCTTGTGTGTTTTTTTTCTTCTCGTCTGTGAACTCCCAATACTTACATACCTGTCTTTTAACATGCATCATTATGTTGAAGTATTTTTCTGAAGAGTTAAATGTGATTCATTACTGGGAAGCTTGTTTTGGTTTAGGTTTTCATCTCCTCAGCTGTCAGTGGGGGTGTATTTCTTTTGTATTAATGCTGGAATACACCTATCATTCTACTTAGTTCAAGTGTTACACTTTTAAATATAGCAGTTGCAATGTGATCACTTTAAGTCTGTAAAACACACAACAATGGTGGTGTTTTTTTTCATGGAGACTTTTAATAATATGTCTTTGCTTTATACAACTGCTAATTTAAACATTAGTTCAACTGACGAATGATTCCATTACTAAGCTCCTAAGCTATTCCCTTCATGTTTGGAGCTGAATTATAACAAATTATCTGTAAAAAGAATGGCTACATATGTTTGTTTAGGAAATAACAGCAGAATAGAATAAGATAGAATAAGATAGAATAAGATGCTAGCTACTATATTTAAAATAAAATATTTAAAATTTTCACTGTTTTATTTTTAGTATTTAATATAGCAAATAAATGATGTAATCTTAAAGTATTTACGGTCAGTGACCTGTAGCTGCTGCTACAAGGAAGGTGAAAATTAACATAACTATGGTTTTATCATCAGCCTATTAGCAACTTGTGTTTACTAACCTGTAAGAAGCCAAACAAGTATTTGGTAGAATGTAACTAGAGAGTCTCTCTTGTTTGATCAGTTGCTATCAAGTGATAAGCTGCAGAGGCTTTAGAGTGTGATATGAAAGCTATTAATTAGTAACTAATGATTTATTCCATACAGTATTGCCAAGAAGTATGAGGCCTCTTAGTCTGCACGTATGTTTTTTTTTAATAAGAGGAGGTAGTTACTGTGATGTAAAGACTAAATTCTTTACATCCACTTTATTTTATTTTTTGATTTTTATATGAAAATTCTTTTTGGTCATAGAATGCTTAAAGTCTGAAGATACAAATATTTCAACAATAATAATAAGACTATTCAAGACACTTTTCCCTTATGATTCAACTGTGATCAGTGAATGCAGATAACTTGAAATTTTGCCAGTCTCTTTTTTTGATCTTAATATCCCTTTTAAAAGGTAAGCTTAGCAAAGAACAAAAAGCATTTTCTTAAAAGGAGCTGTGGATTGCAAATAAGCCATACTGAAATATGGACTTAACAGTTGGATTTGCTGATCTTAGAGGTCTTTTCCAATCTAAACAATTCTAAGTGATTCTAATTTTCACAGAAGTTCAAGTGTTTAAGAAACAAACTCCCTGGCTGTTTATGTTTTACAGAACTTAATTCTACTCTTGTCTCTGAAGGAAGATAAGGTTACTGACTTGTATTTATGGTTTTCCCATTTAATTATTTTCATTTGATCCCTGTCTAGAGTAGTTTTAAGAGGCATCTCTTCCAAGAGTTGTCAGTTGAAAAAAAGTGTGTCAGTATTATCTAGTTTGGTTTGCTGATCTTTGATGTAATAATGTTGCTTAAAATGCATTTCAATAGCCATTTCTTGTTTCCTCTCTGCTTGGGTGGGTGTTTGTGCCTTTCTTTCCTGTGTCGTTTAGGTATAGTCCAATGAGTAGTTATTCAAACATCATCATACCCGTTGATGTCCCGGGATTCCTGCTCTGCCCAGGGCACTGGTCTCCACTCCAGTACCAGCAACGGATGAGTGCGCTGTTGCTGTTGAGTTAGTCCACAGGCAGCTGTGCTGTGGCAATGAGAGGGAACACAACTGCCTTGGCCAGAAGTTCAGCCGTGTCCAAAACAACTGCTACCAAAGAAATGGCTGTGAAATTTTACACTCAATACTAATATTCTGAGCCCAAGAGTTTTACTTTGTCAAACCATGGTCGTATTCTTATGCAAGTTCCTAGCCGCGACACTATTTTAATTGAAAAGCCTCAACCTTTTTCCTTACTATACAATTAGTACAGTTGGCAGAAAACTTCAAATCTGGCAGTTGCATATTGACAGTCTTTTCCCTTGATGCTTTCCAGTACCTTTTCCTAGTGTTCCATATGTCACAGTTTCTACAAGTCTTACAAAGTTAAATGTATGTCCTGTTTTAGAGCATGGAATAATTTTTCTTTTTCAATTATGTTGAACAGAAAGTTTTCATATATAATTAACTCACATGTTCCTCTAGTAGACCAGATTGTGTTAAACCCATGTGCTATATAATTTTGAGACATTTAAAGAAAATAGTACAGTCTTGCTCTTTACTAGCCTGTCTTTGCAATGAATAGGGGAAAGATATTGGTGTTCATTAGGGGATATTTCTGGTTTTCTGCTCAGTTGTATTACATTTCTCTAGCTGAAAAGGAATGAGTTATATTATAAAATGGAACTATGGAAAAGAGATTTGAGTATGGAATATTTTAATTTTACATGTGTATTATAATGTGTGTAGTTGTGATCAACAGACTTGGAATTCCTTGTACTGGGTGTTTGTACAGGGATGTCCGTGAGTATTAACCGTTGATTTGCTGCACATATGACTATTTACTAAAGCAAGCATATCAAATTTTGGTCTTCTCTGTCTTGGATTGAACTTTTTTCTCAGAAGCCCCTTAAATATTAAAGTCTTCCTTGGAAAAGTCTAGGAAATGGATGTGTTTCTTTGCACTGGGGGCAGGACAGATGGCAATTTCCTTGTTAGTCATGACTGACTTAGCTGCATTAGTATCTAATTTGAGAGCCTGCAAATTGTTGTGTTTGTGTGTGTTTCTGTATGTGTATACGTGCATAGGTGTATATATATTTAAAAATCCATTTCCTGTGGTGGAATGTGGTTAGGAAAGAGGCACTTACACGGTGAATACATAGTGACAGAAGCTAAGGCTTCTGTTAAAGCCTCCCCTGTGCAAGGGTAGGGCAGTCCCTGTGGAGTCTGATTTGTTTAGTCTTTCTCTACCTTTGGCTTGTTCACATCTCCTTTTTGCTTTCTGGTGAAACCCAAAGAGAGGTTATTCAGTGGTACCTTTATTTCTGTTCTCCGTGTATTGCAAGGAATTACAACTTAATTCTATGCTAGTTTTTGTGAACTCTTTGTGTTTTAAAGGATCATCCTGTTGTCTTTTGTTTTTGGTAGGAGAGCAAAAGAACCAAATACTGTGTTGTTACTCTTGTGGTTGAAATTTATATAGTCTTGGCTCTGCTATGCTAGACTTTAAACAGTGCAGAGGTAGCCTAGAGCTTGGAATTGAAGGTGTTCAACCAAAAACCAGAGTATTTTTCTCCTGGAAATTTTACTTCAGTACAAAAGGAACTATCTGGTGTTTAAAAAGTTTATGGAAGCAACGTTGCAAAAATATTTGCAAAGATTCTTATTTCAGTTGGCAAGTTCCAATTCATTAAAAAAAAAAAAAAAAAATTCTGTCTTAAGCAGGCACTCCCATATGGAAATGTGAGATTTTGACAAGCTATACAAATCAGAAATAGCTTAAGAATTCAACGTGGTTCTGATAATGATGCAATCATTTTGTTTTGATGCTTGCATCTATAAGATGCATAGATCACTGTTCAAGTCAATCAACATGGCAAAACAAAAGATAAGGTTATCTTTTTTAAATTTCATATTTACTTCATAATCCAAACTGAATAAAACCTTCAAATATCAGGTAAAGGAAGGCAATTTGGATTTTTTTCGTATTTTTTTCTCATATAAGTACTGTATCTATTTGTTTTAAAACTATAAATCAGCTCTTACAGAATGAGTCAGAGGAGACTTTTAGACAAGTTTCTGCATTATGACAAGAATTTTATATCAACTGAATAATGTATTTTCCAAGCCAAACCATTTTACAAGGATTCTGATATTTAATCAGGCTGGTCATTTCGTATTCATATGGTCTCTTTCAATTTGCCTCAAGTGGAGGGAAGAACAAACAGATTCAGAGAGGAATTAAGAAATTCTTTCCTTCCCTCAAGTCCCTGCAATGCACTTCTGCCATGTGGGGAAAGGAATAAAGAATCAGCATTTTAATTCTCTCCTGTCTCATACTCTGCAGGGAAACTGAAGTTGTATAATTACTCCAGCAATGGACTTCTGCTCTGCCCTGTCTCTTGTCCCTAATGTGGTAGGGCCAAAACTAGCTGAATTTCTAGCTTGAGGAGTAATAATGTGAAATCCTGAATACCTGTTCAAAAACAGTGTTGTGTTAGGGGCTGTACAGGTACAGTAATGTTACAGAGTTTTGCCAAATTTGCGTCAGAAAAATATATTTTCCCATGCTTATTGTTGTATATTGATAGAATATTTTTAGCTGACTACAAAAACAGTTAATAACTGGCAAAGCATTTTAAGGTATTTCATACTTAAATAAAATTTAGTGACTAGAAGAAGATTAATGAATACCCTGTGTATAAATACTGTATCCAGGAAACTATGCCATACAAATATTTTTTTGTATTATATTTTCTGCATGGGAAAGTATAAAAACCATGCTAAGTGTAATGTAGTAAAAAAGCATAACTTTTGTTTAAAATTGAACTCTCAATTTGGAAAAATACTGTTGCAAAAAAAAAAGTCAACCAGCTGATCAGCTACTTTAAACTTGCATCCATGTGTAATTATTTTTGTGAACTACTATCATTAATCAAGTAACACTTAAATCCTCTACACAATTCTACAATTTTCAGCCAAGATGGGAAGGGAATGAGAGGCTCCTAGAAAACCCCAGCAATAAGTCCATAATAGCTGGTAGGATTAAAAATTGCTACCTCCCTAATTTTGAGACATAATTTGTGTGTATAGGGTTTTAATATAAAAAGTAGTGTGCTGTCATCCAAATTGTTTATCTATTTAGCTGCAAATTACCTTCTCCCTTGAAGATGTCTGCTGTGAGGATGTCTGGTAATAATTTCTCAGTACAGTTCGTGAATCTGGGCTATAACTGAGGTGTAATTAGGTGTGCCTGTATTAGCTCTTCAGTAGTGATCAGGAGCACGTGTTTGAGGCAAATCTCTGTATTTCTCCCAGTTACTGTACCTGGGGTTTGCAATGTGGAGGCATTGCAGGGAATGCACACAGTTTCTTTCAGCAGATAAACTGGAGGATTTGTTCTAGGATCAGCACTACAGTAGCCTACTTGCCAAGGAATACTCATTTCACAGGACTAAAGTAGAGCTGACTGAAGTGAATCCCCTGAGAAGAGAGTAGAGGTGAGTTCGGGGACCTTTGCACCAGTTTTGCTTTTCTGTTGTGCAGTACTAATTGCAGGGTTCATCACAGCCGGTGAAACTTCTGTGGAAGGCAGGGGCATTGATAGTGCTAGTTGTGTATGTACCCATAGCCAGGATCTGGATCTCTTTGTGGCTGAGATAACAGACAATAAGTGGTTAAGTCATCCTACGATCCAGACTTTTGGTCTCCTGGCAGACTGCGTTCATTGGAAATGACAGTGCCTTTCATCAGCGGTGTGTTTCTCCTTGCAGAGGGACTGCAGCAGCTCACCTGGTTTCTTGCAGCTACATGCTGCAGCCTCTGCTCTTTCATGCTGTAGGATTCCTTTAACCCTGAGAAGCAACACAACGTGTACTAAATGCTTTATAGAACAAAGAAGTAAGATGTGGCTTCTGCCCTGAAGAATTTTTTTTTTCTGGTTTTAGGCATGATGCAACAAGTTTCCATTCCATGCTATTGTAAATTACTTGTTAGATGAGGGCACATAAAAAGAATTTGCAGTTACTTGAGCCCGTAGATACCATAATTTGTTAGTTAAAACACCAGATTCTAATAGTAACTGCCTTGTGATATTTGAGCAACTTTGATAGTAGTGTGTTTCACAGAAGATTAAAATAATAAGCAAATATAGTGGTGAAACAGAACCTGAGTTTAGTCTACTAAGTCTGATGTGCCATGTTGAACCAGTCTGCTGTGGTTTGGGGATGAGATAATGTAACCTTTAGTTGTTCCCTATTTTTTGCTCAATTTCTAGTCTCATCTCTTCACATGCATTCCTTGTAAGGTTCTCATTTGCTTGAAAGTCATGATCCACTATTTCTGCTGGTCTTACTGTGTCAAATACACCATCACAACTTAGTCAGGATGGCACAGACATCTGTTGGACATAGTAATGTGGATACCAGGCTCCCTCAAGCACGAGGTGCCAGTTCGTGTTTGGGTCATGGTAACTGCTGTAACTCTCCATAAAGTTCGTTCTGCTCTTACCATTTTAACTTATAACTTAGTGCCCTATTACATTTTTTCATGCAGCTTATGTTGACTTATAGCCTGGAGATTTTGCTTTACTTGCTGCTTGTTTTTATTTATGTTTGTCTTGTATGTGGAAAATGGTTTTTTTCTGTGTCATGTAAATAGAAGCAGTGACGTGGGATGTGTCCTACAGTGTATTTGTCTAGAATTTAGTGTGTGCAAAGCATACAGGTTATCAGTGTGAGTTATACGAAGGTTTGTTTTACTTCTCTATATCCGTATCAGAAATTTGTAGAAGACATACATAACTGCAAAGTCCTCTGGAACATCCTTTGGATTTTCATGGAATGCTGTCTGCTCAACTTGTGCACCAAGTGTGGCAACTAATGTAGAAGGTGGCAGAGCTACTGACACCAGACTTGTGTCTGTAAAGAACACAGAGAAGGGGATGCTTTGCTGGTCCTTTCCAGCAATGCCAGAAAAATGAGTCTTCTATGATTCCTTTAGTTTTTTTAGGGTTTTGGTTGGTGGGTTTTTTGGTGTGTGGGGTTTTTTTTGCTGTTGTTGTTTAAATCCTGTATCCTTAATTTCAGTACAAAAATCTATGCAGGATTTTGGTCTTATTCAGGGTTCCAGCACGGTAGTTGCTATTTCACTAATTCTTGCATAGAAAATAACTAAATCTGACTGTTCTTTTCAACAGCTCCTGTAGGATTAATTTCAGTTGTGTAGAGCTATTGAATAAACTGTGCTGCTTGTATTGTGTTCAAAGTCTCCTCAGAATCATTGTAGAATACAAAACTGGCTTTACATTTGCCTTCACCAGTTGAATGTAGTAAGAAATGTTCAGAAACAGCAGCACATTTTCTCATGTTTCTTCTAATATAAAAACTCTGGCAACTACATTTAATCTTTCTCTAAAATGAGGAGAGAATATTACAATACATCTTCCAGTTGAGACATATGAACTACTTAATAGAACTGCTGCTTTTGGAATGATGAGAGGAAATGAAGTGAACCTCAAGAAAAGGTAGTACCTCCCAAAGAAAGGTCTCATGCCTTCCTTGAGAAAATAAAGCAATACATTATTATTGACTATTGTCTCTTCTGTTCACTTCCTTGCTAATTAGGAAACACCAAGTGCTGTCAGGACTGAACAAAATAGTTGGTATTCTTCTGCCTTGAGCCAACTAAAGTTTTGAACCAGAGAGCTTCTGATTGCATTTTTAGTTAGTGTTTCATCTTTTGCTGCTGTTAACATGAGGCAAGGAGGGAGATAAAGAAGAAGGGAGTAATCGTGGTGATTTAATGAAAAAAACCAAAACAACCACCTGAAAACCAGACCAAAAAACCCACTCCTGAAGCACAAAATGAAAACCAGTTAAAGGGGAAATAAATTATGAGAGAAAGATGTCATGAATTAATGTCCATAAAGAATACCAGATACCATGTAGAAAATGCTTCCTAAACAGGTCGGGAAGTATTTTCATTAACCTTGAAAGAAAGACTATTTTGTTAAACACAGTTTAAGAAGATTTTCTTCCTATTTCTTCAGCACTGCTAAGTAGAGTGGTTCAGCTTTTGGCTGTTGGTTTGACGCTGTGAACTTTCTTTGTATCTCTTTAAATATGTGAAAAGGTTATTTAAGTAAATGTTTAGAAATGGTCTTACTTCTGCTGGGTTAAGTACATTTTGGAGTACAGAAACGGAGCTATTAGGAAAACATATATCTGTGAATTGTTTTACAGACTACCCAGAAGGTATTTCTTCATCAGTTTGTTTGAATTATGCTAAGGAAGAGAAATCTTTCTTAGTACCCTGATGCTGCATAGTGAAAAGCTAAAAATCTTACATGGTAGTAGCAGGCAGTTACTTGAAGAGCACTGCTTTCTTCCTATTATGGAAAATAGTGAGCAGCTTTTAGCAGGAGGTGTAGGTCTGTCATGTAAACATAAGGAGAGCTTCACTACCAGCACTGTGTAGTACATGCACACAGCAACAAGGGGACAAAACCATGCTGACTGTTGAAGGAATACAGTTTGTACTCCCCAAAATGCAGCAGCTGCTCCAATATAGAAAAAAAGAACACTGAGGATCTGCATTTGTTAATCTGCATACATAAGCCTGGCAATCTGCCCGCCTCTATCAGCAGAGAACACACTCTCATCACATTAGATGTATCATAAAATCTTTGTTCTTACTAACTCTCTGGAATTTTAACAACAATGACATTTTTATTTTATTTTTTCCCTGAAGTTCAATTAACAAAATATTGTAAGGTCTCCATAGTATATATAGTCTTTTGGTTGATATTTAGGGAAACACACTAAATAACAGTGTACTTCCATCTTTTATAGGAACTGGTAGGTTTTCTCTGAACCATTATGTTCATATGAACTAGTAAAAAATTTTTTTACCTTGCAGAAATATATCTCCAGATTACCCAAAGCAAAATCCAATACAATTTGTCCTATGTAAAGAAAACAATACTTGTATTAAAACATTATCTGGAAACTTATTAAATAGTTTGTTACAAACTTACTATGTTAGTCCTCTTTATCAGATTGACTGTCTACTATAAATGTCAGAGATTTCCAGTTTTCCCCATCTTTCAGAAAGTCAGTCATTAGGAAGGATATCCCCCAGTATATTTCCTTGCCTTCCCAAAACACAAACCTAAGACCAGTGGAAAAATTAGTAAAAGGTATGTCAGAAAGAGGTCCTGCAGCTTAATAATTTTTAGAATAATGGGAAAAGCTATCTTTAGCACAATTTATATAATCATTTAGCAATAGCCAGGGATTCAAATAAGTCACTTGTCAAGACTGATGAGATCGCTCAGAAGCTGAAATGGCAAGAGCTTTTATAAGCCTCAAGTTGGATGTTTAGAATACAATTTAGAAGACCTAGCAGTCAGTATTTATGAACTAATATACACTTCACATTGGATATACTTGAAATTCTTTTAATTTTTTGGTTTGATAAAGAAGTGGCATTTTTAAAATACTATGGCCTTTAAAAGAAGAAAAGTTGCAAGAAAAGCAGAGAGAATATGTAGATATTGGGTAAGCATATAATGGTGGGTCAGATTAATTTTACAGGATAAAATGATTAAATGGAAATAGTATGTAATATGAAATCTCATTATATAGGGATGTTTCTTAATATGAAACTGATGTATCTGTTACATTATTAAAGGATACTAATCTATTGAAGTAAATAGCACGATGGTATTTCAGCAACAAACCACTAGAGTAGGTGCCAATTAAATGCTGTTTAAAGACAGGTGACATTTTCTAGCTGTTTGTCAACAGCATTTGTTCAGAGGTTCAGTACAGAAGTTATATCACCTTACTCTCTTTTTACTGATGCTGACCTGAAATTTATAAATTCTTTTCTGAGATTTTGTGGTAATGGGGGCTTTATTTTGCCTTATCAGCCACCAGAAGAACCCTACCATCGAAAGCCTCCTTTTTCTTAAATTTCTTTCTAAAATGTAGTCTGCAGTATCAGCTCCTTACTTTCTGTTGTGTCTGCTGTGAACGTGGAACAGTTTATTCCCTTCCTGTTCATAGCAGCTCTTTTATGTGTGGGAAGGTAATGTGTGTCATGCACTTTGTTTCCCAAACCTTAGCTTCATTCCAAATGTCCTCCATTTGGTTGCTGTCTTTCTTGACAGGTTGTGCTGACAACTGGACCCAGGATTCCAGCTGACCTTGGCAAGGCTTGTAGGGCAGAGAGGTGCTGGTGTGTTGTTTGTGAACTGGAGGCTGCAGGTGACACACACCTGCATGTCAGGCCCCTCTTTTTTGGCAGTGCAGGTTCATGCTCAGGTGCTGGGACTCTCTAACCTCAGTGATTTACTTGAATGTTCTCTACTCTGATGCAAAAGGTTAATACAGACTTTTTAATGATTCTTTTCTCCATCACAAAGATTATTTTGAAACTAATTATACCATATATTGCTGAAACATGCTTCTGTGCAAAATAATCTGTGCTTGATTTCCCTTCTTATGGGCATTCTGTGAGGGAATAAACATTTGTAAAAGCTTCCTGGTCTATTACACAGAAAGAATTGTGTAAATCCCACTGGTGTTGTTTTGTGAAGGCTGCCAGGTTTTTATGGAGCTCAATGCACTATGAGGCATGGACTCGAGAAAGGGTTAGAGTGAAATGCAGGACTATGCCAGGTTACGTCCTAATGCATGAAAAGGGAAACAATGGAATGAACAGAATATTGATGGAAGGAAAATTCGGTTCGTAATTATGAACGGGTTTTACTATTTTGTTGGGTTTTTTTTAGTTTTCCTCATGCCTTTTCTTAACTTGCCCACTCCCAAAAGCAAAACCAAACCTGCCTAGTGATATTTAAATGTTCACTGTAAAGACATGTTTCTGTATGTGAGGTTAAAAAAAAAAAAGTGACATAGAAAGCCTGTAAATTAATGTAGTTCAGTATATCATGTTGTCAGGGAAGTCTCACAGCTTCCGTATTGCTAAATTCTTTATGGTAAGATGTATCTAATAGGTAGATTCCTGTAAAGGATGAAATTATTCCAACTCTTACTTTTAGCTTTTCTTCAGCAACAGGAAGAAATATAGAGAAAACTCAACTTATGTGGCTGGGAAGTAAAATAGCATGGTAATAATGGAGTTAGTGAAGAAATATGTGTACATGATAGCAAAGAACTGCTAGAGAGGCAAATCCTGATGCTAAAAGTCCCTTTCAATTAATTTGCTTACTGAACTTGCTCTCAGTTTTAGTACAGTATTTAGACAACAATGCCATTGATCAAATTACTCTAGTCTTATAAGGTGTCTCTAGATGTTCTCCACTTTTTCATTCTTTACTGTTAGGGAAAATACAATTCATAATTCTAAGTCAGCACATGCATATGTACGAAAATTCTTATTTTTCCAAGTCAAAGCTTTGGCGAAAAAAAGCGCCAATCTTCCCAAAGTAATATGTACTTTCAACAACAGCAAAAACATTCTTATGCCTCTGAGAATTAAGGGATAATTTATCTGGTTTTCCCAGAACATAGGGAAACTGTGAACTTACATAACAGGCTACATGTACCTTGGTGTTATTGGCTTGTGCTGCTTATGGGGGAGGGAGAAGGATAATACAGCCTTGCTTGTTCTAACAAGATCTAATGTCTTAATGACTTAAAACAATTATGCTCTTATCATATGTATGGCTGTAGTCTCAATCATTTTAGATTCCTTTTCTTAAACAACTTTAAACCTTTTTCCTTTACTAGAGAAGGTAGTACCTTTCTGATTACTGTAGCTTGCTTTTTTTTTTTTTTCCTTCCATCTCCATGTAGCTTATTTGATTCTCACCCTCTCAAATTTAGAGGGAGAACTGATCACTCCCCTGGTTTGTCTTCTTCCTTAGCTATGTTTCCCACAAGTATTGCATTCTCTTTAATGATGAGTTTTCCTTCTAGGCCATTGCTAAAAATTCTAAGAGATGGTGAGCTGATAATTCATTTGTCTGGTGTTTCTTGAATTCATTGCTGATTCTATGCTCAGAGTTACATTTTCAGCTTAGTTGACTGGACTATAAATCAGTTTACTATATCCAGCATTAAAAAGTCTCTTTAATCAGAGTGCATTAGTATCAAGCTATATGCCTTGCACTCATAATGAGACTTGCATTTTTCAGTTATATTTATAAATTATTTTAAAAAGCAACTCCTGTTCGGTTAGTTCATGTTTTAATTGGCATGTTTTAATTTTTTTATATACAAATCAAGCTGCCTTGTTGACTCTGAAATTATTTTGCATTAGATCAGAAGAAGGATATGGGGCATTAAAATTATTTGTATTGTCTGTTGACTCAAAAAAAATAATCCATTGTTTCATTTCTTCTAATCTTTTGGAATGTCCTCAGAATTCTTATAGTTACAGAAAGAATAGCTCAATGTGTACAGATTGTTCCTTTTTAAATCCTCCTGTAGTTTTAAGAATATAGTATTTTTTTCTTTCCTTATTTGCTCTAGACTGAGATGAAGATGTAGGTTAAGCATGAAATTTGCAGACTTGTAGATAATCTAAAGGCTATCAAAAGTTAATATATTTTCTAGAAGATGGAATTATAACTCTCTTTTAAAAAAATGAAAGATATTACTAGTATCAGCTTGCAGGTCATTATATTTACTCATAAGAGAATTGAGATGTTTCTTATCCTTGAACACAATGACTGTTCTCAGACGTGGAAAAAATGAGCTACAAGTCAGCTTTTTAAGTCTGAAACCTTGGACAGCAGCACAAAAGACTGACAGAACTTAGTGTTGTTTAAAAAAGTACTGTGTTCACTGGAGTGATAATGGCATGTCTCTCCTGCTGCTTACATCACTTTTTCCCTGTATGAAGCTCTTGGTTCGTATTTACTTTAAGATAATATTCGTCTTAGCTACCATCTTGATAACTACATTAAAGATAAAATCATGCTAGACTGCTTTCATATTATTTTAAAATATGTTATATTTTGACTGTATTGTCCCTTCTGTTCTTATCCAGATTGTAATCTTCTAGATGTTTTATTGTGACTTTTTTTCCTGGTAGTTATTTTATCTGGAAAAGTACCATTTTCCCAATAGAACCACTGACTAAATTTGCCTTGAAGTTTTTCTGAAGGCTGCTTGATTTTTTTGTTCTTGCATTGTTTCTGTACCTTTCCCAAATCTTCTTGGAAAAGAATTTAAAATATGATCTGAATTTCCAAGTTTAATCGTAGCCAAATGATGTTTTGTTTTTCTCTTTTGTTCCACTTAGGGATGGCCTATATCTATCTTCTGGTTATTTATTTTACAAATTCTTTCTTGTACAAGTTCGTGCAAACATATTGGAGATAGCAGCTTGTCTAGAGGAGAGTGAGCCAAGTTCAGTCCTTTGCCAAAAGAAAGGCTGAAGTGCAGACCAAATAGCTGTGGATTCCAATGAGCTTCCTTCCTGAGTCAGCACATAACGAGAACAGTTGAAGAAGGCCTTCAATATGTAGGTCCGAGGAAGAATGTGTGAGATTAGAGGGTTTAGGATGGAAACAGTATCTTTCAGAACATTTAGTGATGTCTTGGTGGGAGAAGTAAAGTTACTCCAGAGGCTGGAGCTTACATTTGATCAATCCACAAAGCTTCATTGACATAGAGTGACTTAAATTCTTTCCCCTTTTTACCAGTAACCAAAGCCAAGTGCTTGGAGTGCCTCCTGAAAGTGCTCCACCTATGCTATTGAAAGGGCATCATCAGTCTGTGCCAACCCCAATAAAGCAGACCTCCGGATCCGTGTGTAGGCACGGTGTGATAAAAGCCTATTGCCAGGAATATCTGTTTCCAGAATGGTGATAATTTTTTTTCTCCCACAGCTTAACTCCCACCTCTCCTCCTCTGCTTCGTGCAAAGATATCAGTGTACATGGTGCTTTACAGATTAAAATAATACATTGCTAATCTGTTGGCAACAAGACATGCCATTATCTCTTACCTTATTGTCAGAATTTCTGAGGGCAAAATAATGGATTGTAATTAAACCAGAAAGTACTACAGTAAAGAAAATTACGGATTATAGTAACTGAACTTTTAAAATACTATTACTTTTGTACTTGGTGCTGTGAAAAAGTATGTCACACTAGACATATTTACAGAAACTGTTTTTGCAGTCTTTTACGTATTTCAAATGCCTTTTTAGTGGATGCAATTAGTTGCATTTGCATAAGCAGTTTGAACCTGATTATATATTGAAAGCTTAATGAAGTTCTGAGGTGCAGTTTGAAAGCTTAGTAGGTCACTTCTTTTTCTCAGGATTAGATTGTCATAAATGTCAGTGTGCAAGAGATAGTGCTTAAGGTCGGGTTGGTTACTATTTCATTGAAATGTTTCTTACATTAATTCAGTGCAGAATAAAATCTGGTGGCTGAGTGAGAAGACTAAAAAATCAGACCTTTGTAAGTATCTATTAACTATTTATGTGAAAGAATTGTTTGTCTTCACCAAGCAGTGTGTTTATCATAACTATATAGCAGTATATTTGCAAACACAAGTACATTCACTTCTAGACAGTACATTCATTATCAGTAATCAGGAGAGAGTTTAAATTGTTTCATCCAGTGTCTTGTTGAAATACCAGTGTGTAATAGCAAGTTTTCAACTAACAGAAGAATAAAAAGGTCCTAAGTTTATAAACAGCTGAATAAAACTTGTTAGGCGAATGTCTGATGTTTGTAATGGCTGATTGTTCTATAAAAATAATATGTTTTAAAAATCCCAATTTGTTAGTACAGACACCAATATCTGTAGAAACTGAATTGGGGATATTATTTATATATTTTACTCTTAAGACAAAAAAAAAAGGTTTTAAAAATTAGTGGCAATGCCAAATATGGAAAGCCAGGAAACGCTCAAGTGACATTTTCATTTGCAGTCTTGGAACTCTGGCAAAAGCATAACATTAGTCTCTAAATGTGAAAACCTGTCTTGTTCACATCTCAGAGGGCTAATGCTGTTTGAATGACCAATTCATTCTCATTATTTAAGAATAATTATTTGCCACATTATTTGCTATGAGCATTTAAAGCTACTCTGGCATTTTATTCCTAGAAATATTTCTCTCTATGTGTGTAAATGTGTATATATAAACAAACATGAAAGAGCTGTTGAGCCAAATCTACAAGCAGGGAAATAAGACATTAAGAATGTAAAGGGTTAAGATGAAGACAGTCTTCAAAATAACTTTTGTGGTCTATCATTGATATACCTAGAAGTGCCAAAAGAATTTGTAGTTTATGTAAAGAGAAGCCCAGTATGTCCAGTTAGGGATTAATTCAGAAGTCATTGTAAAGGTTATGTTAATGAATGATTGAAGTATTTTAAATAGTGTCTGAGTCAAACGTGAGGAATCAGCATTATCATACCTTTTCTTTATTTTGAACCATTTTATGGCTATAGCTGAAGCTTTGTGGTAGATCAGTCTGGTCCAGTTGGCTGCCAGCCAGCCTGCAGCCTTTCTGCAGTGCATATGGGAAATAGGTACTGAACAGCCAACTTGGTTGCAAGAGCTTCCTGCCATGGCTGGGATGTGCTGGCACACAGCCTGCTTTGCTGCTCTCAGGCCTGGTGAAGGATGGAGCTGGAAGCACATTTCCTGTCGTGACTGCACATCCTGGGATGGTACAAGGAAGATGCAGGCTATAATGCACAGAGAGGAAAGGAGTGAGGAATGTTGATGTTAATGCTGAAAACTGAAATACCGGAGTCCTCTGTTCAGGGAGAAACCACGTGTACATTCTCTTCTAGGTTTGGCATTTGTTTGGCCTGTGTTTGTTCTTGGGCCTCTATAGTTCCTCTTGCATTGCTTGGTATGTATCCAACATGAAACTTGAAAAAGACTTAGAGTTCTTACGTAATACATCTCAAAATAGCAACTGCTGTGTGTGAGGATGAATAACATTACTAAGCAAACCCCAAATTGTCTAAAGTATGTTTTAAAGTAGATTTGAAAATATTGACAAGTTTTCCTTTTTAATGCAGATTAAATTCTGCCAGTCTTTGGTATCTATAATGTGTAGTGTAAGACTTTTCTTTGGCAAAATCGCTTACTGATCTGGATTTATCATATGTTTGGATGATCAGGCAGATACTGAAATGTATACTGCCTGTTACTTGTGACCAATAAATGTGCCAGGGTATTTCTTGTTCAGTGAAAACTGTAGACCAGCATTTCTAATAGTGTCCATGCCACCTGGTACTATTACAGTATTGATTTTTTTCATTTTCTAATACTACAGATTGACTTGCCTATGCAGTCAGCCAGCTTTTTAGGTTTGATAAAATTTTCCTTTGGGTGTTTTAGGTAATGCAAGTTACAGATACTGCCTTCAACTCCAATATAATGTACTTGAAGCCAGTGATTTTAAATTGATTGCTAAAATGCCCAGTTAATGCGTCTCACATGTAGTTCAGCCAAATTTCTCAATAATCGTCCTTTCCATTTACAGATTATGGGATTTCAGAGTTTGGATGCTTGAAAAGAAAGAACAGATGTCAGTTAATTTCTAATTTTAATGAGAAGAAGGCTTGGAAAAAAACCCAAACAAACCACAGACATAAACCACAGAGCAAAATAAGGCTTTTTCTTAATCCAGAAATTAAGAAAAAAAGGGAAGCAACAATTTCTACTTTTCTTTGCTTTTCTTAGTCCAATCAGAGAAACCATCAATTAAGTTCTTGCATCAATGTTGCATCAATTAAGTCTTCATCACCTAGTGGTGATGTAACTCCTCTGCAGTCCTTAATGCTTACACCACCTTCTTTTCCAACTCTTCCAAAGAAAACTATTTTCAGTTCCTCCAAATGTTCAACAGCTGAACTGCCCAGCAAGGATTTTTGTTCTGTGGGTTTAGGTTTAGGCTTTTGGCTGACAAAACAGTGTTGCCAGTTAATGAACCTGCCGACTCTTGCGCAGCGCCTGCACTGATCCTTCCATGGCACTGCGCAGGGCGCTGCTGGTGGGACTTAACGCTTATAGCTGGTGGTCTCTGAATTAAAGGATAGCTGTAAAATACTTCCCTGTTCCTTCCCCCCCTTCATCTCCCTTCCTCTTCCCAATCAACAAGGTGATTTAATAGTTAAGGTTCCTATATGTGGGCGGGTCACTGCTTTTGGCAAAGGAAAGATTTTTGTCATGTGAAGGGCTTGTGTGGTTTCTGGACAGCATGCACGGACATACTTTGTGCTTGTAGCAGAGGTTTCAAATAATACTATTGGTATTAACTGCTGTTCTTGGAAGTACAGAAAATACTTACAATCTAGTAATTGTCATCTTAAGTAATTATTTTGAAAATGAAAGGAGTTACCAGCTTCCCTGTTTCTGTATTGTGATTTTCTTTTCAGCTGGTTTCTCTGTTTTGTTTCATTTATCACCGTGCCCTCTTACTCAGCTTGCCTTAGTTGGAGAGAAAAGGAGTGATATTTTGCCAAAGAAAATAGTTGTTTACTACAATGTGAATAGGTTACTGCTGCAGCCGACTTGACTGTTTCGAGAGCTACTAATTATGCAACACCTCCCAAAAAAATAACATTATAAACCAAAAATTCATGAGGAATGAGGACATGATCACGTGTTTTATTGTTTTAATCTTTAAACAGGCTTACAAACTGCCTGCTGTTTCATTACCAAAGGGAGGTGGAGGAAGAAGATTTTCCAATTCATTTTCATGCCCTGAAAAGTATCGGTTTACAAACAAATACTTGTGAAAGATGAGAATGGCCGTTGTTTAACCTTGGCTGCCTAGAGACTAGTAGTTCATGGTGGTCTCCTGTTCTATCTCAGTTCTTTGAATAAAACATTCTAGTCTTTTCTGTGAATAGGCCACAAGTTAACGAACCATTTCATATTTCAAAAGAAAGTTTTCTTGAAGGAAATGTACTGCCTGAAGATGGTATCCTATTGATCGTGCCTTTACCAGAGTAAATCCTAAGAAAAGCCTATATGCTATTTCATTGACCTTCCCGTTTTTGTGATAAGCTAATAGAAAGACAATCCATTGCCTTACTAGTATACTGCGTGAATTCCAGATTATTTTTTGAGTGGAGTAACTGTTGACAACAGCAGTCCATATTGTAGGTATCTCATCCTCAGTACAACCCTTTTCTGTCTAACAATCCGCTCCTGTTGGTCTGCAGCATTTCCTGACGCAGACAGAGCCTGTGTGTGACCCTGTGCTTAGCAGAAGCTTATGGTGATGGAGACTACTGCCAGATGTCCTGCAAAAATCTACAGCAGTAGATGAAGTGGACATCCTCTGGTGCAAGTAATCTATTAAAAAGGATTATTGGTACAGCAGGATCTCTGTGAAGGCACGCAGATTGCTCTTCTTTAAGTTTAGAGTATATTCCTGAGTACCCAGTTGATCTGGAAGATGGAAAAATAGATCATAAAGTTTATAGGAAAGTAATTTGCGCCTGTCTATGTAAGAGTCTTTCTTTGAAGAACTCACAGTTTACTTCAGAGCTTCAAGATCTGTCTTAAAGTTTGGTGTTTAGTCCAGATTAACAAGCAAGTGGAAAGGCTTTTGAATGTGTTTATCAAAACAACCATAATGCACCTTTCCCACTTCTGCTGTAACATCACTATGGACCATACCCTTGTTCAGCAGCCTCCCTTGTGGCTGGCCTGTCGTAATCCTTTAATAAGTAGATGAAAAAATGTTGGTCATCTGTCTGATTTAGTAATGCTATTAGTCAGCAGCTTGTCACTTGCAAGGTTTTACTACATTAACAGCTGTAGAGAAACAGATTTCTTGTGATCAGTATAATTTTCTGTGTCTGTTTTAATTATTTAACACTGCTGATAGAGTTCAGTTAAGTAGGAGACTGGGAAATTTCTTTTGACCTTGGCTGTTACTGTAGAAGAAAATATTTGACAAGGTCAGTTTCCTTCCCATGTCTTACTGTGCAGTGTTATAGTCTATAAATGTGATATTCCTATAAACTTATGAGGAAAAGGTAAAATAGCTCTTATTCTTAATGTAATTGCCAGTACAGTAATGAGTGCGATGACCTTATTTCTCTGCCCTTCTATGGTTAATAGAGAAACAGCAAGGAAATTATCAGGAGTCTGTTCATATGCAAAAGCAGGAAGGTTTCCTATTTTGTTTTCATGTACAAATTGAAACTAGTTTTCCTCTTTTTGAAGACAGTATGTTGAAATGACCAAACACGTTTTGATTTCTTAAGCCAGTATTTTGCTAGGTCAACACAGAAAGTTAAGCCTAAGAAAGTTTTTCATGTTTCTTTCCTAAAAATAGATTTTTTTTGTAACAGCTGCTTAACAAAAACCACAGAAACTTTTCATAGGTTCTTGAGCAGCAGCTTATTAAAATTATGGTGATATTTGAAATGTGATGGAATAAGGTTGTCCCTAGGTCTTAGATGCTTGCATATCAGAGGCATTAACTTCAACACTAATTTTTTTTGTTTTATCTAAGATGCTGAATGATACACATTTCCTCCACATATGGTATAAATACAAATTTGGACAAAGAAGGATAGTCACTCTCAAAAACAAAGATGAGTTTTGTAGCAAAACACTTCAAATCTTTGTTTATGTTAAAAGTTGTCCTTAAAATGTCTTCCCTGAGAATTTAAGTCTGTATTTCCAGTTTGGTATTTTGGCAAATGTCTCACATGAGTTCCAGCTGGGAGGCACATTTCCTGAGGAAACTGAGTAGAATTGTAGGCGTTAAAAACATAGCCTGAAAGGCCAGTCCCAGAACTATGTGGAATTTGCTTGGAGGCTTCCATTGATAATTTTGCTCTGCTTTGATCCTTTTTTGGTTTGAGAAATGAGGGAATGAACCACAGCTAACTTTGTCTCTCCTCTTGTCAGAAAGCAGTGTTCTGTTTGCCCTTTTTTTTTTTTTTATTAACAAAAAAAAAAGCTTCTTGATACAAACATAGTGATATTAAGGGCTCAGTATTTGAAGCAATTGAGAGCTACAGAGCTTTTCTCTACATTTTAGTTTAGTCAAACGTTTCCCATGAGGCTGGGATTGTGTACTGAAGAAGTATACCAGCTAACATGATGGAAGATGTAAGGTGGTTGCCTAGAGCCACTGTAGAGTATCCATCATTGCTGATAGTGGAAATTTGACTTGAGAAGTCCTTGAGAAACCTGAGCTAGTTGGACCTGCTTTGAGAAGAGGGTTGATCAAAGTTTTTCTCCTTTTCTGAGTTTGCTTTTTCAAATATTACCTATCTCAAACTGAGACTGATTCTCAATTGCAATGATTTAGTCAACCTTCCTGTTTCTTTTGTGTGAAAGAGTAATTGAACAAACCAGTATATCATACTATTCACCACTTCAACTAAAGCATTGTTTTCCCTCTAGCTCTCCTTAGTACTATGTGCAGAAGAGCCATTGAGCAGTAGAAAATGTGTTAAGTGTTGAGAATTCGGTAAAATATCATCCTCTGTATTATTTTAGGCAAAATGTTAATGAATAATTGTTGTCATTTCAAGTTGGTCATGCCGTGTATCAGATGGGTCTTTTACATTCATTCAAGTCTTTAAACCTTATAAGGATTGTGAGCTAAAGGATGAGGAACTAACTAGTTTGATAACAAGAAAAAGGAAAAAACCAAAAAGTAGATTAGTCAAAAAGCATATTATGTCAGTTACCTGAGCTACAAAAGCTGCCATTCAAAAATGCTTATCAATATTTAACTGTCACAGGGGTTAACTAGAAGACTGAGTTGTAAAGTTTCCAAACTGCTCTGCTCTGATAAGATACGAGCAGTGGCTCTGGGGGACTTATAGCATGGTGAGGCACAGTGCCAGGCTAAGACAGACACTGGAGAAGACATGCCTCTGTTTCCTTCTCCACTGTCATCTCCGTGAATTAGTATCCCACCCCTACATAAATATTTTGTTTTGGGGCTTCTGTCTCTCTCTTTGCCTTTCTGACTTTCTAACTCACGAACTTTAGCACATCACCTACACCTGAATTCTTCACCTGGAATTCTGTAGAAATCTGGCTTGGCTTGTCACTATTTCTGCTTCTTCATGAGGAAGTGGTAGTTCTTCAGGACTCCTGTGTTCCTTCAGCACATGTTCTGAGATGGACATGCTTTGATACTTCTGGTGATAACTGCCCCTGCAGGTGTTTCAGCTAAGCTGCCAGAGAAGTTAAACCAGTGCTTTTAATGGCATTATTATGCAGGTATGAGTGAGTCAGGAAGAAGGAACTACTTTTTATTTATGTATGGATAAGACAAAGACTTGTTTTTCTTTTTCCCACTCCTGTGTTCTTCAAAGAGTGGTGAAGTTTGTTGTGACAGAAGAAATTCAGGTTATATTTTATATAATTACTGCTTGTTCTTGGTTTAAATATCCAGCATGTAAGAGCAAGGAGGCAGTGAACAGAAGTAATTTTTGTAAGAGATTTTTGGTTTTGGTTTATCTGCATGGGAATTGACAGTATGATCTAACAAAATACTGAATTATTTGCAAAACCTAAATCCTCTGGAAAATCTCAGGTTTGTGCTGTTTACTTGTCTGAACATGTGTAACTGTCTTGTTATCAGTTATCATCCATTAATTTCTTATTTTAGTTTAAGTTATCCAAGTGTTTTATCTTTTGAAACATGGACTACCTAGAAGAAAGGCACTGAAGTGCCATTCCACACTTGATTCTTCCAGTAAATAAGATACAGGTAGTTTGTAGTTGTTATGTATATTAAAAAACAAGATCCAAGTAGGTTGTGTGAAACTAAAATATGATAAAATTAAAATAATGTGATGAACATAAGTTGCTGGTTCTTGATTCCAGTGTGTGTTGCACACATATTTTGTTTCACTATGACTTGGACTAGATCAAGGTCTCACTTGGTTATGTGATCCAGAAAGAATCTGGGAATTTCTGAGAGGTATTTAGTTAGGACTGAGTTAATAGATCAAATTATTAAGTTCCCTAACAAGCATAATGAGGAAACCTTAGGTAGAACTTAAAAGTGCTATCAAAATGCTTAACTCGGCAAGTATCTGTGCTTAACAAATCCTTTCTGTATAAGCGAATTACATTTCCCGTGTCAGATGTGTATAGTCAATCAAATAAATTTTTAATATATATATTCATATAAGAGATTGTTAGATTTAAAAAGTTAACCAAATACAGAAAGTTATAATAATACTGAAAGTAAAAACCATTCCCTCTACCTTGCAGAACCTGCCTCGATGTGCTTAGCATGACTCAGTAATGCCCGCTTTTGCTGAATAAGCATCTTATCAGAGTCAAGCGCTTGTTCTTCATGACAATGCAGCGAGGAGGTAATTCCACATGATCGTTCACTTGCAGGACAAGACTAACTAGACAACTGGGGTTATTTTAGGATTGTGCTTAGGCATAAGTACTGTGTGAGACTAGAGAAGAATTGCATCCAAAAACATCAGAGTAGAACTGACTACTTCAGAATGCTCTGGTTTTTTGATTGAAATACTTTAGAACTTGTTTCCTTTGTAGTGTCAGAACTGGCTTCAATTTGCTGTATAAGTGTTGGTGAAATGAAGCAATAGCTTTGAGATTTGTAATAGACTTATCACTTATTGGCACTGCTCACAAATTCCTTCCTCACCTCCTGCAGTATCAAGCCTTGGCTTCTGCTTTCCCTGAGCTGGAGTTCTGCAATTTTCCACTCTTAGTTGAGACATGAAATTGAGATGATATCTCATTATGCTAGCAGATTCATTTGAGACTTGGATTATCTGGGTAAAGGTCTCTGGGAAAGGGAGTCTGAGGGTTAAAGCTACCCAGCCTTCTCAAACTGTGCTGTGCACAGAACCTGCAAGGAAGCCGGATTCAGAGTCCTGGGTTAGAGTGGTATGGAAGGGGTTCCTCACAGTGCTCTTGGCACACCTTTCACGTGTGTTTAATCCCTTACCTGCCTGCTGTTGCTGTGTGTCTTTTACTCTAGATATCAGCAGTTCTGTTTCTATCTGTCTTTTCTCCTCAATACATTTCTTATACTGGTTATTCCATATATATTTTTGATAGTGAGAGTAAGTTTCATCAAGCCTGTGCAGTTACTGTTTTTTACTGTAGCATGAGAAGGATTTGAACCTGAACCTCTGTTTTCAGAAGATACAAACAGTTGGCTACATGCATAACTACTGTTGCAATGGTGGTATAAAAATTCTCCCGTGTAAATATAAAGAGCTGGTCTTATCTGTTATTTGCTCAAGTGCCTGATCTGGACTAGGCAAAATCTTTAGGGAGCTAAGCTAGAAATACACGTATTTGTTGTGCAAGTGAGAACTACAGTGTAAAGCTGCTTCTTTTTTTTTTTTTCTTTCTTTTCTTTTTTTTTTAAATGGCTAAATTCCTTCACAAAATTCCTGCAAAAAATTCTTCAAGCACAACCGACTTGAGTAAGAACAGAGGTACATATTTTTGTTTACAAAAGCCATATTCTGTTAAGGATCAAGTCTCTTCTCCAAAACATAGTGAAATTAGGGGACTTTGATTGAAAAGAAAAAGACTCCAGGAAAGCCTGATTTATTTATTTATTTATTTAAAGCATGAGGATAACAATTATATCGTCTTTGTCTTTCTGCCTCTTTCTTCAAGCACTGTAGTGGAAAATGGGTTTGTCTACATTTTTCTTAAAGAAACAGGTCATAAGAGAACTCCTGACCTGACTGTCATTTAATGGGATATGAGAAATATCCTTAGTAGCAGGTAACCATATAGGAGCTGTCTGTAATTTGTGATATTTATCCATAAGTATCTCTGTGTACAGTATCATATGCACCTTTTGCTTAGTGCACTTTCTAATGAAGTTCTTTTCAGTTCTTCAAGGGATGTTAAGCAAGCTCTGTAATCAAACATCAGGCAGACAGGGAAAGCATTTGCAGTCATGCTTGGAATAATTTTTCTTCTACAGTTCAGTAAGTAACACTTCTTATTGGAGTATTCAGCAGTAAAAAGAAAGGCTGTGGAACCTACATTACAGGGCAGAAACTAACTAGTAATTACATGTGATTGTTAAGATTAGTAAGTTAAAACTCTTGTGTTCTGTGCAGGCTGTAGCTGGGAAAGACAAAACCACATTTGTGTCTTAGAAAATAAAATACCTCTAAGAGTCCAGCTTTTTGTATTTTTTTAATATATTTTCATGTTCTGTTTAAGACTTTAGTGCATTTCACCATTGTAGTGAAATGATCAAAGAATGAAAACACTGTTTTGAATTGGCTTAAACCAAATCTCTGCATAACACTTCTGTGAAAAGTGTATTGCTTCCTGTATTGTTCCCTGCTGCTGTTGTTGGGGTTTTCTTTTAATGATATTTCTCTAATGTGCTTTTATTCTATTCTGTAATTTAATATGTTGCTGATTTTTAAAAATTGTTTCTTTAATTTATTTTTTTAATTGTGCATTGTGTGAAATTTTGGTCACTTCAATATAAGAAAGCTATTACACCATTAGAGAGCGTCCAAAGGAGCAGCTGAGGGCACTTGGTCTGTTCAGCCTGGAGAAGAGAAGACTGAGGGGACACCTCACAGCTTCCTCATGAGGGGAAGAGGAGGGGCAGGCACTGATCTCTTCTCTGTGGGGACCAGTGACAGGAGCTGAGGGAATGGCCTGAAGTTGTGTGAGGGGAGGTTTAGGTTGCATATTAGAAAAAAATTCTTCATGCAGAGGGTGACTGGGTGCTGGAACAGGCTCCCCAAGGAAGTGGTCACAGCACCAAGGCTGACAGAATTCAAGAAGCATTTGGATGATACACTCAGGCTTTTGGTGTGACTCTCAGAGATGGTCCTGTGCAGGACCAGGAGTTCGACTCAATGATCCTTGTGGATCCCTTCTAACTCAGCATGTTCCATGATTGTGACCTTTATTCATGTATGCCTTGCTGCAGTTCTGGATGTGGGAGCTATGTGACAGCATGAAATCCTGCCTGGGTTATTTACGCTGTGTATCAAAATCCTGCCATCTCGGAGGAAATATCAATATTTAACGTACTGTCTTGTTACCAGCCATCAGCAGCTCCTGGGCACTTCCTTCAGGCATTGTATTACAGGCTTGTCTGGAGAAAGAGGACATTGCTGAGTAGTGATCCCAGTTTCTGCCCACCTCAGAGTGGTTTCTGTTTCTCCCTCAGATATGAAAAGTTGCTTCCTTGTGTAATTCACTCATAATTACAGATGTGACTAGTAAAAGTGAACTCTCCCTCGATTTGTTTTTTTTAGCTGTGCCTAAAATAAGCTGTTCAGTGAGAAAGGCAAATCAACAGAATTTGTTAAAAATTGGTCTTTTTAGAGAACTTTAGCAGTTATGCTGACGCAACCTGTATTTGAAACAGTATGACACTTGTTTTTGTAGTGCAGTTTTTAATTTTACTCTTTCTCATTGAGTGTAGTGGATCAGGAGATGTAAAAGAATGCAGCTTGTGTGACTGTTTACAGAATAAGTACAAGAATACCAGTAGAGCTGTATGTGGAATTAAATAGTTTTCTCCTTCTTTCTGTACCTCCTTTAAAAAAAAAAATCAACAAACCAACCAAAATAAGCAAGCAACTATTTTAGGTGTAAGTTATCCTATGTGTTTACTTGGTTGCTTGCAATTTTTAGGGGGGATAAACCCATCTATGTTGCTAGTTTAAAATATTTTTATTAGTAAAGAAACTACTTAAGAAAACGGAAGTTTTGTTTTTGCTAACTGAAAAAAATAGCAATTTCCCTTTTTGTTTCTCAGGATAATACTCATTCTTCTTTTTATTAGTTACTTTTTTCTAAAAATCTTCTGAGTGTTTTGCCTGGATTCTAAAGAAAATAACTTGGAGTCACTTTTGAGACTGAAGATGCTTGTATTTGATTGTCTATATAAAATAAAGTTTGTGACATGGATCTAGTCAGTGTGGGTAAAAGTTTATTACACTTGGTTTCGATAGCACAAAGTATTATCTAAGGTCATTCCCTTCATTGTTCCCTCTGTTTGCTTAAGTAGTTTGAAGTTCATTAATGATTTGCTAGAAACATTGAAAATGTGACTCAGCTAACTAAATGTAAATAATCTAATTTTCCTAATGTATTTATAATGTATTGAGTATATTGGCACTTCTAGCAACACTCAGTAGCTTTCTCTCTCCCCTGGCAATCCACTTTATAGGTGTGATCAAGTTTTCCAGAGAAGCTGATGATCCAGCTTGGGAGCTGAAGGCCACTGAATTCCCTCTGGGAGAGTTTCCAGTGGTTGCTTTTCTTGCAGGCTTGTCTCAGAGCACAGGCATAGTACCCAGTGACCTAGTCATGGATCAACACTTGGGGAAGATGCTGCTCCCACAGCATCTTGCTGGAGCTCCCTTGGTTGTCAGACCTCACGTGGAAGACAGTGTCCTCTCTGCAGGGGAGGATGAAAACAGTACCTCTTCCTAAAAGGCAAATCCAGCATTTTCTTACTGTTTTAGTATCTTTCTTTCATTTTCTGGGGCAGTTCTGAAAACAGCACAAGGTTTTAACCCAGAAGCCATTCAGACTAGGTAAGAAAAACATAGCAAGGAAAGATTATTAGATCGATGACCCCTGGATGTCAGAGATGATCCAAGTCTTCCTTTCTTTGCTGTATGTTTCATATGCTAACCTACCATTCTGCAACCTGAGCTGGAAACTCCTGCCAGAATTGCATGGATTTGTATGGCTGACCCAGGCTCTGCAATACCTCCCAACATTTTGGGGGACTGTACTTGTAATTACTGTGATATACCAGATTTGCACTTTTTTCTGTGTTTCCCTGGGTATCACTGCTGCATTGCTCATTGGAGTGCAGGCTCCTCAGGAGGCCGGGTATGGGCAATACTCTTTTCCTACTTAAGTACTTTGAGTGGCAAGAATTCAGCTCCCCAGCACTTTCCTTTCTTCACCTAAGAGTTGGTATCAATATTTGTTCATAAAGGTCTAAATAAAGTCATAAGGCACAATAATGCTGGTAAAAGGAGTTGATTGAGAGAGCCCATCAGTGGTTGCAGGCATGAGGAGTTGCTGTTTCCCAGCCTGGCTGCTCTGCTGCTGGGGGTGTGGATGGAGTCTGGGACAGACAGGGTGACAGACAGGGCTTCAGGCCACATCCAGGGTCCAAGGAGAATAAGCTCATCTCAGGAAGGTTGGCTGTCAGAAACAGTTTTGTGAATGTCTTTGGTAGATAAAATGTAGTTTGCCTTTTTTGTCAAACAAAGCAACTGCATTAAAAAAATGTGTATCTGCTGTTGTTTGCTTCTGAGGTCAGCATCATCACTTTCATTGATGATACAAACACTAAGGGCAGCACTAAATCTGGATCTGTTCATCTTTTTCCTGATGGAAATTCTGGAATAAATGATGTGCATGAACTACCGTAACTGTGATGATTAGATAGCATATTGCTGTGTGACTCATGTTGTTCATTGCTGTTACCACAACCTTGTGAGATGTTTGTATGAATATTTTTTATAGTATTGAAGTGAGGGTGTTAACAAGTGTTTGGGATCTTTGTTTGCATTGTGAGCTGTGTTTAAAGTCAATGTTTTAAAAAATGCTGTCTTTGGAAATTGTTCTCATCCATGGGAAATCTTGCTTAATACTTAGAAAGGTGTTTCTGTTTTTCTTATCATGAAGCAGATGGAAATACGTGTAGCTGTAGGCACTGCCTCTACACACTGCAATAATTTTGTTATTCATTCAGACGAATCAATATAAATCTTGGTTGTCATGCTCTTTTTTATGTTATTGCTGTATTTGGTGTTTTTTTGAGGGGGAGGGGAAGTTGTTTGTTTATTTTTAAGTATTACAAACTGAAATAGCCATTGTCTTTCAGTACATAACAGCAGAAGAAATGCACCTTATCTTTTAACAGAAGCCACATTTTATTTATCATTACATGCTTGTTTTAAACCTTGTTGAGCACACAGAGCTGCATCTGCAGAACAGAGAAAAAAATATTTTTCTCTCATGTGGGGTTTTTTGCTAAAGATTAGTATAATCATGTCTTCTTCCTGGATTATGACTTTAAATATAGATAAACTTTCACATATCAATGCAGCATTTTCATGATGATGAAGGTTGTTTAGCAGGCAGTCTCGGCTTTAACTTCCAGTACAAATGACATTGATCAGGCAGGGGGTTTTGTTTTCCCCACAGGGACAAATGTAAAAGATCTCTTTATTTCTCTTAAAGGTGATATGATGTTTGAATTATTAGATTTGCCTCTTCTTTTCACTTTCAGTTCTTTGATTTTTTTGTTAACTTTTTTTAAAGAATTTATTTTAGTTTGCAATTTAACCTGTGTTCTCAAAATGTTGTGTTTGTTTTCATTTGCCAAAAGGTGACAACCAGACAGGAAACATGTAGCAATGATGGTCTTGGTCTTTTCATGTATGTGGCTATGTTCACAAGCACTACATAAGAAAGTGATCTTCTGATTTGCAAACTAATTAGGTATTGCTGCTTCTTATTGCAGAGTGCTCACTTGGCCATGATCGATACCCTTATGATGGCATACACTGTAGAGATGGTCAGTGTTGAGAAAGTGATTGCCTGCACTCAGCAATATTCAGCCTTCCTCCAAGCTACAGAAGTACCTTATGACATTGAGGATGCTGTCATGTACTGGATAAACAAGGTATGAGTGCTGGGAAAGCAAGCTGACTTTCCTTGTAGTCTGTGTGATTCGATTAGAAATGGGAGGGTAGGATATGTGTGTATTTAGGTATATCAGGACTGTGTCTGATACAGACTGTTCTTTCATCTGCTCTTTATGGATAATAAAAGGCAAAATTTGCAGAAATAAGCTAAACATGTTGTGTGAGCCAAATAAATGGGAAGTCTAAGTAAATACTGTAATACACATTACCTAGGATAACTTAGCAGTCTCCTTCATGTTGAGATGCCATGATGGCTGCTCCAGGGTCAGTTTCTGACTCTTTAAAGGTTGTCATCTCACTGTGTAATTTATCATGATTTAAACCCAAAGGTGTTCTGTTTATATTTGAACACATCTTGCTTGAAGTGATCTACCTTCCCTGCATAATCAAATCAAGTAACAAGGATACACTGTTAATCAAATGTGATCGAGCATAATAAGTGGCAGGTTCATTTATACAATGTAAAGCTAACAAGTAGTGACCCTAGACTGCATCTGAGACTGACATTGGCTGATTTGGCTTCAGGGCTATAGACTGAAATAGTTATCTTTTTAGTTAACTCAGTGGTTGTGATTTATAGGCCTTTTTAAAACTTGTAATTTCTGTGACTTGTTTCTTAGACAACTGAATGAACTGGTTTGTCTCTAGGTAAATGAACATTTGAAAGACATCATGGAACAGGAACAAAAACTAAAAGAGCATCACAGTGCAGAATCTGCAGGAGGTCAAAAGGTAGGTGTAGGAGTTTAAATATTTTAAACTAGAAAAAGCACTTATCTGTAAACAGAAACTGCTTGCATATAGTATGTAAATATACATTTGAAAACAGTGACCTTTTAATTACTTTCTAAAAAAAACAAGCTTGTATTCATTTTGCTATTTTATCATTTCCATAAAAATACCCATTTGAAAGTAAAACTAATAGAACTGTACTTTTTATTCCCTTTTTGACAAATAAATCTTTGATAGCAGGGAAACATCTGTTATGTTAGTGATAAGGACTTTGTTAAGGTTAATAGAATACTTTCGAATGAATTAAAACTTCAGTCATATCTGATATGAAAAAAATAGCACATTTTATTTGTGGTTTTTAATGGTTTTTTTTCATTGTGTATTGCCTGAATCTCAAATGAGAGATCTGTCTGTGACATCATGGGAAGCATTGCTCTGGCTATGATCCAAAATACTGGTTGGTGACAGGTTTTATTATATATACAATAAAACCAGATTATGTTTGATTCCCTTTCCTAACAGTATTTTTTTCCTTTTGTTTGCGAAGCTCAGTTAAATAAATAGCATTATATACCCACCCAAACACAGAGGGATAGCACACAGATCCAGAGTATTTAAAATTGCTTGCTTCAGAACAAGATAATTTACTGAGATATAATTATTATTGGGGAATTGGTAATCAGTTTGAACACTCTGGTATTATCTCTGCACCTGAATGCAGAACAGATTCCCGAGCTACTGCAAGACTGTAATCCTTGCTCCCATCCTGGTCTGTTTTCCTGTAAGCTGCTGTCTCCTTTTCAATGCTGCTCTGAGGGGGTTGGGGGTTACCAGGCTAGATTAGATGTTCAGCTTCAAAAAACATGAATGTGGTGAATATCCCTGCATTTGTGGGGTGCTTTTAAATATAAGGAATGACAATGAAAGTCAATTAGGATGTGACTCAGCAAAAGAAAATGGTGGGTTTTACAATAGTAATGTGATTGATGCATATACCCTGATATAGAAAATTCAAGCTGTGTTCAATAGTGATAGTAGCATAGAAATCTGGAGAATAAGATGTCCTTGACAAGTTCATTTCTCAAATTTAAATAAAGCAAAGTAAACAGAGGGCAGGGGAGATAACCTGTGTACCTCTGTCCTCTAGTGGTTTTTATTATCAGAGCAATGCCGTAAAATTATCTGTATTTGTTAGAATTCCGTAATATTTCTTTTCACTTATAGCTTGTGTTTTATTTTAGGAGTAAAAGGATAAAATTTTTAGTTTATAATTTATCTTCAATGTCAACATTCTTGAATCAGTTGTTGAAAGACTCATATAGTCTGTAACTCTGATCCTATAAATGGATTCAGTGGAATAACACATTTAGATAAAAATGGCATATGCTTTTGTGGTATTTCCCTATGAATTATGAAGCTGTAACACAATAAGAGCCCAGTTCTCTTGGCCCAAGGTACAAATGCATTTGCAGAAAAGGAGGATCATGCAACAGTTGCCCTGTCATGGAAAAAATGTGTATTCAAGGCCTTCTGCTGAATTTTTTATCCTATTAACCCAGGTACATGTTATGTTCTTTGCCTCACTGTAGGATTCAGCTGCATAAATTACTTTGTCAAGTAAGGTATTCCATGCTAGGGGGTTGTATTAGCATTTGGATTATTTAACTCCAGGTTTTCTTTGGGAAACACTGGTTTGTTCAACTGATGGCTAATTTCCTATGAAATCTCAGCTATTCTTTTTGTCATGCTGTCTTTACAAGGAAAACCAATACAGATGCATTGAGTGTGTCAATTGCATCAAGCCAAGTTGGTCAGAGTTTCTCATGGGAGTTCTTTTTAAATTATGTGGCTCCTGTGGCATTGACCTTACAATCTGTAGCCAGTAAAGCTGTGAAGTAACTGTAGCTAAATTCCTGTACCAGGTTTGGGTATTGCTGAAATATGTATATAATTTTTCATTTCATGCTGTTCCTGGGTTTAGCTATTAGTATCGGTAGTTGTTCTTAGATTTTAAAAAAAAGGGGGAAATTAAAATCTGCATTTGTTTTAACTAAAGCATTACATGCTTTTTCATTTTTATGGGAAAATTAAATTATGCTTCTATATATGTATTTAACATTTTTTTACTCATATTACAGTTGTAGCTAAATGCTTAGTATCTGAATTCAATTGTTTTATTTTTCTTCCTTTGATGTTTTTAAACTCCTAATTGCTGCTTCAATTTGTATTTTAGAACTTAGCATGAAAGGGAACTGGAATGTTCCATTGTGCAGCTTTTCTGTCTTCCACCATCCTTTTCATGTTGGAGCTTTGTTATGTAATTTAGGTTCTCTTGCTACCAACAAAGTTAGCAGTTCAAAAGGTGATGATTCTAGTCTAAAATTCAAGACACTTTGTAATCTCCCTTCTGATCTAGACAAACACCTTTGGATATTTGAGCATTTCTGAGATGAGGTCAGGTTTTGAACCTGAACTAAATTTAAATTATGACTGCCCCTTCTGCTGATTATAGATATGGCCAAACAAACATGAGAAGAACAGATCATTCTAGTCATTAAGGAAAGCTTTACTTTAGTTGTAATTTCTGGCCCAGAAGCTGTAAAATCAGGCACCTAAAAAGTTAAACAAAGCCAACAAGTAGACTTTTTAATAATGTCATTATTTCCTACTGTGATAAATTCATAATCAGTTGTGAAAAATAATTTCAGCATAACCCTCAAGCCTGACAAATTCATGCCTTACTGTCTTGTTACAAATCTGTAGTGAACCTTTTTGCAATAAATAATAAACTCTACATTTCTAAAAGTTTTAAGCATCATATAAACATATTAGTAGATAATACAACTGATAAGATACATCTATTTTCTATTTCTGGATAGATAAAAACAGTGCTAACAGATTATGAGGTTGCTTTTGTTTTCTTTCACTTACTTCTGCTACGCCTGTCTGTAGAAGATGAGAGGAAGGAGTGTGTGTATGATTTTAAGTTCCAGGTAGTCCTCTGGGCCTTGATCAGCTGGTGATTTGTGGTAACCCCGCCTGTTTCTGGTAGAGTCTCTGCATCTCTTTTCACAATTAGGATTTCAAGTTTTGTAGTAAATAGCTTTGGTTTTCAGGCTTCCATTGAATAGTATGTAGTGACTTTACAGTTGCACTGGTTAAACTACTGATTTTCAATGTAGTTGGAGCTTTCTAAAAACCTGTTATTTTTCCGTCTGCTTCTGTGATGTAGACGGAATCAGTCTGGAGAGATTTAAGACAAGTAAATGCAAATCCTATGAGAGAAACAAATGGAAAATATTCATCAAGTACCTGTATTCTTCAATTTTTTTTTTTTGTTTAAACAGTGCAACTTTTTGCGTGAAAGTAAAACACTAACACGGTAGTTCCACTTTGAATTTAATGTTTCATAAATCCACACTGATATAGCAAAAGCTAATCTGTCAAGAAGAAAAGTTTGCAGCAGAATCAGCTTCTTGATAAAGGCACAGCTGCATGCACACAAATGATGGTGCAAGGAAGACAGCAGAAACAAGTATTTAATAAAAGGCATGACTGCCATGTTTTGGCACCATAGGATGAATTAAATTTATCACAGTCACATTTAAAATTTTGTTAGGGGGGATAAAAAATTCTTGTAAAACAGTGAGCCCTCAACCTGAGGGACTGTTCTGTCCTTTCAGGTTTTGTTTTGGTTTTGTTGTTGTTTTAAACACTGGGAGAAGTCAGCCAGGATTCTCTGCTTAGTTTGTTCTATAGTGACTGATTTTTATGAAGTTCCAGGGGAAAAGGAAGTTTATTCTTGCTGATCTGAAGTGACAGTTCAACAGCCACTGAATTCCCATTATGTTGTCCAAGAGAATTTAGTCTCTCTTTTTCTTTAAGTGGCTTTATAAAGTGTGCATTTACAAATCTTATGGTATGTTTGAATTAAAACTGGATTTTCTTAAGTCTTTCACCCCTTTGAATCATAGTCATCTCAACTTCATAGTTTCAATGAAGTGGATAAATAAAAGTATATATTGGATTACTACTTTTGAGTTCATTCCAGTTAGAGAGTTAGTATTTGGAATTGACACAAATGTGTGCTTTTTTTCCAAAGAGGAGTTCTTCAGCTTATCATTAAATAGACATTGGTGGACTTTTTGAGTACAAGTCTGAAATACTTCACCTTGGTAAATCCAAGAAGAATGTTCCTATCAGTGTTAAGCAGAATAATAGGCAGCCTAGGTCAGTTCTCAGTCAATTTATCTAAAACCTTGTTTCATGAAATGGTTTAGAATTCCTGATTGCAGTCGAAAATTAAGATAATTTGTTTTAAAATTCACATGTTTTTCCATACTTTGTATGTATTTCAGTGATATGAAGAGAAACTGAACCCTATGGAAAGTGCTTTAGTTGGGTGTGACAGAAATATCCAGAGCCACACATGAACATGCATCTCCTAGTTAATATCTTTCTAAGTGCCTTTGGGATTCTCCACTGCAACATTCCAGTTAAATGGAGAAGAATGTTGAGAATAGCCCTGTTACTAAAGGACACCCTTTAGTGCACAACAGCTTTTTTGCATAAAAGCTTTGTATCATTACTGCAGTTGTTTTAAATGTTTAACAACTACATAAAATAATAAGCACCCATAACAGTTTTTTCCATATCCATAGAGTGATGAAGTTTTCTCTGTGTGTTTGTAGCCTGGTACAGAGTATTTTTATTCTTAATAGTAGAGTTATTATGCCAGATTAGCATATAGAGTTACAGAAAAAAAATAAATTATTTCAGTGTGCTTCGAATTAGTATTATGAGTTTAGAGTTGTACTTATCAGTTCTGATCATTTCTCTGCCAGTAGTCAAAACTCCATCTACATTTCAGGTCATTGCACATCATGCAGCTGATGCTAATGTGATTTGTCATTGCAAAAATATAACTGCCTGTACCTCTTGTTGTTCTGAAAACTGTCATATGACTGTTGAAAAATGTTGTTGAATGTTATTGTTTGGCTTGAAGTAACTAACTCAAGCTTCACTGCAGTTGGTTGTACTGTACTACAGTGTGTTTATCCCTTTTTTCATTGCTTTAGCTTCCCTGCTTCTCCATGTGTGCTGCTGGAGTTCATTTTGATACTTGTGATATCATGACTTCAAGTCTCAAATGAATTCCTCAGTCGGATTGCATATATAGAGTACATTAGATGTGTGAAAGTATTTCATAAAACTGCATTGATCTGACAATCTTATCTGTTCATGTGGGAAAATTATAATGTTGATCTACAAAGGCTGCAGACATATTTATCCAGTGTTATTGCTGCTAATTAGCTCAATACGCAGAGGTTACAGTGCACTAATGCTTACCATTAAATTACAATTCACTTTTATAAAAAACAAACAAACCTGAGAATGTTAAGGAAAATTGCTTTGTAAAAGTAATTTATGAAATCTGATAAAATGTTCCTTTTTTTTCCTTTGCTTTTTGCTTTTATTCTTTTTTCCTACTGCTTCCTCTGAAGTCTCCTACCAAATGGTTTTGGAAACTGGTTCCTGTAAGTTTGCCCAACTGCTTCACTTCGATCGAATTGCTTATTTTGGGAATGGCTTTGTCCATGTCATGCTGGTCTAATCATTCATTTCATTTATCTGTATGAGATAATTTTGTAAGAGATTGCCCTGCAAAGGTGTGCATACTGCAGAATCCTATATTGCAAGGTAATCTGTGCAAAAGAAATGAGATATGATGCTGAATAAGGAATTACTTTTCAAGCAATCAATGGGTTTGTACAAGGCAGTGCTACTGATTGTTAGCTCATGTCAGATGATCAGGGTATTTGCAAACTACTTTTTCACAACCTTTCAGTAAACACATGCTATTTGAGATCAATTCTCTTTTTAAAAAGAGACTTGCAGAAATAGCTTTTGATTGTTGATGCTACATGGAATCTGAAATCTTCTTATTTATTTTAAGAATATGCAATCATTACACCATTTGTCTAGAATTCCCTATTTTTTCAGCTGATTTAAGACTGCTGTTTAATCTCTCCCCACACAAAGTAACCCAAAGCAGTCAACTTTTAGTGAGACTATCACTTCACTAAAAGCAACAAAAAAATAACTGTTCATGTCTGCAATAATAATGTTTGTTTTCTCTGAGCTGTGTCACCTTGTCATTATCATTACTTTCCTCTGTCATATAGTAATTCATCCCTGAAGTGCATTGAGATTATTTCTTCTGTAACACATTTTGCCAGGAACAAAACAGTCAGCTGTTTAGGTGTATCAGGATTGCTTAGGTACACGCAGACTTTTATACTTCTGGTCTGAATGCCAAAGAACTTATTCTGATCTCTTTGCTCCAAGGATTACCAAATAACTGATCTACCAGTCCCTCAGATATTTCTTGTCATAAAGACAATGTTCTTACATTGCAAAAAGAATTGAAAATAACAATGTAGACATGATCAGAAATTACTTGGTGTCTAGAAAACAAGTTTAAAAGTACTGTATTCAGCAGACTAACCAGTATTCAAACTCCTAATAGTCTCTGTGGGCAATTTCTCTACAATGCTATCTGTTACAGTTGTGGCACACACAGATACACTGCTCTTCACACTATAGTCCTTGAATTTTTATTATTTAATTAAGATAGTGTAACTAAATGGAGGGAATAACTAAAAAAAAGCAATAAAACAAACCCAAACACAAGACTGACTGTTATATCAGAAATTTAAGCAGTATATTTTTGTCTCATTTTCACAAAACAAGATGGCTACTTCAAAGCACTTTCAGAACATGTTTGTGTTCTATTTCTGTCGAGGGTGTTAGTTTACTAATGATTCTCTTCCTTTGCATAAAAATTATATTAAAATATAAAACATTCAATCTGTTGAAATGCTAATGCCAGTTTGCCAGCCCATTGTCCATAGACAACTTGAACTAGAGATGTTTATATTGCTTTGAGTTGCCAGTTCAGTAGAGGTCCAGTTGGAACCCCAGTGCTCCTGATACAGTAGGAAAGCCATGGCTCAGGCTGCTCTAACAGTTCTGCCAGTCTCCTGCCTCTTCCCTTTACAGAGAGCAAATGTTTCAGAGAGAGAGATTCCTGAGCATACAGGCACCTAAAAGCTTACTCTGATAAGTAAATTATAACATGTTATCTAGTGTATGGTAAATGTGTAAGAGCATTCATTATTAATGATTAACCCTGAATACACACAAGCACTTATGGCAGAATAGCTGCTGTGCTGGTGGCTCATCTTTAGCTGACCTTGTTTGTAGGCAAGTGTCTGACTATTTTTTCAAGTGGAATAAGCTCAGAGATACTAAATCAAGATGGATTTGGATCTCAGAAACAAGATGCCTGGATTAGCATTTCTGTTTTAATTAGCACTGGAGCTTTATCATAAATGTAGAGGTTCATCTTTTGCATTATTGCATTCATATTTAATAGCAAAACATTGCAACTGATGAGAAGAGTTTCTTCATATGAAATTTTATTAAAAATGCAGTGCAATTACCAGTGTCTTTCATTTTTTTCAGTATAATTTCTTCGATCTTTTCAACCAAATTGAAACATGATGCCAGCTATACCCTACTGAACTGATCAGATTATGAGAGTTTATCTTTCCTGAAGTAATGTGATTGGCATACTCTACATTGAATTAAGTCCTCTTTCTAGGTCCACTTTAAATATATGACACAGTTTTTAGCATCTGTGGGCATGGTTCATAAGGACCAGTAAGGCATCATTAAAGGGCAATATACTTTTTCACGGGATTTACTGTGCAAGGCCCCTGTATTAGCAATTTCAAGTATTTTTGAGTAGTCCATTAAAATATGCTATTCAAAAGAATACATAAATTACACAGTTTGTCAGACCATGATGTTGAGTCCACCTGTATCCTGCATCTGTTATCATTATTCATGTTTAATCATAATTACATTGTAGTATTTCACAGATTTAATTACAGTCATTTTGAGGAGGACATATATGGACATAATCATGTGGTATTTGAAATTTACAGGATTTTCATCATAGTGGGGCAGTGGATTGCCACAGTGAAAAAGACCAGTCTTTCACTGCAAGCATAATTGGCCTATTTCACTAGAAATACTAGGGAGTATTAAGAACAAGGAGAAAAGAGTATCAATAATGTATAACAGTAACATTATTCTGTTTGGTGTTAGTGAATATTTCCTATAGCATACAGAAATGGGATTTTCATTTTTATACAGGTTATTTGACACTCAAATCACCACTACACTAAAAGTATGAAATAAAGAATAACTCTCTGAGTTTTTTAAAAAATATTCATTAGTTAAAGTATAAGTTCTCTGGGTCAGGTACAAGTCCTTTTTTTATTCTAGAACTGATGTGGCTGCTGTTGCCAGATTAGGCTTTTACTTCCTAGACCCGTGAGGGGACACTGACATTCACTAAAATAAGCCCATGTGATCCTTGACATCAATCCAGTGACATTAAGTATAGCCCTCAGGGTTAGTCTGTGGTTCCACAGACTTTTTTGTGTGCAAAGCCCACTTAAACAATTCCTACTCCCCCCATAAAACCTCCATCCCTGCTCACTTGGTCACTGCAGAAACAAAGGAGGAGAGTTGTTGTAGCTGGACCAGTGGTTTTGCTGTGCAGTCTCATCAGCAATTGCTCCAGCACAGCCAAAAAATGGAGAGTAGGAGATAGGAACTGTCAGCTTTGGACTTGCTGGGAAGAGTAACTTACACAAAGACTTACCTGAATCCCTACAGGGAGACTTGCAGTTTAGTGTGTCTAGGTGAATTTAAACAGCATAAAAATAACTCAGAAACACACTTGGCATCATAAATATTTTGTGGTGCAAATGGAAAAGTAATCCTTCACTACTATTTTAAAAATGTCATAGTAAATGATATTAACAAATTAAAATCTATACCACTTTCTTACACCTCCACTTGTTTCCCTAGGAAGATGTGGAAAAAACCTAAGAATGAAAAGTCCATGTTTTAAGTGAGCCCCCCTCTCCTATCACCAAAAAAAAAAAAAAACCCACACAAAAAAAATTAAAAATATATTCACTGCAGATAAATGCCATCTCTGTATTCTGAACTAATGATCTCATTGGATGCCAACTTGTTTTTCAAAATGTTTTCTTTTATAACTGGGCCACTGAATGGTCATAACACTTGACCATTAATATTTCTCTATGACTGCTTATAGTGGCACATGCTAGTAATAATGATGGAGTTCACCAAATGCAGATTTCCTCGTTTCTGAATTAGCCATTATATCAGTTTTACATGAATGAGATTTTGAGCAAGATACTTAAGTGTGTTGAATTCAGAGTCATGACTAGCCAGTAAACTCAAGTTGCACTAGCTAAGGGTTTATCTCACTGTGTTTGCACAGATCATTTTTGATTGTATAGTAATGAGTGTTAAATTTTAATCGAGGTCTATAATGTCATTGAGTTTAGTGTGCTATACAGAGATCATCAAGACTTGGTAATTTTGAAGGAAAGGCTCCTCTTAAGTATTATTTATGCTATTTAAAATGTGACATAACATGAACGCTTTTGAGCAATTTAATACTGAGAATATTCAGCTATTTCTTGAATACTGCCTTTTTACTAACAGGGTGTAAAACCTATAGTATGAATGTTTCTTCATACGTTTTAGAGCTTTTGTTTCTCTAAATTTCTTCATTCCATATTGTAGGCTCGTTACAGGAAGGAGCAAACATTGCTTAAACAGCTGCCCTGCATTCCACTGGTAGAGAATCTGCTGAAAGATGGTACAGATGGTTGTGCTCTTGCAGCCCTGATCCACTTCTACTGTCCAGATATCATTAAACTAGAGGGTATGTCTAACGTGTTTCTTGGCTTGTAAACATGTCCATAAGAGTTTAAATGTTTCTCTTTGATAACTATGTGGAGGAATACGCTTAAATACAATATACAAAAGGCATAATTTGAGTGTGGTGGGTTTAATATTAAACTTTGTATCTCTATTTTTACATTTAAATAAAAGGAACCAAGATGTCCTTCCCTGTTGTACTTGCTTTTAGGTTGTCACACTAATATACCAAGACATATTATTACAGATCTGACTGTGGCAACAAATTGCTGCACTTTGTGCTATGAAACTTGAAACCACCTGCAAAACTTGTTCTTGAAGTTGCATACGTGCTTTTTGTGAATCTGAATAGTTATAGATATAAAACGCATTAGAGTTTAGACTCTGCATGGCTGCACTGCCTGTTAGTTGCTCTGTGTTCTGGGCTCTTAGTTCACCTGAGAGCTACCTGTATCATTTATAAACAAAAATATATAGTCTAGAAGGTATTGGTGTCATGCTGTTCTATAATAGCAATTGTCTGTGATGATGAGGAGCTTCATCTTGTTCTTTTGCTCAGTAGCCTGGTTATAGTTACATCTTCCTCTTGGCATCTAAGAGCCTCACGTAGCTGTAAAATGTCTTGGCAGCTAACACACATCATTTTCTGCCTGTGTTCTGCCTGTTATACCTTTGATGTAGTGGGAGCACTTATACAGAAACACACTGAGAAATCTAGGAATATGAGCAAGGGTTTAAAGCTTGCTAAGGACTAAAATCTGGAATTCATATACACAAGCATTTTATAGGGAGCTTCCAGCACAGTAGGCGTTGAAAATGAAAGACACTAAGATGTGTTTATTCACCATTCTTCTTAGGCATGTGAATTTTGAAAAATAGATCTTTTATTTTACATAAATACTGCAGCCAAATACATACTGTTGTATGTGATTAGGGAAGAGTTAAAACTTCAGTAGTGTTGAATGGGGTAACACCTGGTTCCTTCTTACTGTTCTAGTATGGCTGAAAACACAGGCTGAAGGACCCTGAGCGACCACAAATGTACTTGCCAGCCTCTTCCTCCAGCATCTGACTTTAAACAGGATAAGGCACATGTTGTCTTTAGAACTTTAGTTTGAATATTCTTGTTAGGTGTCCTGATATCACCTTCCCTAAAGATATATAAATGTCATTGTCTTAGAAGTAAATTCAAAGGTACTCCAAAGCAACTAGAAATACTTTAGTAAGGTTTTGCTCATCTTCCCTGTACTTAGATAATAACATTTCAGTGCATGTTGAATTTTACTGACATTTGGTTCTGTATTGGAACTGAAGAAGGCAGATAACAAAAATGGATATGCAAAAATGCTTGAAAATGCATTAACAAAAAAGAAAAAATTATTCTAGAGTTCCCGGATCACTTCTCATTAAGACTTCATTTAACTTTCAAATCTAGGTTTCCTTGAAGGAATATAGAACCAGAAAGGACTCCCTATGTCAGTGAGTCAAGAAATTGGCCATTGTACAAAATTATATAATCCTTTCCATGAATTTATCTTATTCTGTCTTAAAACTGTCAAGCTCTTGAAAATCTATACTGTTCTCACCCATTGTTGTAGAGTTTCATTTCTTTAAAACAGTTTTAAATCTCATTCTTGCTTTCTATCTAAGTGTGCCTGTAGCCTGTCTTACATGCCTTTGTGGTTCCAGCAGTGCCCTTTGGCTTGAACGGTATATTTGTTGTATACCTTTTGTGTATATTTTCTTTCTCTCATTTTATCCCAGGCTACTGAACCAGCCTTTTCAGTCTCTCTTGCTGAAGTGGATTTCCATGCATATTATTGTCCTCGATAGTCTTTGCCTGCAGTCAGTGCAGTTTTAGTTTATGTTTTTTAAATATGGATGGTCATAATTGTACCCAGAAATCCAGACTGACATCATGTTACCTTTGTGTAGTGCTTCTTTGTCACGCTGAAAATAAATTTTCTGATACATTTTAGCATCATGTTTGCTCTTTCCCTACCTGCATGATGCTGAAGGCACATAAATAGGTTTACAATGGCTAATACACAATAACTTCCTGCTCTGTATCGCTTTCAGCCAGTGAATCATATTAGAATTTTATTAGATCCAAATGCATCGTTTCAGATTTTGCATTACTCAGTTTAATCTCCTTTCAGTCAGTTTAGTCAAATGTTTTTTTTCTATTGATCAACATCAGTGAGGTTGAATTGATGGACTATCTGATTTCCTTAGTATGGAAATCCTTACCCTACTAGCATCAAAGTAGATTCTATGTCTAAAGAAACCTTTTATCCTAAACAATTCAAAACTTATGTGGAGCTCTGTCATACACTGTTGCTTTAGGAATAAAATCTGATGCATGCTCTGGAAGTATATTTATTTTTGTTTTCTTCAGTACTTCTTTTTAAATGGACTGCCTTTGG
>JAWWEW010000006.1:21537934-21571529 GCA_035583185.1 Anabacerthia variegaticeps | reverse complement strand
GCTGCTTAATTTTCTAAGAAGCTGTCATAAAAAGAGAACATGAGGTTATCTGGGCATAAATAGTATTGAGAGAATACTGTATAACTGCATGAGTCTGTTCACTGCAACCACTTATTTGTCTTTAAATAGCACTTTCAAACAGAGAGTGATAATAACAAGCTTCAGCTCCGTGTAAAATCTCATCTCGGGCATCTCAGTCCACAAACACAAATACATAAGACCAATCTAATGCTGGTTTTTTGTGAAGATTCAGGTTAATGGCATTAAAATGTGCTTTTGGGTCCCTGTGCAAAGAAATAGAACTAGTATGTACAGAGAAACATACGTGAAAACGTGTGCATTTCCTATTGCCATTGCTCTGTAGAAAATCTAATTGGAAAAAGTTATATTAGTGATCATGGTTTTTCATTACATGGAATTATTAGGGGTGAGAGCATAACTTCCATCTTCACAGAAGGCAAAACAGTAACAAACTTGTCAATAGTCAAATACAAGATTATTTATTACAAAAATGTCTAAATATGTAAAAATGCAAGGATAAAATGTAGAGGAATAATTTCTTTATTTTCTGAAATAGAAAAATAAAAATCTCCGGGGGAGGGGGCAGAAATCAAGCCCGAATCCAGAAAATGCTCCAGAATCCAGCAAAGCCAAAAGAGACCTTTTTTGCAAATCTGTAACTATGTCTAATCTTTGCTTCTTTTCTTTCTTTTTAGATATTTGTTTGAAAGAGACAATGTCTTTGGCTGACAGCCTGTATAATCTACAATTGATTCAAGAGTTTTGCCAGGAATACCTTAACCAGTGTTGCCATTTCAGTCTTGAGGATATGCTCTACGCAGCTTCTTCCATAAAGGTAAAAAAATAATAATGAAATAACAATGTGATTAATGTCCACAGGACTGTTTTGCTTATGATATGTTTAGTGGGTCTTTTGGTCTGCTGTTGTATGGCATCTCTCCTGGTGGAGCATGCCCAGCAGCATGTAAAATCACCTTCTGCCCATTGTTTTTCTAGTACTTTGAAAGTATTTTTTAAAAAAGTATTTTTGAAAGGGTTTATAAAAACTTTAATTTTGTGCAAAACTATTTCACACTGTATCTTCTTCCTTATTAATTACTTGTTGTTTTAAAGCTTGTAATCTGCCATATTAAACTGTAATAGTGATATTTGTTTAAGTCTATTAAGACTTTAATAAAAGGAGAAAATGCTGAAGAGTTGTTTATGGAATTATTGCTCACTGTTCTTACTTATTTCTGTGTACACAATAATTTCATGGTTTTTAACCTTAAAGTTTTTTCACTTCTGTAAAAGTGTAAACTTCTGAGTTAATTTCATTGGAAAATCCAATGGTTTGATGCCCAAAACACAAGCAGGAACATAATTTCAGCAACTACATTTGTTTGAATAAGCAAGTAAGTGTTTACAACCATTCTAAGATTTTACACTTTTAGAAAGAGAGGGAAAAAAGGGGGCATTATTGTATAATTTTTTTAAGCCTGTGTGGAAAGACAAGGAGCAACTAAATGATTTCTTGCCTAATTGTAACTTAAATTTTTCATCATTATGTTTCACCAAGACTCTCTTCTATATAAAACACTCTTCATTTGCTTAAGATTCTTGCTGGCTTGCCTTTAGGGAATGAAATATTATTTTTCTGAAGTCAGCATATCCATTGCAGATGGGATGTAATTGGTTTCTAAATATCTGGGTCATTTCACTGCTTTTATGATCTTTGTAGCAATCTTGCAAGCAGAGTCACAGAGGCCAGAGCTCAAATACAGCTTTGTTGTCTCCTGTAGGGTAGAACGCAGTCCTTTTCAAATAAGTAATGAACTGCCAGGGTGAGTAAGGGCAGTGGGACTTAAATGTAGACTACTTAGCTGTTGCTGGTTTATTTTGTGTATGCAAAGTAGCATAGTGACTGCTTTCAGTTAGCTTTTGGTGCTCTTAAAGTTCAGATGCAGTAATGTACCTACCCCCTTGTGAAGTCTGCTGCATTGCAGTCTGTTCTGTCTGGAGTTGATAGTCCTACAACCCCATTCATTGATCTCGAGTAGGACTCCTCCACTGCATTTTGATTGTTTCTCTCTGCCTACACATACATGGAGTGAATGGAATTAATTATTCTTGTTCTGATTCATGACAATCACTAATACCATTTTTTTATAATAATGGCTTGAATTCTTTCTCAAGCCAGTGCACACTATGAAGCTTCAATTTTAACAAAGTAAGTGTAGTAAATATTTTGTCAATATCCCAATGCATCAGACTTTACACTTTTAAAGTGCTATGGACTCGGTGATTTTGGTGTTTCTGAACACTGTTTTTAAATGGGATTCAGAATTCTTTCAAAGATTTCGAGTATTTCTAGAACTGAGAAAGCCCTTTTGTGATCATGTTTTTACAAGTTGCTGTAGTGTGGATGCTTATTTAGATGTAAATGCTACAAAGCAAGGCTGCCAAGTTTTTCTTCTCAAACTTGGCATGGAAACTTTGCTAGTCCTACAAACTCTGTTTTTTTCCCAGTGTTAAGAATTAATTTTCTTTAAAAATAAATTTATAGTTAAAGGAGGTCTTTATTTTCTAGTGCATCTGATTAGAGTAAGTTTTAATAAATGCATATATTCTCCCAAGAATTTTATTGTCACTTTGAAAAAACTTGTAAATGGATATTTTAAATATTGCACATTGAATTACACTGGTTTGTAGAAGTCACTTTTATCTCAGCTCACAAAATTTACATAGTATGAAGTTTTAGGGTTTATAGAACTGTGTCTTTGTTAATCAGCAAAAATTTCTGTCTGTTTTCAGGATGGCTCATACTGCACAGTAGGTGCCACTGTGCTTTTGCTAAAAGTCTCTTACATTCATACTGGTGATAGAAATAGTAAAAAGAACCAACTGCTGATATGTTACTGGAAAAAGCCTCAAGAAAAAAATCACAGCAGAGTTTTTGGAATTACAATGCTGTGCCTTGTGTGGTCCTAGAAATTGTGCTAGGCATCCTGACTTCATGCTAGTTCTTGAGAAGGAAGGGAGCAGAGCCTCTTCCATAGTGATCAAGCACAGAGTATGTACCTTACAATCTTCACAGGGCATGCTGCACTGTCCTGTTACATTACATCAAAGTAGGTTAGAGGCAGTACTTGATGCAGAAATTTACTGCCAGACTTGACCAAGGTTACTGTACCTGCTTTGGACTTTCTCATCAAAATGCACAGAAACACAGTCACATTAATTTAAAACTTCATTTAACAAGCATCCAAAGTCTTTGATATAGGCTCTCAGATTTTGCAGCAGATGAAACTATTGGCTTAATTCTGTTTTAGCACTGAGGAGAAATACACATTGTCTGGATTTCTAGACAGCTTTAATGTGTCATAATCAAAGGAAGCAGAAAGTAAGTTTTGTTGCTCCTCACTTTCCTATTTCACCTCCTCTAAGAAAAATACATTTGTGAAGTTCTTCAAAAGATGTTTACTAAGGCAGAGCTACTGATATTAAAGAAAAAATATTTGAATACATTCCATGGATGCTTGAGGCACCAACAAGGGATCATACTGGTTCCTAATTGTTTTCCTTTGAGACAGACAAATGCAAGTACATAGAGATTGCATAAAAATAATCACAATGTTTTCTGAATCCTCCCTGCATATTTAACAAGAGGAAATAATAGAAAATCTTGGATCTTTCTTTAGTTGTGCAGACTGCCTTTTTGCCCTTTCCTGCAAGCAGTTTTATCCTCAGACAGGATTCAATTTTTAAGTATCTTCCTCTTCACCTGTATCTGGGAAAGTACATAGAACTGAAAGAACTGTTGTATTGTGTCTTGACACACACTTATTCTGCCTTTTCAAAGAAAAAGTCTGTAGAAATAGAAAACCTATCATGAAGTGCCATCACAAGAAGCATGCACCACCCTGCAGGACTGTAAAGACTTCTTTATTGCTTTGTCCCAACAGGTGATTAGCACTGTGATGTAATAGGAGGTATGTAGTATTTGTGGTTTCATTGTCTTATAGAATGTATAATTCCTAAAAGGATGTTGTAAGGACATGTATGGTCCCTGAACAGAAAGAATTTTAAAAAAAAGCATCTCACGTGTTTCATTTGTCACATGAGATACGTGTTGAAAATATTTCTAAAAGAGGAAAAAACATGTCTTTGGTTGTAATTGATTATATTCTTGATATTTTTAGATTGTTCTCTGACAATCTATTGTAGTAGGACCATAGGCTTCAAATCTAGGAACCACTCATGTATGAGATTAACTGTCAAAGAGAGTACTGACAGACAACTTGAATCATTTGATGTTTACCATGATCTGAGAGCTTACATGGGAACTTGGCATTGCATCAATTGGCATGCAGTTAATTACTGTATTTTGTAAGTGTTCCTTTACCTGAGCCTTCAAAAATGTGTGGGTTTGTGTTTTCTCCTTTTAAATCGTGATCCTAAACTTGTGCTACTCATTTGAATTACACGTGTTTTACATTCCCTTTTCATTGATAGAGGACTGAGGGTGAGACACAGATCACAATCAATACTAGAACAACTTTTATCGCTTCAACTGCTATGATTAATAGAATGAATTATTAATAAGAGATAACTATTCACACAATGCAGTCATTTGCTCACAGAGTACACACACACACACACACACACACACACACAGAGTCATTTTTACTGGGTTGGAGGCCAACCCAGTGTTCTCCTGGAAGCTGGGGGTCATACTGGCCCACCAGTAGCTTTTGGGAATATGTCCAGAAAGTTTCTCAAGGGGTTTATTTGTCTCTTGGGTTGTGTATATACATATAATCTTTATCTGCATATAATAACTGCAGCCCTTCTGGGCACAGTTGGGGTTGTACAACCTGTTGTTGACACTGGCATATGCTGATGGTCCTGTACAGGTCTGGCTGAGTCCTGCTGTTCTGAGTGTGTGAGTTTCTGGGCGTTCAACAGGGCGAGGAATCTCTGCAGCCTCTCGATTTTTGGGGGTGTTTATTATGTGCTGCCCCTCAGTACAGCTGCTTCTCTTTGGCTGCTGTAGAGTCTGTTCACCCAAGCTCATGCAGAAGGTGTATTGCTTTCAGAATGAAAGCTTTCAGAATGTGAAATGAAGCAAATATGAGAGATGATTCTTGTCTGCAAAGGATGTTCCTCTGACCTAAATGTGGGCCACTCTAAACTGTGCAGAATCACGACTAAGCACATGGAATAGGTACCTTATATTTGGTTACTAACCAAAGAGACAGAAAAAACATTTGCACTGTCAAATCTTTTTTGAGTCAAATCCTTCAGAACTTCTTTTTTTTTTCATTTTTCTTTTCATTGCTGACTTAATCACCAGTATGTGATATCTGAAGTGTTGATTTGTACTAGAAAATATTTACTGCACTTGAGCAGTTTTGAATACTTGCACTGTCATATGTAATATGGATGGTGACTTTGTAAACAACATAAGCAGGAGCTATAGTCAGCACCACAGATGTGAAAAATAGTGTTCAAATACATTGCATGGATAAATCCAAGAACTTGAGGGCTGCACGATATCCACACGTGTCATACAGCCTTCCCTCCAATCTCAGTGGGAAACCCACTGCCAGTAAGGCTGCCAACCTGAGCCTGAACTGGCAATTGAAACTCATCTAAGTGTGAACGTGGATTCCGTAAGGACCTGGGAGAGCAGCTGGCTGTGCTTGGTGAGGCAGTTGGGAACGTGTGGTGGGAGTCATCCAGGGATTTGATTCCCATCTGGCTGGGTTAAAAGGATTTGGAATCAGGAATGAAAAGTAAGATTAAACCAGGGAACAGTTTTTTAAGAGACTATTTCTCCCCTGAGAGGGACCAAACATTCCTGACTCATTATTTAAGGAGAAGCAGTGTGGTTTGTTTTCATTGATATTAATTGGCCAGTGTTCCCTCCTGTTCTGGTCTGAAATAAGACACTGGAGTTTTAAAATTGAGTTGTGACATTTCTTAGCCTGTGGCAGGAGATGGGACAAATGGGTAGTGCATGGGTCATACACAGAACTGCAGTTTGGCCTTCTCTAGACAGTTTGTAACGCTCCAGTTCTCTGCAGTCTTGATGTGTTTGTGTTAGCACTTCTATAATGTAAAAACTGTGTATTTGCACTGGAGGTGATGTTGCCTGGCCTACTGAACAGAGATTTTAATGTGCATCATGATATAAATTTTACTGTGCATTTTTATGTTCATTTTGAAAAAATTTCAAAAAGCCTCTATGGCTGCTTTCACATTCAATTTCCGTGGATTCAAGCGTGGTGACCAAATTGTTTGTATCATTTGTGTATATGATCTTCTAGTCATTATCCTATAAATATGCACATCTGAAACCTATAAATATTAGGAAGGTATAATTTGTTTTCAGTGACAAGATTGGGCATACTGTCCCCATTAGCTAATTTGATTTAAAAATTATTAGTGATTTTAAAACTGTGGAGGGGAAATAGAGATATTAAAGAAAATAAGTCATCTGGTTTTGTATAAAATTTTAAATAACAAGCTAGTTTATATCTCCTGTTGATACAGAAGCAAGTAATGACTTTTGATCTTATACTAGAGAATATGGGAATTTTTTCCCACCAAAAGATAGCATTGCAAAATCTGTTAAGCAGAAGGGTTTTTATGGTATAGCACCAGAAGATGCTGTACCAGTAGTACAGCTGACTACATGCAACTGAGGAACAGTCCGCAAATATCAAATTAAAAAAAGTAAATTAGAATGTTTAGCAAATAAAAGGATCTCTGAAGCTGCAAGTCTGCCATCTGCTGTTTAGGGGGCTTGAGCCAGTCTGTACTGCTCAGAGCTTCGTTAGTTTTTATTGCTATCAAAATACTGTTATGCTTCTGAACATTGTTATGTGTAAGTGCATGTGATAATCATGTGCCAAGCTGTTAGAACTCCTGCCACCATAATCAAGGCAAAATCTGTGGTAATAATATCTGCCTTCTAGTCTGGATAGCAGGATTGCTAAAGACCCACTGCTAGTTTTTTGAAAAAAAATTGTTACTGATCATCAGTCTTTCCCTTTGATAATTTTTAATGTCCTTTTCTGACTGAAAATAACTTGTGAGAAAACGTGATTTCCATCATAATGGTTCATCATCAGACATGATGATGTAACCTCTGTTCTCAGTGGGCTGTGCAGCCAGCACTTTCATTTTTACTTCAGTAAACTGCTTTGGTGACTTTGGAAAAACAAAGATATTCTCAGAAGCAATATCTGAGTCCTTCATAAAATAGTCACCCTATTGTGTGTCTATTTTTCATTGAAATGCAGCATTTCAACATAAACATAAGAAATTGGAGTATTTAAATGTAATGTTATTTCAGATGGGCATAAAGCTATGATTAGAACATTTAATAATATAGGGTTTTTAACTAAAAAATCAAGTTGAAAATATACAAGTTTAAGGAGAGGTAAGGGGGGGGAAATATTAAGAGAGAAATTGTAATATTTAGAAATCATAGTATTAAAAATCATATTTTGTCTGAGAAGTGCGTCTGATTTTTTCATTCTTCCTAATGAAATCAGGGTGTGATACCAAAATGCTATGCTTAACATTTTCTATGAATGGAAAAAATTTTGCTATGCACTTTTCCTCATTCAGTTCTGTTGAGCTGAATAAGCAGCGATGGGGTTTTTCCTAATCTATTTATAGCTGGTGTGTAATAACTATGGCAACATCTGCTTGATCCCTTCATCATATAGTAAACCGTGTGAGCAGCTTTTGATCTAAGAGTATCACTTTGCTGGAGTAAATGTTGATCTATGTTAGAAATATTCAGTAAGAATAAATCTGAAGCAAAAGGGTCAAATAGATATTCAAAATTATATTTTCAATTTTTTCTGATGTAAAATTGAAGTTATGTCATTTAGGTTTTGAATACATTTTTGTCTATTTTAAAATTATATTCTTACCCTTAAATCCTGTTGTTTGTTCTTAAAATAAAATGGCATTTTGCTTAGAATTTTTCAAACAAGTTGTTTAAAAAACTTGTTTAATTATGGTTTCCCAGTTTAATGCGTAAGTAGAGGTTTGTGTTGTTTACATTGCCAGACTGTAGGACTGGTGACACAGGTCTGGGCACCTGCTGGAGCCAGCTCAGACCTGCATACTTGCTAATCTCCTTCAGCTGATAGTTCTAGAAATGGAGCAGCACTGAAGCATATGGGTGTAGAAACTTTGGCCTCTGAACTCTCCAGCCTTCACAGTCAACAACCCTTCTGGTCTTTTTGCTCTCCTTATGTGCTCCTGCAGCAGAAACTACTGCTGCTGCCTCTGCCTGCTTTTCCTCCCTATTGATTTTTGTTGTTGCTGATGCAGTTTGTCACCAGTTGTTTCGTCCTTTTCACCTGTTTTTCCCCTTGTGTTAAATCTGGTGGCTCCCACACCTTGTCTTTCATAGCTGTGTCATGGGAACATACAGTAGGGAGATAAATAAACAGTGTATTAAGTGTGCATAAATCTTTGGAACTAAAACCTTGTTCTAACCTCCAGTGAAGAAACTGCTGTTGGTTTTTGTTTTGCTTTAAAGACTTGTAAATTTGTGTAGATCTCCATGAATGTGACCAAAAGCATATACTAAAGGTGAAAGTCTAAATTAGATTCAAACTTCGTACACTAAAACTACCATACCTTTTCATGTTAAAAATCTCTGAAAAAAACATTGCCTAGCCTTGAAAAATAATGGGCTTTTCACTGCTCTTTTTTATTGAAATAACTGATCTGTTTGGTCAGCATCTTTTCCCACTCACCCTGCACCTCTCTGCCCTCCCTGCAAGGCCATCAGGCTTGAGCATATGCTCATTATGAAACATTTCAACCCAATTGGTTGCAATCTGGTCAAATAATGTGCATTAGATAGTTGGTGCTACAGATCAGTTGCACTGGTCTCATGTTCTAAGAAATCAGTAGAGATTGTAAACTGGGTGAAATGCAGAGACATCTCCCAAATGCTGCTTAGTCTGTTTATTTGCAGGTTTATGTTTTAACATAAATTTCTCCACATCTTTTTTTTTTTTCTTGTAGAGCAATTACATGGTGTTCATGGCAGAATTGTTCTGGTGGTTTGAAGTGGTGAAGCCATCATTTGTACAGCCTCGTGTTGTTGTGCACCCCCAAGGTAATTAAGTTATGGATTGGCCTTAATATGCATCTTTTGATATGTAAGTGTGCAGATTGCCATTGTGTTCACAGATGCAGTGAATATTTTAGTTAACAGGATTTGGCAGTGTACAACCCCCTTAAAGAAGGAGCAGAGGACTCTTTCTTCATTATCAATCTTCATGTCACCTCATAAATCATAATTAGATTTTGTTGTCTGTTACCAAAAACTCATTTAAATTGTTGTGGTATAATCACATGCAAAATTTCTTGAATCCATTTACACCCATGCAAGGATTACAAACATAATAAGGACCCAAGAACAGAATTTAGCCTGAAGAACTTGTGTTGCTGAGAAGACACCAAGAGAAAGGAGCATAAGTCTGTGGAAAGTGAACAGATAGTTAATTGTAAAACTGCATTTTGTACCTGTGTGAAAAGGCACAGTCTTTCATCAGCAAATGCTTAAATTTAAAAATCTGTATCTTGGGTGGCTCTTGAGATCTGTTAATGAACACAAAGTCCTGGTAACTGAATTGTTCATCCGACAGTGCTCTGATTGGCTCTCCAAGCGCTAGGAAGAGATTTTCACTGAGCGGCTTTTATATCATTTTTCCATTTATATTCTCTATAGAACATACAAATCTGAATTAAATCTTTAAATGTTGCTAACTAATTTAGAATGTGAGAAAAGCCAGTCTAAGGGTTTGGGGAGAAAAATTTTTGCCATAAAAATTTCTTCTGGAAGAACTAAAACTGTTTGCTTGCTTTTAATTTTGTAGTTCTTTTTTAGGATTTTTCTTTATTTTCCTTGCCTTTTCCAGTTTATTTTCTCTTTTTTCCATTCCCCTAATTAATGCCAACATGGGAGCTTTGGAGGAGGTAAAAAAGAAAGAAAGTGACTGAGTTTTAGTATAAATAATGAAATCAATGAAAATTATTCAAGTATTTGAAAATCAATATTTCAGTTTATTTTAGGCAGTTTCTCTACTATGTATTTGAACTGAGTACTAAACTATAATAACTTGAGCTTTGTTTTTCCTGGCAGCTGAACCTGCAAAAGATGCAGCTTCTGCTCACAGCTTGAACGCTAACAGAAGAAATTATGTGGATGGTCCATCTGGTTCTGACTTTGTAGCCAGGTAATGTCAGAGAACCACTAGTACTGTTTCACAGTCTCCTCCTTTCTATTCAAAATCAAACACAATGTTTTATTTAGTTTTGTTGCCTTTTTGCAATGCTCAGAGATCAGGTTACCCAATACAGTCTGTGGAATTTTGTGGGAGATCCCACAGTTCAGCCCTCACTGCCTCAGTGCATGGCAGGGTGCTTGTTCATGTTGGTATAGACCTTGGACAGTATACTGCTGCCTTACTGGTTTCTGAAACAACCCTTACCATTCAGCAGAGAAGTGGCACGTGGCCTTGTCCTCTGCAATTTTAAGTGGGGCTACTGACCAAGTCTGCTTTATAAAGAGCTTTTTTTCTGGAATTCACAGCAAATTATAAAGAAAGCAGACTAAGAAAACAGCAAGAAAAGCCCTGAGTGATGTTTTTAGTTTGATCTGATTATTTTACTAAAGTACCATGAAGGTCAAATAGGTAAAAATGAATACTTAGCTGTAATGAACTTCTGCCTCCTGGTGGGGAGAATTGGAAATAAAATGTAAATCTGGTGAGATAAAATATGAGGATGATGATGATAATGATGTTAATAATTGTAATGAAAATAAGAAAGAGGGGTTACAGAGAACATGCATGGAACAGCTGCTCCCCACTCTACTGACCAATACCCAGCCTGTCTCCCAGCAGCGATTGGTCCCTCCTGGCCATCTCCCCCAGTTTATACTGGGCATGATGGTCTGTGGTTTGGAGAATCCCTGTGGCCAGTTCAAGGCAGCTGTCCTGGCCACGCTCCCTCCCAGCTTCTTGTGCACCTTCTCACTGGCAGAGAGAGACAGTGAGATGTCCTTGACTGAGAGCAAGCACTACTGAGTCACAGCTAAAACATTGGTGTGTTATCAACAGTATTCTCATACTGAACCCAAAACACAGAACTGTACCAGCTACCAGGAAGAAAATAAACTATCCCAGCTGAAACCAGGACAATGTGAAACATTAGTTTTAGCACTACTGTTACAGATTTGGAAGCAATATAAGAATATCTTATTTCCCTTGTGTTCTCTAGCTGCTCATATATTTGATGAATTTCTCAGAGGAGACCTAATCACTCTCTACAGCTACCTGAAAGGAGGGTGTAGACAGGGATTGGTCTTTTCTCCTAAGTAACAAGTGACAGGATGAGGGGAAATGGCCTGCATTTGTGCTAGGGGAGGTTTAGATTGGATACTAGGAAAAAATTCTTCACCAAAAGAGTTGTCAGGCATTGGAACAGGCTGCCCAGGGAAGTGGTGGAGTCACCATCTCTGGAGGTATTTAACAGACGTGTGTAGATGTGGCACTTGGGGACGTGCTTTAGTGGTGGCCTTGGCAGTGCTGGGTTAACAGCTGGACTTTATGATCTTAAAGGTCTTTTCCAACCTAAACAATTCTATGGTAGGGGGCAGGAAATGCACGAGGCCTTCTTTTTAATCTTTTTTTTTTTGTCAAGGTAAAGCAAGTCTTCCAGTGATCTAATCTGGACATAGTAAATAAGGGGTAGCATTACAATATATTTATAATTTTGGGGCAAAGGCTTATTGACTGTGTCTGAACTGGCACAGAGAAGGATAGTATTAACATTTTGATAGAATATTCAGCAAATTATCAACTGCCAACCCAGTAATCCTGTTTAGCCTTTTCTCTTGTTTTTGGAGGAAGGGGCAGGTGTTTGGTTTGGATTGAGGTTTGTGGAGGTTCGTTTGATGTTTTAAGATTTTGAAGTATGTTTTTAGTCTTTAGAAATCTACTCCATCTTTAATAAGGGAGTAGTATTTCTTACTACCATTAGATGCTGTGATTCCAAATATTTTTTCTATATTTGAAGTGTTTTCTTTGTAGACAATGAATTTATTTTTGCATAAAGTGAGCATATAAGCCAGGAGAACAAGAAACAGTAGTTTTGAACATATCTTTTGGAGCAGGGGTTCCCAAGGTGATTTTCTGTATACCTCATAAACCAGAGTTCTTCATCCAGCTTGATGATACGTCACTGGATTGTAGGACAAAGGAGCAGCCCGAGAAGTAATTTCAGATGGTGGGAATCAAACACACAAGCTTGCAGGTTCCCTCAAAACAGACCTGACTGTAGGATGTTCTGGCCCTGATCTTCCTAGGTGTCCCAGCTGTGTGTTCCTGCCCCCTGGAGTATTTGAATTGCCATTTCAGTGCACAAAGACAGAAAAAACTAACCCAGTCGGAAAAAATGAATGTTCCTCTGTTGCCTTAGCTTGTTGAAATGACTCAGAGCACGGGATGGAGAGCCAAATCCAGCACAGAGGAGTGAGTGGGACTGTGGCAGTGAGCAATTATGATGTCTAAGGTTGCCATGAAACCACAGTCTTTGCGCCAGAATCAGTTTTTTCTTGAGGGAAAATTAAGTGCATAGGTTTTCTTTGTGGGAGCAAATTTTCACAGGCTGCTGGATGAAATTTGGAAAGCATTTCTTTCAAGATAACTTATAGACATTACGATTTTAAAATTTTCACAGAAATCTTAAATACTATTTAAAACAGATACATCGTGTAGGTAGTGTGTAGTGTTGCTGACACAAAAAAATCAGGAATTTGTGAGACCTGTTTTGAATAATATATAGTTAGGAAAGATGCTTTTACAGATTGTAAACCAACATTATTTTCCTTAAATTGATGTGAACATCCTTCTTGCAAATATTATTTAGAGACATTTCTACAGCATATATAATATAATAACACTGAAATATTCTGAAAATTTCTGTTTGAAAAATGAATTTGGGAGCGTGCACTTCAGCTTGGTGAACAAAGTTGAAAACATGAAAGGATTTAATCCAGCATGGTTTTGAAGTCTGGCTTCTTTAGAAGTGTTTTATATACAAATCCATGTGTCTTTGTTCTGATCCTGAAGAAGCACCTTGATCAACACTGAATTATGTTAATCCCATTCTGGATTAACACAGCTTCTCAATTACAGACCTTCTCTATGAACCAAAATAAAGCATCTGTGTAAGCAGAAACAGAGGAAATCTCTGTAATTACTCTTCTAGTAGTGAATCTATTTTGTGTATTTATGAAGCCATGTCTATCACAAAATCTACTTTATCCACTACTAGTGCCTATTGCAGTCCAGACACAAAGCAGAAGTTTCAAGCTAAGCAACTGAAAATAGAAATGCATGAAAAGTATGTGATGTTGGCTGCAATCGCTCAGTCGTGAGGCCAGTAGGAGCTGCCTCATTTTGCTCATGTTTATGTTTGGACTTTTTACTAAAATCAGACCTAGAAAACGTGAACCTTCTAAAAATGACATTTGCATGAAATAAACCAGGAGACAAGTATGTTAATGGAACTAATGCAGCTCTGTAGTTGTCGGTGTATGAGAAATACCTTTTTGACTTTTTGGTCTCACCTGCATTAGTTCCAGTTAAAGGTTGCTATGCTGTTCTCTTTTTAATAAATTCATATTCCAAGAAGAGAATTACACCTCATTTTCTTCCCTTTCACAAAAACTCTGGTTTTGTTTTGGCCCAGGACATGAAGTCTGGTTGCCCTTCCCTAGTGTGGCTTTTGATGTATTTCTTCTGAGTTCATGTCTCTTGCTTTATAGATTGGAAAGTCCGGCTTACACACCATCTCACCAACTGCATACACCCCAGCAGCCTTATTCACCTGTTCCAGGTAACAATGTACAAATGGGTGGAAGAGGCAATGAGACAAGGTGTTTAGTCCTCAGACTAAATTGTTGTCTTGGTTATATTTATTCAAACATTATTTATGCAAAAATTACTGGGAGACCTTTACACAAAAGACTAATGAATGAGTTCTATAATTTATATAATGTACAAATGGGAAGTTTGTGTTTGTATCTCATATATTGTGTGTATTTTTTTAAATTGGATTTCTGTTTCGGTTATGTGGAAAATGGCCTACAACAACTATCTCTAGTATATTTTAGTAGTATTTGTAGAATATTTTAATCAAAAGTAAATTCTTTGAGGGATGAGGGGTATAATGTCTATTCAGGATGAAATTGGCTCAGTTGCTCTACTTGTATTTTCAATATATAAACACTTTTTTTTTTTTGCCATTGTAGTGTTCTGAGTAATGAGGCTAACCAATTTGTTAAAGTGACAGAAGGTGATATTAAATAATTTTTCATAGCAGTCACATTGGGTCCTATTTTCGTTTCACTTAGGAGTCATCAGAAGGTCCACATCAATGTCTTATGTAGATGGGTATGTTGGGACGTGGCCCAAAGAAAAGAGGTAAGTAGTCTTTCTGTACAAGTTGGTTAAAAATGTATTAATTTTTTTGGTCAAATGTAGAAGTAAGTGCTCTATTGTAGTTTGGATGTTCAGAATCCTGTAATAATTCTTGTAAGCTACTTGCAAAAGTAGAAAAAAGGGAAAACTGTATCACAGATTAAGAACTGGATAGCAGGAAACAATCTTCAGAAATAATTTATTTTTTACATTGAAAGAGGTATTTTTCAGATATTTGAATTGTTGGCATTAAATGTGTTCCCATTTACTCACCACAGTGAACTAAAGGTGGTAAGGGTAACATGGCTAATGAGCTCAGTAGCATTTAAGCTTGTATTATTTTGTGGAAGCTAAGAACAGTCAGGTTGAATGTTTTGTTTTTCAGTTACACTGATCATAAACTCTTAATCTCTGGGGTGTAAACTAAAGTTAAAACAGTAAGTGTTGCAGTGATGTGTAAACTGTCTCTTTTCACAACTTCCTTCTGATCTATAGGCAGTGCCTATATTCTTTAAATGCCCAGAATTTGTTCCAAAGTAGTAAAAAGCATTGGCTGACTCTGAAGAAAATGTTATGTTCTATTCTATTGGGCTTTTAAATAATTACTATATTTATATCTATTTATTAAATATCTAAAAATATACGTAAATTCATTATACTTGAAGCTAGGCAAAATACAGTACTTCTACCAGTGCCTTTAATATTACCAGCTTAAAAGAATTTTAAAATCAAATATGAATATTTCACTATTACTATTATTAATAACCATGAGTTGCTCAGTTACTTTCTTCGTTCTGATCTCTGTTAGGTCATCATTACATGGAGTTTCATTTGACATTCCTTTTGACAAAGAAAAAAGCATTCCAGTATCCACTCCAAGCAGAGGAATTCCTAGATCTGTGAGTAATGAGGGCCTTACAGGAAACATCAACCGCATGCCGAAACATCCTAGAAAAAATCTGTCCTTCAAACCAGTAAATGGAGAAGAGGAAAATCAAGATATTGAAGAGGAAAAGGACACAATAGCTCCTAAAGGCACAAAGGCCATTCAGTCTCTTAATGCAAATCAAAAAAATGCCAATGAGAGCAGCCACTACAGGTTTCCAAATGGAGCTCTGCAAAACAGGGCAGTTCTGGATGATTTTGGCAATCAAATTGAGACACCAAGCATTGAAGAGGCTTTGCAGATAATTCACGACACTGAAAAATCTCCCAGACTTCTCCAAACAGACCAAATTACAAATGGGTTCTTTCTACACAATCGGGAAATGAGCATCTTGAATTCAAACATTAAACCAAATCAGACTACCCCAGATATAATCACAGACACTAAAGGTGCTCTGAGTCCTGTGACTGACACTACAGAAGTAGATACTGGAATACATGTCCCTTCAGAAGATATTCCAGAGACAATGGATGAGGATTCGTCTTTGAGAGATTATACTGTAAGCATGGACTCTGACATGGAAGAACCATCTAAATTTCTCCAGGATTATGACATACGAGCTGGCAATCACAGAGACCAGTTAAGCCCCTGTCCCAGCTCAGTAAGTACTAAATCACAGGCAGGCAGCAGTGCCTCTTCAAGCTCGGGGGTTAAAATGACCAGCTTTGCAGAACAGAAATTCAGGAAGTTGAATCACACAGACAGTAAAAGCAGTGGAAGCAGTTCTCAGAAAACCACACCAGAAGGTTCTGAGCTGAACATCCCTCATATGGTTGCTTGGACTCATATTCCTGAGGAGGCATCTGTTCCTCAAGGGAGAGACACTACACAGTTACTGGCTTCTGAAATGGTACAGCTTAGGATGAAGCTGGAGGAAAAGAGGCGAGCCATTGAAGCACAGAAGAAGAAAGTTGAAGCTGCATTCACAAAGCAGCGGCAGAAAATGGGAAGAACAGCATTTCTTAATGTCGTGAAAAAGAAAGGTGATGGAGTGTCACCTCTCAGAGAAGAAGCAGCAGGAGCTGAAGATGAGAAGGTGTTCACTGACAATAATCGGTTGAAAGAAAAAGAAACTCAAAAATCAGATGACCAAACTAGTAAGACTTCAGAATTAATAAAAGAAACCCCTGAAAATTCTCATAGCAAATGGTTAAAATCTCCTGCTACTTCTGTGGATGCTGAAAAGCAATGGAATTTAGCAAGCCCTTCAGAAGAAAATTTGAATGAAGGAGATCTCTTAGAATATACAAAATCCATTGAAAAACTAAACTCTTCCCTACACTTTCTACAACAAGAAATGCAACGTCTGTCCCTTCAACAGGAGATGTTGATGCAGATGAGAGAGCAACAGGCTTGGGTTATTTCTCCTCCTCAGCCATCTCCTCAGAAACAGATTCGGGACTTTAAGTCTTCATCAAGGCAAGTGGGCACTCCACCTGCTGTTGCACCTTTCTCACAGGAATCTCCTCGCTCTACGCATCAATCTCCACAGTCTTCCAACAGGAAGAATGCCTCTTTTCACATTAAAATGCAAAGGACTCCTAGGCCAAATGAACTGAAAATCACACCTCTAAATCGTACCTTGACTGCCCCACGGTCTGTGGACAGTCTTCCCCGTCTGAGGAGATTTTCTCCAAGTCAGGTTCCCATTCAGACTAGATCATTTGTTTGCTTTGGAGATGATGGTGAACGTGTAAGTGAACCTCAGTTAAAAGGAAATCTTTTGAAGGAAGCCAAGCCTACGGAAGGGGAAGCAAAAGAAGAAGGACCAAAATTGCCGAAACCGTGTGAACAGAAGTTGGAGGAAAAGGAGATTAAGCCTATTGAATCAAATGTTTCTGAAGTATTATCTCAGCCTATCACAGAAACTGTCTGCCTCACTCCAAATGAAGATCAGCTAAACCAACCAATTTTACCACCTCCAGCTCCCAAAACAGCTAACCTAATTGAAGTTTCCTTATCAGATTTGAAGCCACCAGAAAAAAGTGAAGTATCTGTTGAGAAATACGAAGGTGAGAGTGACAGAGAACAGTTTGAAGATGACCAGAAAGTGTGTTGTGGATTCTTTTTTAAGGTAAGAGAACTAGTGGATGTGTATGTTGGCTATTAAGCTTCACTTGAAAAGGAGCTTCTTAACTGAGATGTGGATGTCAGTGATGATTGAAGTCAAAACAGATGGTTCTGCAACTAAATGTACATGCTTATCTTTTGTATTTGATTAATTTGGCATCATAAGAGCGGTAATCTACAATATTGCAGTTCTGAGCATGCCAGAACTTTCCATTCATAGTTGTGGAAGAGTGCTTGCAGTTTTTGATGAGGAGGATGCATGCTGAATGTAGCTTTATTTTTAACATAAGCTTTGGTGACCTTAATTAAACATGCTCACATATCACCCTCACTTCCCCATCCCACCCCACATTTAACTAAAAGTTTTTGAACTACATAAGAGCCTGCATTTTTAAAAATGATTAATGTTTCTGAATTGCACTTTGGAGAGCCTTTTTCCTTCTCTTGGCTGGATAATGAATGAGACTCTCTTTTGAAGTTGCTCTTTGGGAGCACTCAGTGACTTTTTATTAAAGAGCTATTTTCAGACAGGCTTTTAACTACAATGCACGTTGTAAGAGAGTGGTCTGGACACTGAGAACCATCAAGATTTTGAATTTCCATCTTGAAATACCTCAGAATCTGGTCTCATGTATCTGAGATACTCCTTGCTTGTCTGAAAGTGTTCCTCAGTTCTAACAAAAAGCTTGCCTTGATCAGAAGTTACTTCTATACACTGCAAAATTATTAGGGTTTGTGATAAGCTACCTTCACACACATAGAATCTTTCCAAGTTGAATGCAGAGGTTTATGCCGTATGGGATCGGAGTCTAAAATATCTCACTTGTCAAGTTTTCTCATATCAGTGTTGAATTTTGTTTAACTAAGGAAGGAGAAATTCTGTTATGAAAAGTTTGTAGCAGTCTCAGGAAAAATAATTCAAAATAAACTTATTCCAAATACTGTAAGAGTGTGTGGGGATATTGCAACCCAGTGTACAGAATTAAGTGTCTAATGATTTGAAATGTCTAATGGTTTTGGGTCCTTTTCCTTCAAATACTGTTGCTAGGATGATCAAAAGGCAGAAAATGATATGGCAATGAAACGAGCAGCATTGTTGGAGAAGCGTTTGAGGAGGGAAAGAGAGACTTTGCTTCGAAAGCAGCAGCTGGAAGCAGAACTAGAACATAAGAAGGAAGAGACAAGGTAAAACTACATGTCCTGATCCCAGTGATCGGTAATGGTGAATGTAAAAATGTCTGGTTTAGTTAAAAGTGTAATTTGCGTGTCATTGCATCTTAATATCCAAGAGATTTACTACTAGAGCCAGATGTGCTGAGGAGCCCAGCTGGCCCTGCAAGTCAGCAGGTGGCATCAGTCTGTAGCTCAGGCTCAACATGTGAGCTGTGCTGGCTTGAGCGCAGCTCTTCAGAGGAGGCCCCGCCCTGCTTGGCATTCTGAGGGGAGAGTGAATCACTCAGGGCTTATTTCTGTACAAATGCACAATGCTCACCCAGTCACAGCAGCAAAGATGAGAAATGTGCATTTCAATTTGTTAGTAGCAGTATCCCAAAAAATTGAAACTGTCTGAAAATATTAAAAAAAAGAAAGGCAATTGTCTCTTACCGGTGTTTGAGAACTCTAAAGTTCCAACAATCTGATGCCTGTGTTTTCTTCACTGTGCTAGCTGAAATGCTTTATTTGGAAAGTTTCTATGGGTGAATTTACGTCATAATTTTTTTAGACGCAAAACAGAAGAAGAACGTCAGAAGAAGGAGGATGAACGAGCACGGCGAGAATTTATTAAGCAGGAGTATATGAGAAGGAAACAACTAAAGCTTATGGAAGACATGGATACTGTCATAAAGCCACGTTCCCTCTCAATCAAACAAAAAAAGCCACGTCCAAAATCTATTCATAGAGATCATATTGAATCACCTAAGACACCAATCAAAGGTCCACCAGGTAACAAATGCTTATGTGGAAAAAGAGTCTGTTCATGCTAAAACACCAGCTTGGTTTTTGGTACTAACAAGCACGTGCACTCTTGAGGGTCTTGTGCTAAACTGAAGCTGCACGTGACCAAACTGGAAAGGTGGAAATTTGACAATAGAAATGGAAAGTTGAGTGTCACTTACCTGCTATGCATGCATGCATATATCAACAAACAGAAAGGTTAGCTCTGTGAGAACCCAGTGGAGGCACCCATGTGTGTTGCAAGTTTCACACACACCCATGTTTTCTTCACTTCTCTGTTCTTGCACCTGTAGAGCTAAGAATGAATAAAAGTTGGGAGATAAGAGTTCAATAAATAAAGTGGTGATTATAAGGTAAGAGTACTTAAACTCCCACTTAATAAAGACAAAATGAAAATAAAAAAGTTACTTCTGTATTTCAGCAGGGTTTTTTTTCTATTTTGTTCACTTACCTACTGCATGTGTAGTTATGAACATAGCAATACTAATCCTGTGGAACAATTTAATTATTTTAGATATCAAAGAACTGCAGTAATGATTGGAAGAAGTATTGCTAATTTACAATTAGAAAAAAAGTAACCAGATTGCTCAGTGATCCTTTTTGTTATACAGCCTCCTGTAGCCTTGTTATTCTACTGCCTTTTCTCTGGCTGCTTCCCTCCATCTTTCAGGGTAATTTAAAGTATTTTCTTAACACCTTCCAAGAATTCATCACAGGCTTTAAATTAAGTCTCTTAAGCTCTCTTTCATGAGGACTTATTAACTTTGATTGCATTCCTTGATTTGCATAGTGCCAATATTCCCACTAGTACTTAGACTGAGACCATCCCTGGTGGCTGCCAATGGCTGGGTGTCAGCAAGTGTTTACATGAAGTGCACGACATATGCATGCAGGTATATCATGTATGGGTGTTAGTTTCAGGTGTAAAAGCTCTTACTGACTTTCAGATGCTGGTGTTGGATCTAATGAACAGACTCTACTACTTGCATAGGTTTATAAGCTTTAACTTTGTTTTTATCCAGGTTCACAGCTTTATCGTGTTTTTTCAGTATCTAGTCTTTCATTGGCATCGCTGAATACAGGGGACAATGAGAGTGTGCAGTCAGGCAAGAGAACACCAAGGTAAAGCTAAAATAACCATTTCATTTAATAAAATTTTATAATGAGCTATGTAAAACTAGCATGACTTTTAAAGAGGTCGTATATATACTGTGTATTCCAAGAACAGGTATGTTTTCCTTATTTGAGAGGTGGAGAGTTTCCACTGTTAGGCATTAGGGAACTGAGCCTTTGCAAAACATGATAATTTGTTTTGCAAATTTTACCAAGTAAACCAGTTGGGCAGGTATAAATGAGGTCAAAACAAAGTGCTGTTCACACAGCCTCTTTAAGTCACCTGCTTGTATATAAGTCTCAACTTGTGGATATTTCATTAAACCTGTGTGCTACGTGCAGCAACATAGTTCTTTTCTTTTTTTAACATTGGAGCTTCTTTTCTGGCTTTTTTTCCTTTAGCGTTTGTACAGGAAGTTATTGAATGCTCACTAGGACATCATCCTTTTCCAAATACCAGAATTTATTTTGCATTACTAATCACCTGAAAACAAGAGAAAAATTTTAATTTTATTATACAAAACCTGTATTACCATTCAGAGGAAAATTATTATTTCTATGTAACTACCTAATTATATTCAGACAAATACTAATTTTTTTATAGAAAAGAAATAGAGAGGAAAGGCAAAGAAAAAAGGGGTTGATAAGGAGTAGTACATACTACGATGCTGCATGTTATGTTTCTGTGGCCATTATGCTTTACTCATCAGCTCTGATAGGCCTGCAGCTGCTTTCAGTTGACTTTTCAATTCATTACCTTGATGTCTTGAGAACTGGCTTCCCAATTATTACACAAGAAACTTTAATAAGTTGATCCAAGTAGCCTAACATCTCTTGTCATCTCTTAAAAATGATCAGTTTTAATTGAGATGGGGATTTCTTCCAGCTATATTGGCTCTTAGAAAAGGCTTGATGTTGCTCATCTACGCAGACTTTCAGATGACGACCCCTTTTGTGGAGTTGTAGTTTTGCAGTGCTGTACTATGCTTATAATGAGCAGTACCTCTTCCTCTGGATTTGGATTTGGTTTAGGGGATTGAGACTTTTAAAACATAAAATTCAGTACAAATTGCTAAAAGTAACAATTGAAAGAATTTTTAGTATCTTTCTGGACCCATACTGTCACCTTGTCCTTGCATCAGAATTGTATTTTGATGATCCCACTGACAGAATTTCAGTGATACCTCTGAGATTTTCTTCATGGAGGTGCTAATCACAAAAGGTGTAGGCTATCTTATAAATTGAACTTTCATCTATTGCTTATTTTACTGAAAATGAGCATAATAAATGAGCACATAAATGCTGATATAACACCATTCTTTTTTCCTTATTCTGTGTCTTTCTTCTCACTTGGAAAAGCTTTCATTATAAGCTAAAAATTTGACTGGCTTTTGCAGTAGCTACAATAAAAAAAAATTTGAAGTATCTTATAATAATTTAGGAAAACTTGAGAATCTTTCTTGAAATGCAAAACTGTTCGTATTTGAGCTCAGCCTGAAGAATTACAGTACCAGAAGTTACTGCTTGTGAAGACAAAAATTAGAAGGGAAACTTTATGCTGTCTTAAATACAGGAGTTCCCACTGCCAATTGTTGCAGTGATAAGTATAACTGAATTAAATGTTTATTTCATATTCATCATTCTGTCAGGAACTGGTTTGTTTGATACATGAAGTAACATTGCTTTTCCAGTGCTAATGTTAAAAGTAACCCAAATTTCCACAACCAAGAATATCTGTTAGGTTTCTGCCCTCAGATGTAGCCCAAAAATTGACTAAAAAGTCATCTAAATACCAACTTCTTGCATGACTCAAGACATTTTATACAGTACATGAACTCATTTTTCCTTTAATTTCTTCAATAAATGTTTTGCATTTAGGTTTATAGTCTACAGTTCAAATCATTTTGTTTTACCTTAATGCAATTTGCCTTCCTTTGATATTAGAAGGCTTCTCAGCTGAACATTGTGAATTTTTTTAATAGACTTTGAAATTAATGTTTAGGTCTGAATCTGTGGAAGGATTTTTATCTCCAAGTCGCTGTGGTAGTCGTAACGGAGAAAAAGATTGGGAAAATGCATCTACAACTTCTTCAGTCGCCTCTGCTACAGAGTACACAGGTCAGTGACAACAATATTCAGAGAAGTACCTGCCAATTAGCAGTTCTATGCCTGAAAAGTGTTCCGTTATCTTGAGTTGGCGTCCTAAAACTTGATTGAGAACACTTTGATAGAAATGTTACTTTCACCTCTTTTAAAGTAGATAATACAAGGCAATAATACAAGGTTAAAATTTTTGATCGAAAATAAAAGTATGGACTCCGTAGCATTTGTGATAACCAGAATAAACTGCAGAGAGGCTCAGAACAGTCAGTGGGCTCACATGTCACTGTGCACTTCATCAGTGTCTCTAGCAAGGCAAGAAGAGTTGAAATTTCAGCTCAATTTAGAATAGTTACAAAAATCAAAAACCAAATTGCAACAGGAAAAAATCTGCTTAGTAATGTGAATATAAATATTCTGCACCCTTTGTTTCCTAACAGATCCTTTGTTGTTTATTAAGAACTTTAAAATCTGACTACTAATTCTTTATTATATTATGAATCAAATAATAAGGGTATTTTTATCACTTTTTTTTTAAACTCTACAGCATGTGATATTGCCAAGACCTTGCACCATCAGGATTATAAAAGCTTCATTTTTGTCAACCTAATATCATTTTCTTTGTGAAAATGGTAGCATAATATTAGGTACTTTCTAGGCATTTTTCCCCAAAGCATAGACAAACTGAGATTTAGTCTTAACTGGTAATTGCTTGTATACCATTTTCCTTTCTAAGTCTTCTTAATAATATGTTGAGTTTTTCAAATGGTCTTAATACAAGTATGCATATATTTCAAAAATTAAAACAGAGATATCTCCTTCAACCAGATGAATCAAGTCTTTGTACAGACAGAATAACCTGACAAGTCTCAGGCCAGAGCTTTTATCCCTGGTTTTGGGTGAAACATTCCTGGCATTCCAAAGTGGACAGGCAACTCTTACTCTAAGCATTGCATCTGCTTCATTGTTATACCTTTCACCCTTGAAATCATAGTTGTAGACAATGGAAAAGAAAGACTTTGTTCTCTCCTGGACAATTGAAATTTGAGTTAGAAAAAGCAAAATGTTTTATTGTTCATAAAAAACGATCCTCTGAAAGAAAACATATTTACCAAGGCTGCCAATAATAATGATTTAATAATGAAAGACTCATTTGGAAGTAAATTCAGTGACAGCTGAAAGAATGACATTTTACTTGTTTGTGAAATTTGTGGTTTCTAGCCTAATTCTGTATTATTCATGGATTTGTGGGTTTATGCATGCAGAAAGTCCATGCCAAAAGTGCTCCACAGCATATAAAGTAACTCTTTGTTGGCTTATTGATTAACTTAGCTGATTTTTCATTCCTTTTCCATAGGACCAAAGCTCTTCAAAGAACCCAGTGCTAAATCCAATAAGTACATAATTCAGAATGCGCTGGCACATTGCTGCCTGGCTGGAAAAGTAAATGAAGGTCAAAAGAAAAAGATACTGGAGGTAAGGGAATTTTTCCCCTAAAACTGTAAACACCTAAGTCAAGCCACAATCAGGCATTATGGAGATGCTTAAATGTAAATGCAAATATTGAAAGGAGCCTTTTGAGGTTATGGCAGCTCTTATTGAAGGGATTCAGTAACTTCTGTATCTTTTGCCTCCTATGTAGGCAGAAATGTTCTCCAGGGCCTTAGAAATAACAGCTGTCGTGTTGTACATGCAGCACAGGAAGCTGAATTAATTCACAGGTTAATTAATAGTTACTGCTCGTTTTATGTGGGAACTTCAATATGTAGACTTTCATAATTTGCTTCCAAAATTGTTTTCCCTTATACATACAGATCCTCAGATTGGGAACTCTAGAACTAAAGCACAGCAGTCTCATGAGCAGAAAAAACTGAAATAGGCTCTTCTGCAGTTTCCAAGCAGTAGGGCAAATTCAGGACTTCCTATTATAGGAAGGTGCCTTCCAGTCTTTTCTCTTAGGCTGGTATAAACCTTTGTGAAGATACACAAATATTATAAGGGTGAGAACTCATAGACCAGTGTGTTTCCATGCAAAAGGAGTAACACAGAGTCTGAACCTTGAGAGTAATGGGACTGTTCCTTTTACCAGCTGTGACAAATATGACAGATTAAATAGAACAAACAATACAGATACTGAGAATCCAGATTTAATTTCTTTTCCAAAATAAATTTCATTGCAGTATTTATTGCCCTTTCTTCTCTTTGTCATCCTTCTGCATTCATATCTAGATGCAGCTTTCTCTGTCTTTCCAGCTACCTTTTGGAAATACCAAGTGAGAAATCAGGACAACCTCTTTCAGTTCAAGTAACTGGGAGCAAAATGACCCCCAGAAATCCCAGGAAAGAACAGCTGCAAAATGTCACTCATGCTTACCTGTAGGGTGAAGCATCCAGCACTATCAGAAGCTGTACACATTCAGGGCACATGTCTCATAGAAGTTGTGTTAGGTAGAATAGGAATCTGGAGATTTCAGCTAATGAAGAACATTTGTTTAACATACTCCAACTGACTTTATGGTTTGACCAAAACTGAATAGATTTAGGGATGACTGAAACCCCGTTTTAGCACCGGAGGATGCTTCAGGCATATTGAGACACATCTAAAGTTTCCTGTTCCCAACCTTGTAACTATAATGAAATGGATGAGGAAAAGAACTTTTATTTAGTCTCCAAAAAAACTGTTAGTATGTCTGTTCTTGAGGTTCAACTAAACTATAGCTGAAATTGTGTAAATAAAGTAGGCTTTGTTCGAGAAAGATATCTACCTTATCGAAATTCAGATAGGTGAGGCTTAGCAAATTCTAACGATTGAAAATAAGGTCTGCCAGTGGACAGAGTTAGCCACAAGTGTTAGCTCTGGTAGAAAACAAATTCCAAATTACAGTCCAATGATTTGGAGCGTTTTCTAATTACAATGCAAAACTCATATTCTGAATCTTTTTCTTTCTTTCTTTTAAAGGAAATGGAAAAATCTGATGCCAATAATTTCTTGATCTTGTTCCGGGATTCAGGCTGCCAGTTCCGATCTCTGTACACGTACTGCCCTGATACTGAAGAAATCAATAAATTAACGGGAATAGGTCCTAAATCTATCACAAAGAAAATGATAGAGGGACTGTATAAATACAACTCTGACAGGAAGCAATTTAGCCACATACCTGCCAAAACTTTGTCTGCCAGTGTTGATGCAATTACCATTCACAGCCATTTGTGGCAAACCAAGAGACCAGTAACTCCTAAGAAACTTTTACCCACCAAGGCATAGTAGATGGGAAAAAATTTGCTTGATTATGATAAACTTGCACTTCATCTTTACTGCCTATAGGAAATAGATTTCTAGTTGCCAACAAGACTCTTAGAACTTAAAACTGGACACCAAGTTCTATTATCATGTCCAACTGGAATGTAAACACAGTGTTTAGGAGTGCAGAAGATTATCACTTAGGTGAATAATTATGAGTGATTACGGAAATGTTTGACTTGTGTGGAGACTTGTATGTGCTAATACAACATATAGAGTATATTCGCTCTGTATTTTGATTAGATACATTGAAGCACTGAATGTTCCTCTTTAGTGACTCAAACTACATTTTTTACATCTGTTGCCTTATATGTTTGTATTTGTGCTTGTCTTGAGATATTTTTCTTTCACTAAAGAAATACTTCATATTCTCAATACCATCAAAGTTTGCATACTGACTTACAGTAAAGACTAAACAATAAGTTGTATGTCACTGAATAACAGCTGAACGGGTCCATTCTGCAAGATCCTTACTGTGTGCTGTAACAAAATCAAGATTCATTCCCCTCTGTATTTATAGTTCTTTTTCAATTAAATAATGTTGATTTGCTTATAAACTAAACAGTAAAGGAAAAACCTTTGAACTGCTTGAAGTTTCCTTCAAATGAATTATTTAACAACTCAGGGTATAGTTAGGTGATGCAATTATTCCTGTTTCAGTAAATTGCCATCTGAGATGTAATGACTGACCATGCATGTTCATAATACCATTAAAATGCACAGTAAAAAGATTTGGTAGATCTCTAAAACAGTTGAAGTAAGTGTTCATTCATTGCTTTGCACTGTTCAACTGGAGAGAGAGCACACGGTCAGGTACTGCTGCTTCAAGGAAGGAATAGGAACTTGTGATACAGTCCAAACTAGATCCCTGATGTTTGCCTGACAGAACACTAAATATTCAGAACAATCACAGAATTCACTAAGTCACAGACCTTTCAGAAGTCGTGTATCTAATTCCCATTGTTTTTAAGACCCAGGCCACTTCTGCCTTCAGATTTGCCACCTCAGACTTAATTCAATTTTCTAGGGAATAGACATCTGATAAGAATTTTCAGTGTGTCTTAGTAAATTGTTTTCTTGACACTAGCAGGTGATGTCTTGTGACAGAGCGATTTTTTAAGTATATTTGGCAAAAAAGCCTAAATGACATTTCATTAAATTTAGAACATGACCATTTGCAAAACCAAATTCTAGGCATATTTCAGTATTATTTATAAAGGGCTGCATTTTATTTCAAAAACAGTGTTTGATTATTTTATAAATCACTATTCCGTTTCAGTGTTTGTTTCTCTTATGATTTGCTTTTAACATAGCACTGTTCTGGAAAAAAAAAAAAGAAAATACAAACTTGAAGCCTCCCCTAAATCTGTGGCTATTTTGATAACAACGTACACCAGAGAATTTGTTGTGTCTGGGGGGGGAATCTCATTCTCAGGAAAAGACTTGAATGATTTGTGATTCTGTTCTGTTTCAGTGTTGTGACAACTCCATAACATAAGACAGTATTTTGTGCTATGAGTATGTAGTCCATTCCGTTTCATGGGGAGACTAAAGCTATGTTCGTATTTCTCTCATTAAACTGCTTTGAGAGAAACTATGCCTCACTACTATGATGTACTCATCTACTTAAGAGAAAAGATGCACAGGAATGAGATGTTATTAAGCAGTTTAGAACAGTAATTTTTTTAAATTATAAGGCCTTAGGCATCAGTGCATCTGGATTATAAACATTTTCTCAAAAATGCTGTCAGTTTTACTGTAATTTATGTTCTTATATTTATGTATATTTGTTAAAACTGTAAAAAAAGAAAAAACACTTTAAAATACATGTTTAATATGTATGTGGCTCAAAACTATTTGTGGTTAGCTGATTCCTACTGTTTGCATGTATATCACCAGGATATGTAACTCTTATATTTCAAGTGTATACATATTGTGTATATAGGATATAAATAATAAAAAGGGGGGAAGAGGGTTTGCACATTCTGCCTGTTAGACAGTTCCTACAAACACCATTGTAGGAACATCTTAAATAACAATATGAAACTGTGTATAATATACAGTGATTCAAGAAACCAGGAGGTTGGAATTAACTGACACACATATGGTGAATAACTTCAAATTTTGAAGTTTTATCATGGGAGGCTTTTTATTTCTAAAATCTGTACTATGATTCAGCTGAAGATTTGCAACACCGTAAAGACACACGCATCAATCTAATCAAAGAGCTTAAAAACGTGACAGGGATTCTTTGAGTAATTTTAAATATATCTGAATGTATTATGAAATTTACATTTGTCAACAGGTTAAAGATTTGTGCAATGTCTAAAAGTAGAATGTGAATAATGCAGTTGAAAATTTCATTGCTCGCAGTATAAAGTTTTACCTAATACAGGAAGAGTAAAGCTAGATATGCTTTTCCTTTTTAAGCCTGCAGATTTTCTAATTACAGTGGATCTTTGGTTGGGATCATGTTTAAAAAAAAAAAGAAAAGAAAAAAAAAAAAAAAGGAAGCTTTCCATAAAGGCCAGTATTTATCACTGACCTTTTCAGAACACACTGGTGCTTTCATCAGGGGTATTATTATTATTATTGTTGCTACGACTGAATTGCCAAACTCTTGTCTTAGTTTTTGGAGCAAAATTTCATATTCTAACAGTCATAATAGCTACTGAATTCTTTTTTTTTTTTTTAATGTTAGTATGACTGTTAGTTTTTATTATTTGGCTGTTTAAAGCCAAATTCAGCTATTTAATTATGATTTAATGGGCACTGTTGAAAAATGTACAGTGTATTGTGTGCTTACTTGTCCACTTTTATGGAGCATAGCTTCCATATTTTTTCAAATGCTGTGCTGTAAAATATTGTCATTGCTACTTATGTGGTACAGTGTAGTTTTTCCTTTCATTTAAATAAAAGCATGGCACCAAAAGAATATTTTTTTTTTGTTCTCTTGCTTACCTCTAAATATAAACTAAAATTATCAGTTCACATTAATGTTTACATCTTGTTTCTTCTCATATTTCAGCAATGGGGAAATTGTAGGAAATATGAACCATTATAATTTCTTCTTTTGTTTCCCATCATTTGTCTTACTTCCATGTATAGTCTAGCTTTCTGATGTTACCAGAGGAAGGCTGTTGAAGAATTAAGCTTCACATTTCATTCTTGAGGACAAGGTGTTACCCTATTCTCTTCAGAAGCAAGTTGCACAATTTCAAGTCAACTGATAAACTTCTGTGGCTTCCACTGATCCAAAGCCACAAAAACTTCCTGGTCAGTGTAATAGGATTGCTTCAGCTTGAAAGGTTTTCAAGGTGAGCTGAAGTCTTACCTTTGTCAAGACACCATATAAAGCACCTGTGTGACTTTTAGTGAAATAACTTGTACTTGCTAGTGGTGCTACTTTGAACAGAAATGATATTAAAAAAATAAGGGGTCTCTTCCAGATTTGTAAGTTGGCAATTTTCCCAGCCCAAATCAAGCCCTTTTTGGTGTTCTGTGTTGTCCTGCTGGGTTGCAGAGTAAGAGCAAGGACTTGCTGAAAGGGGACGTGACATCACTGCACTGTCAACAGGCTGACTGAGCTCTTGGGCTAACTTACATAGATGAAGAATTTCAAATTTTCAGAGCTATTTGAAGGGTGTCTTCGAGAATACAGGAAATCTAATACTAGGACTTTTAATGCTGAATTGAAAACTACTCTGGATGAAAATGAATAGCTTTTCCTCCTCCCGAGAACTGGTTATTTTTCAGCCAGCTCAGTCAGTTCCCTGTACAGCATCACAAACAGGCTGACACAAGCAAGGAATTATGTTGGAACATAAACAACCAGTTGCACCCAGTAAAGCTATTTTTTCAGTGGTGAGCCCAGCTCAAAATTTTCATTTTAAAACAGCCTTTGTACAGATTGGCTTTAGAACATGCTTTGTTTTTTCTATCCTTTGGCAAGCAACTCCGTCCCTAAGAAACTTCAGCTCACACCCTGGTTCATTTGACAGAATATGACAGTACTGTGTGTCTGAATTTGTACAGAATTTCTGAATCAAAATATGTACTGCTGTGGAATCCAGTGCAGAGAGTTACACTTGGAACCAAATGTCTTGGATTGATCACCACACAAATGTGATGCAAAAAACAGCTTTGTTTCTCAAATCCAGCTGTACTGATCAGCTAGATGTCAGATGTCTTTTTTCTAACAACTTAATAAAGACACATCCTGGTAAGGGCTAACGCTTTAACTATTTAGATCTTTTCAAATGGCAAATTAGCATTTCTTTGGTGCCTTGTTACTAATTTAATGAGCTGAATAAGCAGCTTGAAGAATTGTGGCTATAAAGATCTATCTTGACAGCCATAGCTCTTTTCAGCTGCTTTTACATATTTCTAATTTAAAAAATTAAAAAATTACAACAATGAAATAAAAAAAAAACCCAAACACCATATATACTGTTATTCCAGGTATTAATGGCGGGGGGAGGAAAAGTGTCTTTAACACGGACAACATTTTTGTTCAGTTATGGGCAATTTGTTTCTAAAAGCAATCTGTTCCATTTAGGAAAAAGTACATGAAATGGCTTTGTGTATGCATACATACAAATGCACGTATTCCTTCAGTCTTGCTTACATACAGAATTAAAAAAATAGACTTTATTTAGACAACCACAGCAAAGAGTCAAGCGTGATGGGGAAGTTACTCCAGCTTATTTCCTTCTAGCAAGAAAGAAAAGCAGCTACATTGGTTTACACTCAGAATTTTTGGTCTTCCTAAGAGGCAGGGAAGCAAAATATACACGTTTCAGAGCTCAGTACAAATTCTTTGGGAGACGGGCTTCTTAACATAGACTTTTAATCAAATTTCTGAATTTAAGGATAATTATGAACACTGGACAGAAATGCCTGTGATCAGAAGCACTAATAACAACCAGGATTCAAGAAAACAGTACAAAGAAGTTGAGCATTCACTGAAAAATGTTATTTAAAACTTCCTTCAGACTGCTGTTCAACATTACAAACATATGGATGTATAAAATGCTTAGGAGTATTTTGTTATCCATTGACAAATTTATTTAATTTTTTAATTTTTTTCACATAAGTTATGTTTAAGTTCGCAGGTAATGGTATGTGAGCCTTATGGAGACACACTAAGTAATACCTGTTTGCACTTTTATGTCGCTGTTAATCTGTTAATGGAGCTGTGCGGAAAGACTTAAAAGCTAATATGAAGCTTTTCATCACAGCAGCTCTGTCTTATCCTTTCTTCATCATCACTGATCTAAATATCTGCAGTGCAAGACCTGGCAAGGCCCCACAAGCCTGCAATTATTTAAATTACTGGAAGCCAGATTATACTTTGGCTCAGTATTTTCTTGTTTAAGCTACCCAAAACTGGAGCTATGGTGCTGACGTAAAGAATTCTATAGATTATGCTAGAATTTTGCTGAACTGTCACGCCAAAGTCCTGGAAATCCTTCCTTGAAATGAGTAAAAACTGTTTCCAGAATAAAGTTTTAAACAGAATTTTTTCCAAGTTTTTACAAGAACACGTAAATGTAAAATGTAAATGGTTGAATGGCTCTGTTACAAGTACTGAAAAGCAGGGGATTTGCCTATTTTTAGGGTGACAACACAAAGGTGCTTCGTACAAACTGCTGGACTTGACTGGCAGATTTGTGCAAGGTTGGCATTCAGGAATAAGTCTAAGAATGCATCCAGCCTTGTTGACATTGTCTGCAGCCACCTGCAATGTCTATGAAATAGTCACAATTACTATTTTCTTTTCTGAGGCGTTCCAAGAACAGACTGCAGCACCCTGTTTTGTCACTAGGCAATGCAGATCTCTTCCTCTACTAATCCTGATTTTCAAGCTCTCTAAACCCCACACCCAGCAGCTTTGCTATTCGTGGGAGTTACCTTCTTTGCAGTAATGAGTAGGGAGTTCAGACAGGCTGAGACCATCTCAAAGACATGTGTCTATGCCTGAGCAAACAGTTGCAAACAACCAGAGAACAGGATCTTCCATCTGCCATCTTCCCAGGGGATGCTACTGTATGTGTCCACACCAAATACTTGAATAATGATTGCCCTATGGTGGACCTAATGGGTCCACCAACTACTGCTACCTATTCTTCCATACCTCTTCCTGAGAGGTTGGTTCTTGAAGACTTTCCAGAGTATAGGAAGTTGCTACTTCCTTCTGAAAGGTCCAACATTCTGAGCAGGAAACATAATAATGTAAAATTCCTAATTTACTCTTTCCTTTGGGTCCATAACTGGGGAGAAGCTTTACCTTTCTTTCATCCTGAAACTCATGCCCTCCAGAGATGGTCTCACAGATTTGGTCTCAGGACTTCCACTGAAAACAAAACTATTGCAAATAAGATGAGTAAAAGCATGTGTATGTTTACCTAGTGTTTTGTACGTTAAACAAAGTTTAAAATGGATTTCTATGTGTTCAGCAAAGTTATGCATACAGCTCTGTTTAGACAATTGAAGTCATCTTGGTTTTCTACACTCCCTCTCATTTATCAGCTGTATTGTATCATGTATACTGGGCAGCAGTTTCCTTTCTGTGACTACATTTTCTATTAAGCACTGCCTCCAAAGGCGACTAAGCAGCAAGTGACAGTTTTGGAAGTGAAGGGAGGGGTTTGGTGTTTTACCAGCAAATCAATCTTCCTGGGAAGTAACGCTGGGACCTGAACAGAAGGAACCATGGAGTGTTCCCCATTCTTTGCTCATCCCTGGCAGCATCACTGCAGTGCAGCCGGGCAGCCCTCCTCGCTGGACGGCCCTTGGGGCATTCATTTGTGTTCCTGCTCAGAAAGGCGAGAGGGAGAGAAAACAGCATGATTGCCCTCTGCGCTTCAGCAGATGCTCAGCTAAAGCGCGCAAGCAGAATTGAACTCACCGTCATTCTTCACATTTTGTGACTGTGAATCCAGTTCAGCTTCAGTCGAATCCCAGGCAACCTTCCCTGGATCTCTGATGCACGGCGTGCATGCATAATTAAAAAATAAATAAATAAAAATTAAAAAGTCACGTCTCTGCTTGTCAGAGCCTTGGCAGGGTGTGTTTGGGCAGGGCCTGCAGCACAGGCACGGGCTTTGTCCCAGGCTGGGATACCCTCGGCACGGTTTGCTGCACCTCCTCCCCTGCTGCATTCAAACACACAAAGCCGGGTGACTGCTCACCGTGGCGAGAGCGACCGGAGGGGCTCCCCGGCCGTCCCGACCCCAGGCGGTGCCGCCCCCGGAGCTGCCACAGCCCCCGGCCCTGCGGGAAAAGGGGGGGACACCGCGCTGTGGGGCCGGGCTGTGGGGCCGGGCTGTGGGGCCGGGCTGTGGGGCCGGGCTGTGGGGCGGCAGGGCCGGGCTGTGGGGTCGGGCTGTGGGGGCGGCAGGGCCGGGCTGTGGGGCGGTGGGGCCGGGCGGTGGGGCCGGGCTGTGGGGCGGCAGGGCCGGGCTATAGGACGGCGGAGCATCCCCGGCCCCCGCCCTGCCGGCGCGCTGCCAGCGCGGGGCGCGGCCATGCCCGGCGGTCGGGCGGGGCGGCCCCGCCGCGAACACAGCGGGCCCG
>JAWWEW010000006.1:21526826-21537221 GCA_035583185.1 Anabacerthia variegaticeps | reverse complement strand
TGCCTCCCTCGCCGTGTCCCTCCCGCCCCCGCGGCGGGGCCGCCCCGGCCCGCCCCTTCGGCTTCGCTCTGAGGCGGAGAGGGCCCCGGGGCGCCGCCGGGCGGGCAGCGCTGCGGGCGGGCACCCAGCGGGGCACCCAGCGCGGCCAGACAGACCCCGGGCCGGCCCCGGCCCCGCCGCCATCTTCGCCTCCCGCCCCGCCGGTGCCGGCGCGAACGGGCCGTGGGGCCCGCAGGTGAGCGGGGGGCTCTGCCGGGAGGGGAGGGCGGCTCTGCCCCCGGCCCGGCCCGTCCGTGGCTCCGCGGCCGCCGCTCCCCCGCCCGGGGCGCTCCGCCCGGCCCCGGCCCCGGCCCCGGCGCCGCCGCCCCTTTGTTGTGCCCGGGCCGCATCCCCGGGCTGCGGGAGCGGGGCCGGCGGGGCGGGAACCGCGCGTGGAGACCGCGCTGCAGCGGCGGGGGTATCGCCCTCAAAACGCGTTCATTTCTCGCCTCCGGGTGTTATTCGGGTTTCTTTATTTCTCTGCCTTTTGCTTTGGCTCCGTCGTGGAGCACCGCATAATTTAATGTCACCTTTCTGCCATCCGCGGCGCGGGCCGCGCTGGGCGAGGCCGGGCAGGGGCGGGCGGCGAGGGCCGTGCGGGGCAGCGGGACTGCCGGGGGGCTCCGCAGCGACAGCTGAGCCGGGCAGGGCTGCGGGGTGGATTACCGAGGGCAGGCCGGCGGAAATCCGTACGGGCGAGGCAGGGAAGGCCGGTCTGTGAGAGGACACTGACTTGCTGTATGTTCGAGCAGAAAAGGTTTCAGTCATAGAGCTCAGCCCTGCGGAGTTGGGTGAAGGTTTTCTGTTAAGGGCCTAACATGTTTAGTGCAATTCATTTGAGATAATGAACTGGGCGATCGAAGAGCGAAATGGGTGTCAGTGAGTGCGCTGACTGCTGTGGGAGTCGGCTGTGATAACAAATCCGGCCTACAGAGGTGTTTGGCTTTCTGTGAATTCCTTTGGTACAGAATAACTGGAAGATGATTGAGGGCACATCAGGAACGGGGCCGGTCGGTACTGACCGGCCCCGAGTGCCCCCCGGTCCCTGTGCAGGCAGAGCTCAGGGATGGCCTCTGGGCAGGCAAGAGAGTCAGATGTGGCTGTGGGATGGATTAGAAGGTGAAATAGCTTAATCCAAAATAGCCGGCTTTTTAAATATGTATGACTTGCTCCCATTCGGGTTTTCTGTGACAGGGCTCACCAGGATGCTGAGGTTGTGGGGAACGCATCGCAGCTGTCAGTGAAGGCAGTGAACCAACACTCCTAATTTGGCTCTGAGGTTCACTTTAAATGTGTCACTGCTCTCACAGTATGGCACTTAAGATTGGAACTATAATGTGTTTTATCTTGTATTTCAGAGTAGTTACTTTATATTCCTGGCCCAGTTTTCTGAATGTATATTGTATACTGTTGGCAAGTGATCTATTTCGGTTGATAAATAGCATAGGCATAATGCTTATTGTAGAATTTCACTACTGACTTGTTGTTAAGAATATTAAACTTTAAATTTTTATTAAGTCAATGTATGTGCATTTTAAATTTCTTCTAAGGAAGATAACTTAGATTATTTAATGCTAGTTTTAGATGCTTCTAGTTTTACAAACATTTTCCTGAAATAGTATATTAATATGCATAAGTGGATATAAATGTGTTTTAATTTTTTTTAAGAATGGTTTTCTACGTTTAAAACACCGTGATTCTTGCTGTTGGCATGTTCTTAGAACATGAGGAAGAACAGAACAAGAGTGAAGCCTCTCCCTGGAAGATTTATCAGGAGGTAGTCTTGTGTTCCAAAGAGCTCGTTTAAATGATATCTTGTTCATTGAAGCTACAGACAAAAGGTGTGCCAGGTTTGTGGCAAGAAGGTTTTTTCTTGGTGTAGGAAAACTAGGGGAAGATGATAAGAGGGAGTGAACAGGAGAAAGAAGGAAGGAATGCCGGTATGGAGAAGTGCTGTTCTGAAAAGACTGGGTCACGTAAAAAGGTTGCAGCAGAAACATGCTTGGTTGAAGGTACCTGAAATATTAAGCTCTAATTCTCATTTACTTTCATTTATACCTCAAGCTAATGCTGTGCTTCAATCATTCTTGAGTATTAGTGTTGGAGCTGATCAGATTGTGACGTTATGTGCCATATGTGCTGGCAGAAAGCAATACAGTGTGATGGACCAAAGATGCAGCTTGAGCTCTAATCTTGAGTTTCCCTGCTGTTCTTTGCTTTTTAATTATTATATTTTTTATGTACACACAGACATACCACTGAATGTCAGAAAACCTGGCAGATTTCATAGAGGGTGATGTGTAAGCCTATGTATATTTATCATTTCATGATAGTGTTAGAGGTCTGCTTATTACTTTGATAGCATAATGCTTATAAGACAAGTCTGAGCTCATCAGCCTAAAAAGCATCAGTTATGTGAAAATCTTCTCTAGTGGGTTTACTGTTCTTTTCTAGCTATTTGTGTTGCTCTTACAGCAAATGCCCACTAAATATTTCCATTAAACTGTTAATTCATGAACTTATCAGCCTACTTCAACTCGTTTTCAGAAGTTCAGGATCCAAACCAGGTTTGGGTATTATACTACATTTTTCTTTCAGTACCCCAAAAATGCTATTACTGATCTTATATCCAATATGGAGGGCACAATCATTCTTTATCCTGATCTATGTAAATGAAATTAAGTGTTAGAGTTGTCAAGGGCTTTATGTTCAGGACAAGCCTGTTATTTTAAAAGATTACAATGGAAAATGGAGGACATCTGCTTGCAGATGCTAGATTTTACTTAATATAGTTGTACTCTTAAGCAAATACTGAGTATTATGCTTGGTTTTTTCATCAATACAATATATAAATTATTAATTTTAAGACAAGCTTGAAGCTGTGTAGAGTAGTTTTCTGTTTGGACTTGAATCCAGTATATCCAGTTGAAAAGAAAGCTGGACTTGGTGTTCCTTTCTTCAAAGGAAGTCTTAGTCTGCTTTTTTCCTAGTAGTTTTCTGAGGGGGAGTCTTAGTATAGCTTTGCCTAAGTTTTACTTTGTCTTTTGACAAGGAGGTTAATTTAATTCATATAAAAACCACCAGTGTCATAAAGCATAAAAGAGAAGTGCAAATGCTTTAGGTGAGGTTGTGAATTAAGATGTCAATACTAAACTGCTGGTTACATTTGTGTTGAGTTTTTTTTCCTTTCAGTATATAAGGGTATGGTTGAAATTTTTCTCTGGGACTAAAAGTCCGTATCCAGTTGCCAAAAGGGGAAGTTGAAACAGTGCTACAGTGTAAGGAAAAAGCATCTTGTACAAGTTCTGGATCTGGATTTGTGGGTCTAGCTTTCTTTCCTGGAGCAAAGCTTTCTGCAAGCCAGACTTTAGTTTTTCCCTGTGACTTTACTAGCTGAGAGTGTGCTTGTGGTCTCTGGGTGTGTCTTTCATGAGACCCATCAAAATACTTGGCGATTGGAGTCTTTTGTGACGAAAATGAGAATTAAACCCAGCCATTTTAAGAAGTTAGGCCATTTCATCTGGCACAACTAGGTCTCTGTTGTTCCAAAATAAACTGTGCTGCTATAATCGAATGCTTTGCTCTTCAGATGTTCTGGCAAAAATTTATGTGGAAAAAAGTTGGCATACAACTGTGAGGAAGATGAAAAACTTGGGCATTTAGACAATAGTGCAAAACCCCATGTTATTAATGCCTAATTTTTTGTGTCCTTTTAAGTTCATTAGCATTGGTTTATGATGATCAGTGAGAAGTTTCACTGGATTATTTGCCTCTTCCCCTCCTCTCTGGTAAATAATTCATTTCTTGTTAATACTCTGAGTGTTCTATTTGATTTATTCAAACTTACTCAGTTTCTCTGCATCTTCCTCTAATATGAGATAGATAACTAGCTTATTAACTCCAGTTTTCTAAGGCTGAGGTATCTGAAGGCTGCATCAGCTCTTCAGATTGTCTTGGGAGCTGTGTTGCCCACAACTGGTTTATCTTTCAGCATCATAGTTGCTAGATTTCTGCATAAGTGAATGACTGCATGAGGGAATTGAGAAGTATTTTTATTTTTCCTTTTGAATCAAAGCAGGGAGAAGCTGGAAACTATAAGCTGTTGCTGTGGACATCATGCACTGTGTGGTCATCTCGCTTTGCTCATTTTTCAGATCACTGATGCTCCAGTGTCTCTCCTTGTTCCTGGAGATACTGCCTCCTGAAGAGGGTTCCTCACTGATACTGTTTTTTTCTGTCTTATTTGGTGCACTCTCATAATCAGTTTAAGTCGGGTTAAGACTGCTACTGCCAGAAAGCAAAGCTCTTTTAGTTCCCTGTGTCAGCATTAGGGGCCCTGTGTCCACGGAGTGCTTAACTTGCCCCTGGCTCAGCACACAGCCCAGGTGGGGGTGCTGTGGGGTGGCTGGGCATGTGTGACTGAGTGCAGAGGTGACAAGATGGACTGCCCCTTTCTGCAGTAGTAACATGGGATTACATGGACATTTTCCTGTTGTGGAGTCATACTCTTGTATATGAGAGTCCTGCTCCGTGGTGTTTTGGTTTGTGGGTTTTTTTGTTTGTTTGTTTTAGAGTTCCTTCCGTGCCTTGGCTGTGTTGTAGGTTTCTTCTTGCATCCCCAGATTGTTTTCTGAAGATCAGGTTGGGAGATAGAACTGTAAAGTCTTTTTAAGAATGTTTGACAACTTCTGCTTTAAGTCAGACTTGAGCAACCAGGCAAGATTTAGCCAGAAGCAGAGTTTGAGCTTTCGTAAGAGGAGTACATGCTACAACTCTCATATCCTTGGAGGAATTGTGTTGCAAAGGAGCTTGGACCTTGTACCTATGGGAGCTTTAAACAAGGTGACTGCTGGCCGCCAGGGCCCCAGCTGCAACTTCCCACTTTTCCTTTCTGCTGGCTGGACAGCTCATTAGACCACTGAGCCACTTGACGTGAGCTGGTGGAAAAGCTAAGGCAATGGCAGAAGTGTGGAGTGCTAAGGAAGGGCCAGGAACATGCAGTTGGAGGTGGGTGAGGGAAGGGGAGTTGGCAGTCAGTGGGCAGACTGTCTTAGGCCACCTTGAATCTGGAGCTTTAGATTCTTCATGAGGGGTGTAGGCAGAAATAAGCATCCTTATGAAGGAAGAATGAAGACCCCTGATTTAATTGTCATATACTACTTCAAAATTAAGGTAGGGAGAGAAGGCAATTTTAGTGTGCTTTGCTTTTTGCATGTATTAGAATGTGAGATCTCTAGGTAATGACCTAGTAACTGACTCTTATGATCTTTGAACTTCACTGTGTCTCAGGAAGGAAAATTTCACATATTGCAGGCTTGATAAGCACAATATTTTCACACTGTAGGAGGATTGGGGTTTTTGTTAGATTTGTTTATATGGGCCCCTGTATATGCAAAGGACAAATCAAAAAGTTGCAGATGCAATGTAAGGTCTTAATTATGACTTCATAGTCAACCTCTTAAAATCAATTAATTAATCTTGTAATTTAATTTTTGCAACACTATTACATTCTGTTCCATAAAACTGTATTTTTGTTAGTAGCCAACATTTGTTAATCGAGCATAAAATAAAGATACTGATCATAGCTTAAATTTCTTCCTTTTAGGCTGCCATCATGACGGCTGAAGAAACAGTGAATGTTAAAGAAGCTGAAATAATTAAGCTAATACTAGATTTTTTGAACTCAAGGAAACTTCATATCAGTATGCTGGCACTTGAGAAAGAAAGTGGAGTCATTAACGGCTTGTTCTCAGATGACATGCTTTTTCTAAGGTGGGAATTCTTTTTCTGGTGCTTAAATACCACGTATATGAAAACAGATTTGGACTGTGATTGAGTGGGCAGCCCTGTGCCACTAAATGGGAGATCTGAACTTGTGCCTCATCTTATTCTGCTTCCTCCTGATTCTGTTCTGTGGTCCAGCCCTGGAATGTGTTCCAGCTCTGGAATTGGTGACATGCTTCTATGAGCCACTTGGAGTAAGTGACTAGACATAATCAGCATAGGGTGAGCTAGATTTTTTTGTTTGCCTGTTCATTCATTTTAACTTGGTTATTTTTCTGGCACACCAGTGAATTTAAGGAGGAAGGAGTCTTAACAAGTGCCAATGTTAGTGCAGGCCATATTGGGGAAAGACCATAAGCAGGAACAGGATGGGAAAGCAAGACCTGTTGGTATCTGTGATGTGTGATCAGCTTACCAGGTCACATGGATCCAAGTGTGTAGTTTATTGACTTCTAAAGTATTTTTACAGTGTTCTAGTTCTAAGATAAAGGATGAGTGGCTTCCAAAGCTTTTCCCCAAAAATTTTATCTGCATTTCAAAAGAATACCTAGGTTTATCTTAAATTTAACAACATGAAAGGAATAACTTTTATCATCAAGGCATGAAGTTGGTGCAATTTACCATTCAGGATATTTTTTAAATATTTTTTATTCAATATTTTTTAAAATAATCATTGTAGATGCACACTAGTTTTCATCCTTGCTATCTTCTATTTCATGCCAAAGGTACATAGTAATGTTGCTGAAGCATGAGAAAAATCTATTCAGCTCTTCTTAAAACATTTAAAAATACATTTTATCACTGAGCAAAACTTCTCACCTGGCTTCCCTTTTGATTAAAATTATGAATATTGGCCTAAAATGAAATGAAAGAAGAATTACAGAAAAATGAAAGTTACTAAGCCAACTTGTTTGTTTCCTTCTTGGCTTAGCTGGACAAACTCATCCCTTCCTTGTAGGTCTGGGCCTTTTGTTGAGATATGGATTGAACTGATGTACCTGTTCAGTCCAGCCCACTGATGCTGGAGTTGGAGCTCTTGTGCTGGCATAGGTCCTGTCAAGCTGTTCCTCTTACATGGTTAATACGAGAGCTCTGTGTTTGTTCTCCCACCCCCTTTACAAAATAGGCCCAGCAGTATTCATACAATTAAAATTAATTCACTTTTAAGTTCTCTTTCATTCTTTGAGGTGTATTCATTGAATCAATATCTTTACTTAAACTCTTCAAGTAAGATTTTTTTAAAATAAGAATTACAGGTAAAGCAGGAGATACAGGACCATTTTGTCCCTTTTGATGTGCCTTTATAAGTAATTAATATTTGTCCTTCTAGTATGCAGTTACTTTTACAAAATGTTGAGGAAGTATTTTGTTCTCGCTATTAGTCTCATCAGACAGTCATCTTGGCATCTGTGCAAAGTATTAACTTTTCAAAGCAGGTTGATCGCTTGGTGTATTTAAATTATTTTTTATTTAAATTAGCTTCTTACTTTGAAAAGATTGTTCTTGTCTGGTGAATTCAAGGCATTATACTTTCTTTTACTAGGCAGTTGATTCTTGATGGTCAGTGGGATGAGGTTCTTCAATTTATTCAGCCTCTTGAATGTATGGAAAAATTCGACAAGAAAAGGTAAAATAGAATGTATGTCAGAGTTCAGTTTTTTAGCTGTGGATAAGACATTTTTAAAGTCTCATCTCTGAAAACAGTTCTAAATTTTTCACCTTGGTTTTTGGGGGGGGTTTTTCTAACTTGTATACTGTTCCTAAACTGTGTGCACGTGTTTTTAAACTTGACCTTAAAATCAGTGCGCACAATCTGTAATAGTTGTCATTTGCCATACACTTTAGGAATATGGTGCATGTTGTACTGTCTTTTAATAGATGGCTGCTCTGTCATATTTCTATTTAAGAAATAAGTGTGATTGCTATACTTATCTTTTCATACTAGCCTTCTGATATTTTTAATAGAACACTTCTGAAAGCAATAATGGAAAAAGACATTTCCTGTTAAAAAAAAAACGTTGCGGTTACCAATTTGTTAAAATTTGAGATCAGAGTTCTTTGTTGTGGCCGTTTCTATGCCTGATTCAAAAATTTGCTGTAAAAAAAAATACCCTGCATGTCTCTAAAGTTTAGTTTACCTACTGGAGCAAGATGTACAGTATTTCACTTCTCACCTGCAGATTTCGATACATTATAATGAAGCAGAAGTTCTTGGAAGCCTTATGTGTAAACAATGCGATGTCAGCAGAAGATGAGCCTCAGCATGTAAGAATTGTTTCTGGTTTGGGAATTATTTTTGTTGGCATGAAGTCTCCTGAGAAATTCTGATTAAAGGGAAAGTGGAAGCTCCCATCATTAAAGACACAAATTTTAGCTATTACCAAATGGTTTCATAAACACTGGAGAAAATAATCAATATCCTTTGGAAGTGAATGTGGCTCCCAGGTCCCAAATAGAATTGAATACAAAAGGGTTGCTTGCAACTTTGCAGAATAGATCAGTGACCATATGCTGTGTTTGTGGCCCTGATCTCAGATTTACTTTAGGCCGTTATGCTGAAGTACAAGGCTTTTTCCTTTTCCTTCCTTTCTAAAAGTATTCTGTAACAAGCCTCAGAACTGCAGAAATTTTTTGTCTTAATGTGCGCCAGGTAAAAGATAGCAATTTGAATTAATCTTAAACTTGATTTCTGTTGCTTTTGTAGAGAAAGGTCAGTTGGGTTTTCTTTTTGAGGGAACAGATGTGTTCACAAAGGACTTTTTCAGTTAAATGTGCAAACAGCAGGAGTTGAGGACTTAGGTTTTTAATATGGAAAGAGGCATTAACTCAAACTGGCAAAGAAGGTGTGCAGATTGTGAAATTAGTTACAGTTTTTCATTTATTTTGACAATACAGTAATGCCAAATTTCTAACTAAAATGTTACAAAATTAAAAATTAAGAATGCCAGTAGCCTCAAGATGATTGATTTTGGTTTCTAAACTGAATTGATTTTAATTCTCTCTCCCATTACACATACACTCTACTGCAAGATTTTCTCTTGACAGTGTAGAGAAAGTTAAAAGTAAGTCTGTCTTTGTAGTTGTAAATGGAAAGCGTTTTATTCCTTTAATCACTCAGTCTGTATACTGTTACTAGACAGCAGTAGAGGGGCAAAAAAATCATATTAATGTTCCTTATTTTGTTACTAAATGATTTGGCATTTTGTGAATGAAAGGCTGCTGCATTGAACTATCAAGGTAACGTGGATAAGTGTGGGGAAGTTTATATTTTTTAAATCTTTGTAAGTAAAAGTGCCAAATTCTGTGTATTTAACAGTGTTCTTGGCTCTTAGCTGTCAACAGGCTTTGTAACAAAGGCCTTTATGCATTTAGAGGTCTTGCTTTCTAAGAACTCTTGGAATGTTTTTAACATTTTTGATTGAGGAGCAGAATCTCAGTGTAAAAGGTGACTCAAAGCTGCTGATCACTGAAACTAGACCAGTCTACAGGCCTTTCAAAATGTATGCCAATAGCTTTTCATAGAAATAAAAAAGGGGGAAATAAGTCAGCTGGCTTTGAGAATGGAAGTAACCTTCTGCACTGTAATAGAATTCTAGCTGTTCAGCTACAGATTTAAAATTTTAAGCCTAACAAATCCGCAGTGACTTGAAAGCATTCCATAAATCTGTAGAAAGTGGGCCTGGATGGGGCATTTTAGGAAGTCAAAGCATCCAGGAATTTGTCTCTCTTGAAACTACATTTGCATCAACAATTTCAGACTCTATAGTGCATGCCTTTTTAATTACAATATAACCAGTAATAGTAATAAATGAATGGGAGCAGAGAAACTACTGCCAGTTCTTCAGCTGTTAAGGAACACGTGGCACCAAGGGCTCTGTCGGTGTTCATGTTTCTGCAGCTGGAATTCACGATGCGGGAGGCCGTGCAGTGCCTGCACGCGCTGGAGGAGTATTGCCCCTCCAAGGAAGACTACAGCAAACTGTGCCTGCTGCTGACGCTGCCGCGCCTCACCAACCACGCCGAGTTCAAGGACTGGAATCCCAGCACCGCTCGGGTTCACTGCTTTGAGGAAGCCTGTGTCATGGTGGCAGAGTTCATCCCAGCCGACAGGAAACTCAGCGAGGCCGGCTTCAAAGCCAGTAACAACCGCTTGTTTCAGCTCGTCATGAAGGGATTGCTTTATGAATGTTGTGTGGAATTCTGTCAGAGTAAAGCAACAGGAGAAGAAATCACAGAAAGTGAAGTGTTGCTGGGCATTGATCTCTTGTGTGGGAATGGGTGTGATGACTTGGACCTTAGCTTATTATCGTGGCTGCAGAATCTGCCAGCTACTGTGTTTTCTTGTGCTTTTGAACAAAAGATGCTTAATATTCATGTTGATAAACTCCTCAAGCCTACAAAAGCTGCGTATGCTGATCTTTTGACACCTCTTATCAGCAAACTTTCACCCTACCCATCGTCCCCAATGAGAAGGCCTCAGTCAGCAGACGCTTACATGACCCGCTCCTTAAACCCTGCCTTAGATGGGCTGTCATGTGGATTAACAAACCATGACAAGCGGGTCACAGACCT
>JAWWEW010000006.1:21471042-21526802 GCA_035583185.1 Anabacerthia variegaticeps | reverse complement strand
GCACTCCTTTGCCAATTTCCATTACCCAGGGGTACAGAATCTCAGCAGGAGCCTCATGCTTGAGAACACTGAGTGTCACAGCATTTTTGAAGAGTCACCTGAGCGGTGAGTGCAACTAGAGCTCTATTTTTACTTTGGCTTATGTTGTTGATGTTACTGTGTTCTTACTGGCACTGTAACTCTGAACATAATTGTAACATTGAAACATAATTTGGTCCCTGTACAAGGTGTTTTCTTCCTTACACTTTTATAATCAAAGTAGATTTTCATATTTGCTTTTGGGCTGTATAGGTTCAATCTGGGTTTTCTTGAAGTGGAAATCCTAGCACAGATCACCAGAGCGCTCTGAGTATGTAATAAAGCCTAGCAAAGATTTGTGTTCAGTATTACTCAATTCTTTCATTCCACATAAATGAACAGAGATAGTAGAATAGGTGTAGCTCCCATCTTCTTCCTCCATTCCATTCTGTCCTCAAGTCTCTGTAAATTTTGGTCCTGATATTCTAAATCATTAAGTATACTTGAAAAATTTCCTGGTCCCAGTGGAGTCAGTGGAAATGCCAATATCCTGTCATTGGAGCATTCCAGTATCACTTAAAATGTTACAATGGTATTTCAGCTTAAATATTTCCTAGGTATTTTCCAAACCAAATCTGAGTAAGGCTGCTGAACGTGTTACGTTTTTTGTATTGTACTTAGAGACAGTTGGGTTAATGCTATTAATAAGTCCTTGATTGCAATGTAGATTACAAAACTGACTTCTCTCCTTCCTTGAGAACTAAAGCCTGTATCAAAATTTGGCCCTCTTTTTACCTTTTGAGAGAAATGTCCTGGTAACTAGGAGATGTGATACTTGTCAGTTGAGTGTTTATCATCATGTTTTTGCCTGGCTTTTCTTTTGATCAGCAGCTCTGCCCCTTTCTAACTGTTAAATCCATGCTTCTCTAGAAAGCAGCTGCCAGGCTTTTTGGCTCTTGGAGGACCAGGTGGGTAACTAGCCCTGCCCTTGGGTGCAGTGGCCAGCAGAAGACAATTTCAGAGCTGTGGTGGTCAGTCCTGGCTGCAGCTGGTGTCTTACTAGTTTTGCCTTACAGCAATATTCTGCGTGTTGTGTCATGGTGAAGAGCAGCTGTAATTAAACTCAATAAAGAGAAAACAAACTATCAAGCTGATGTCAGTTCACTAATGATGAGGGAAATACTTACAGTAGCATATGTTTTAATATTTATCTTAATGCTTACTTGGAAAGGAGATATTTTGTTTGATTTAAAATCTTTGGGTTTACCAGCTTCTTCACAACTGGAGTTTTTTGTAAATAGCTTTTATGGAAGCATGCCTGGTGTTACATTTTTACAAAGTGTACCTCCTGATTATACTAATGAATTGTGAATTAATAATGTATCTCTTGAAGGTTAGGATTAGGTTATAGGGCCAGACCCATAGTTTTCAAGATGGCATTAAATTTATCAGAAGCAAATCCAACTTCAGATTGTATCCAACTTAAATGGCAGTATTTGCAAGGGTGGAAGCTGAGGTTTATGTAAATCTGGCCCTTGCTTCCTCTTGCATGTGTCAGAAATACGGTATTTCTCTTATAAGTTGTCTTCATCAGGCAATTGTCTTTCAGTCAGCTGAGCTACTCTTCTTATTGTAGAGAGGTGGCCAAAAAGTTTAAAATAACTTCCTAGAGAACTTTGCTCCAGATCGCTGCGTATGTGTGTTCTGCAGGTTTGCTGATGGCCAAACCATTTTGCAAAGAGTGCCATTCATAAATACTTAAAATACAAGAATGGTAAAACTGATAGAAAAATTTTTCTATCTTGCACTTTCAGGAATATTCAAGTTGATGAATGTTAAACATAGTTTAAGTTTGGACTGGTAGTGGTAATTAAAGTGATTACCTTAGAGAAGGCTTAAGTCACATAGTGTATAAAATATATTTTAATGCACATAATTGCTTTTTGGAAAATGTGGGGGGGGGAAAGCATATTGGCTATGCTTTTTGTTAGTTTTATTTTGTTTGGTGTAACCCCTTGCAAGTGGCATTTTCTTTCCAAGCACTATCTTCAGTTTCATATGACGTAAATAGTTTGCAGACTTGTCATCAGGTTTTACTCCAGACTGTTATCTTTCTCTACTTGATTTTTCTACTCTTAATTTTTCTCAGTTAAGCTTCTCTTCTTTTCCATGTTCTGCGAGAAGTGATACTCCTGTGGAGCCACAGCGTCCCATCGGCAGTGAGGCTTTGTGCCAGAGCTCAGCTCCGGAAAATGAACCCCTCAATGCAGGGCAGAGTCAGGGATCTGCCAAACAAGAAAAAAATGAGGTACTGGTTGTTTGTTTAAAAATAATGAGGCCCTTTGAGCTGCATTCTGATCACTTCATAATGATTTGCCTTTGTGTGGAGACCTTCAGGCATGACAATGGGTTACTTTGAATCTTGTCGTTACTATAGTAAAAATACCATATTGCATCTTTTGTAAGAAATTACTCCTTTTTCTCCCATTGTTTAAAGTTCTGCTGTCATTTGAGTCTGTAATGCAGCTGATGAGTGTGCCTTGTTGCGCCAGCAGTGTGGCTAAACTTCACTCCCCTTAAGGACTTGGAGTCAGTGCTCTGCTGCAGCAGTGTTTTGTGTGCACGTTGGGAGGGAGGGAAGAGCAGATGCTGAATTTGTAGAAGAGGATGAGGACAGGAGGTGCTGCGGTGAAGGTGTTGGCCAGGCTGTTACACAGAAGTAGAAAGGAATGTGGAACCCAGTCCAATTTCACATTGTTTTGTTTCCCACATCATAGTGGTGTGTATTTCTACCTGTGTGAGCAAGGAATGAATTTAAGTTTCTTGTCATAGCTTTATTTTTGCAGTGTTCCTGTAGAGACTGATTTAGAAGCCAGAGTTTATAGATTAGAGCTTCTGGGCAACAAATTTTAGGTTTGCATGTTAGTTTGGTAATAACAGCGAGGAATCCAAAAGATCAAAGCATTGAATCCAATTGTAACAAACAAGTATCAGTCAAGGAAAGAAGTATAGACAAGAAGGAATCTGTTGCCTAGAAGGATTATAACCCAGTGACTGGGTCATGAATTTCAAGTACAGGGAATAAATGTTTTCTAGACGTCTGATGATAACTTTGGAGTTTCTAAACTGGTATTCACCACGGGAAATCTAAAGTGATAAATATTTTGCAAATGCAACAGCACTAGAAAATCCATTATAAATAAAAAAATTTCTGTTTCAGAGAACAAAAAATCATAATGCAAGTATTGTTAATTAGAGGAAATGCAAAGACTCATAGTTACAAAGACAGACCATGCATGAATTGTCTGAGCTGAAGCAAGGCTGTCCTTATACAACCTATAGATGACAAAGCTGTCACTGTTGGTAACAATCAAAAAAACCCACCAAGGGTTTTTTTTTTTTCCTTTTCTATTTTTTTTCCTACTTGTTTTCTAAATATGCAGGTAAGGGGTTTTTTAGAAAATATAAGGAGGTTCTCTGTGAATAATCTGGCCTTGGACTAAAGTGCTTTTGTTTTCTGTTTGTTCATTTTTATCTTGTTCTCAGCTGTTGGCATTTGGAACTAGTGACCCAGAAAGTGAGGATTGGGGAATGCAGGAGGTAGCAAGTCTTGGGCAGCTGGCACTGTGGGGAGCTAAAGACAGTATGTAAAGGAGAAGAGACTCTGAGAAAGGAAATTTAAGTGTTTGCGTTTGGCCCAGAAAGTACAGAATTTTAAAGTTAGAACAGGGTATCAATTTCAAAAGTAAGATGTAACACTTGGATAAGCCACTTCAAAGCTGGGAGATTGACTCTGCAGCCTCATGGCAGGGAGGTGTCAATGCGACAGAAAATACTAAATTTATAGTGAAAGTATGACTTGGAATTTGGAACGTAGCTTACGTTGTTTTCTGACTTTTATGTTCAGTTTTCAATCATTTATTTGTTTTGATCTTAAGTAATACTTTGGAAGTTTTGTAGGAAAGAGTGGTCTCGTTCAGAATTATGGCAGAACTGCTTCAACAGTGAATAGTATAGGCTGGCAGTGGTTGCCTTTTTTGATATGTAAAGTGTGTCTGCTTTTAAGGAAGAATTAAATCATTACTCCTCAGAGAAGGATCTCTGGGCCTTTTGATTCCTGTGTTGAAGTAATGAACCAGAAAGTAAATACTTCGGTTAAATACCAAAATTAACTGTTTGATTTTCCTCTGTGTTTCTCATTTCTTTTCAGCTTCGTGATTCAACAGAGCAGTTTCAGGAATATTACAGACAAAGACTACGTTACCAGCAGCACTTAGAACAGAAGGAACAACAACGGCAGTTGTACCAGCAAATGTTGTTAGAAGGAGGAGTGAACCAAGAAGATGGAGCTGATCAGCAACAGAATCTTACTGAACAGTTTCTTAACAGGTTGGGGGAGTTTGTTGATTTTCCTTCTACCCACTCATATTCCTCCTTAAATTCTCATAATAACCTGGTGTGATGGTCTTTTTTCTTTTTTCCTTGTCATTAGATCTATCCAGAAACTAGGAGAATTAAATATGGGTATGGACAGTCTTGGAAATGATGTACAAGCACTTAGCCAGCAATGTAATGGGAGCAAAGCGAATGCATCTACCAATCCAGCAAGTAACTTCACACCACCACCTTCAGATGGCAGTCAGAGGACAGCAACTGATAGCCAAAATGTTAATACAAGCACTCCTCGAAAGTGTGGATCAGCCAATCAGATACCCTTTCCTGAAGAGTCACCTGTACAAGGGAACCAAACGTAAGCTATTTGAGAGCGTTCAGGACTGCAAATGTCCTCCTGTTAGCACTGTGGGAGTAGGTATTTGTATTTATCTTTAATTATCAAATTAATTTGTCATTCGGTAGGGGTATTTAGCTCATGGTCAGTGTTTTCTCTATATTTTTGTAGGTATTATAAAGGTTTTTTTTTTTCTTTGAGCATGTGTGAGACATAGTGGTTATTTGTTATGCCTTGCATTTTATGCTTGTTTTTCGTTTTAGACTGTTCACTCCATCTTATATGGATAGTTCTTGTTTATTTTGCGTTACACTAAGTTTCTGTAAGCTTTTTTAAGGAATGCAAACTAGATGGAGGGAGCAGCAGGGCAGAATGGGAACTGAATTTCTTCTGTTAACTAAAGGTAGTGCTGAACTGAAAGAAACAGTAATTTTTCCACCTCTCTGTGTGTGTATATGTGTATATATACATATGTGTGCATGTTGTGGAATGAAAGATCTTTTTAATTTGCATTCACTTGTTCAAGGCTGCACAAAGGGCAGCCCTTGTAAAAAGGGCAGTTTAATGGTAATGAATCAGACATGCATGACACTTGTCCTCAAATTAGTCAGTGCTGAGAATGATTGAAACTGTAACTTTAGTCTAAAAAATACTTACAAACAGATTTGTCCCTACTCTTCTTTTTTTTTGTCTTGTTGTGAATGTAAACTCTTCACCAAATGAAAGCAGTGTATCAGAACATGCTGTCACTCAGCCGCAGTTGGAAGACTCTGTGGGGAATTTAACTAGGCCAAGAGGCGATGAGGTGAGTTTTCTTGTCTTTTACAATTTGTGTTATCAAAAGATTGAGTATTTAATCCTGAGTATGTGACATTCTCTTACTGTTCATAGATATGTAGAATGAATTTTGGTTTATGCAGTACCTACAGAATCACATTGAGATTGGAAGGAACATCTGGAGACTGAATCTAAACCCACTGCTCAAAAGAGGGTTAATGAGAGCAGGCTGATTGGGTTTTGAGTCTCTCCAAGGATGGAGCATGTTTCACAACCTTTGTGGACTACCTTATCCCATGTCTGACCAACCTCCTAGTGTTTTTAAACCAACAGAAAATGTTGAAGTGGAATTTGCTATGTTTCATTTTTGTGCATTGCCTCCAGTCCTCTCACTGGGTACCACTGAGAAGAGTCTTTGCTCCATCTTATTTACTCCTCCTGTCACATATTTGTATACACTGGTGACATGTACACATTCACACCCTGAAAAGCTCTTCTGACCTCAAGGCCAAACAGTACCAGCTCTCTCAGCTTCCCCTTGTAGAACAGAGGTTCCAGTGGGCTGTCAAACACAAAACCATTGTTTTGTGTTTTCCAGGTTGAAACTTTGATTGTTGGACTCCACTCAGTATGGTTTGAAAAGCCAGGGAAATAGTTAGTAGGGAAATAACTGCAATAAGTGCATTCCAAAGTTTCTGCATCATATCAATAACAGTCAGTCTTAGAAAGATGGTGATGAAGTCACTAGGAGGATGATGTAATAAAACAGAGCATAATTTAATGATAACTCTGTTATACAGGGTGAAAATCTGATTCCATGTTCAGTAGTATATTTCTTTTAGAAACTGTGTTTATGACTTGGACTGTTTTCAGAAAAAAGGCCGCTTTGTTCCCCTTACACGTTTCACACAGGTCAAATGTGTTTACACAAAAATAAACTGTAGTATTGTGCATCTGAGATGGGTTGTTTAGAAGAACAAAAATGGGTGGAAGTCTGGACAGAGAGTGCGAAATGTTAATCAAATGTTAGCTGTAAAAGTGAGTTGAAGAAAAGAACTTGTTCAAGTGTGCTGTTCTTGGATCTGGAGCAGACACAGTTTTACTGATCTGTGCTTTGAATGCTACTTATTAATACTTTGGTACAGTAGCTTTATGTTACTCCACAAAATAGTCACATCCACTTTCAAATGTCCAGTTTTACACCAAAGAGCCTAACTTGACTGTTACCCTTCTACACAGGATGACAAATCAAAAAAGCAATTCATTTGCATTAATACTCTAGAAGACACACAGGCTGTCAGAGCTGTAGCCTTTCATCCCAGTGGAAGTTTATATGCTGTTGGCTCCAACTCTAAAACTTTGAGAGTTTGTGCCTATCCAGAAGTAATTGACCCAAGGTAAGAAAGCTTGTGTAATAATTTGTGTCATAGCCCTTCTTTGTCCTGGTATCTGTACATTTCATACCTTTGTTTTATTGTCATAAATAGAGCAATGCTCTCCTTGGAACTGAACTGCCAAACAAAATTAGATTTTGTGTATTTGTGGGCTATGTATTTGTTCTGTTTTGTTATTGGCAAGATGCATTACCGCGATACCACGTCTTTCCTTATAAAAATATTTGTCTCAGCAGGTGGGCTTTTCTACATTTACTGTGATGGCTTCTGGGTTTGATATTCCAGCTGCAAAAGTGGGAGAAAGCACATGGCAGTTCTCAAGCCAGCACAAGCTGGGCTTTATGAGATGCAGTTTCAGGCAGGAGGACAGACTTAACAATAGAGAAAACAGTATCTTCTTGAACTTTTAGAGCAAAAATTGCCAGAGGCTTTGGCCCTTTATTACTATAAACATTGTTTTATAGCACTATTTGTGGTTTACTGTGCACCTAGAATTTTCAGTTTTCTTTTCACTCATTTTTTTAATAGGAGGGGGAAAACACTTTTTTTCCCCCCTCAAATAAATATTGCCACATCAATAACCATCTCCTTATCTCTGCTCCACATGTTATTTTCTTGGAGTGGAGGGAAGTGCAAGCATTTAAGACTTGACAGTTTTAGAAAGAGCTACAAGTGTGCACAGTGATTTTATCTGGGACATCCCTCCAATTTAGAACTGATGTTCAGGCTTCTAAAGTGTTCAAAGAGTAATCTGATTTTTTTTTTTTCTCCTCCTTAAACATCATAAGTAAGGTAGCCTTTGAAGTTTAATTCCAAAATATTTATTGGCAATGTATGACATGACAAAAAAGAGGTTTCTCTGAAACCCAATGAAAGCCAGATTGCTGGTTGTTGGGACCACTGGGAAGGGTTAGAGCAACTCTGCAGCCTTAGTCTCTAGTTGCAGTGCACAGTCTGATGTGACAAGTGACATGGTGCATCTGGACAGGAAAGGAATAGTGACATTTCCTTAATTCTGAACTTATAATTCTTCCTCTTACTGTTGTTTTTGACTGTGCTTATAGTTTGCCTAAAACAATTCATCATGGGATTTACAAGTCAGCAGAGAGATTACATTTTTTTCAAGATACTTTAATCTTTGTAACAACATGAGTCTAGGTATGCCTTCAAAATTATTTGTGTTTTTCAAAAAGCTACAGTTGTGTAAAATAACTGTTCTTTGAAACTTTGTTGGCCTTCTAAAACTTTTTCAGATTATCCTTCAAACTGATGTATGATTCAGGGCAGGCTGCTTTGGAGTTGATTTGTTTCCTTTTTCTAAAGGTGTAATAGTAGTGAGGGGGGCAGGGTGGGCGTTTCTAAATGTTTGAGGTTAAACCCTGACAGATCACACATTACAGTTCTGCAGATGTTGCTCAAATAATCCCAGTGCTTCCATGCAGTGGATTGGCAATATGTGGTCTCTGAGCTGGGTAGATGGTCCTGTGTCCTGGCAGTAGGTGATTCTCAGCTCTTAACAGGTGGTGAATCCAAACTCAGAGCGCAAGATAAGGCACAAGGCCATTTAGAAAGCTCTGTAATGTGTTGAATGATCCTGATTGAGGCTAATCTGTCATGGATTTCCTCTCTGGCAACAAAATAGAATTAGCTTCCATGTGGATTTACTTTAGTATTCTTTACTAAAGCCACGTTTATCTCCAAAGTTTTTCAACAGACTTGGATGATTGTCTTCTGTCTTTTCTCTCTGCTTCTCCTGTTCAGGTATTTATAGTATGGTTTCTGAATTTTTTCAATAGCAATTTCATTTGTTGAATTTCTATTGTTGATGTTACTGGAGTGAACGTTAATGGAAGTGGGTGCTGCAGTACTTTATCCTAAGTACTTGACTTCTTCCTGCTATGAGAGCAGAGAAGGAATATTGTAGGAAGGTAATCAATTGAAATCAAGGAAACATACATCAGTGGGACTGCTGCTGTTATTTCAGCCACATGTAAAGCTGGTATAGTTTTGGAAATAAGAATGTGTGGTGTGTTTAGGTGCTGTGAAGATTCTTGCATTGACATAGAATGGTGAATGTCTCTTTCTGTCACAGGCTGCTGTATTCAGTTTCCTAGTAGATGAGTGAAGCTTTGCTAGAGTCATTTCAGTCAACAAAAAATATCCAATGTACAGTTCATAATGATGAATGCAAACGAGTTTTTTCTTTTGTTGTATGTTTTGGGTTACTTTTAATTAATAGCCAAAGAGGAAGCAGTACTTGACTTAGAGCAGCATTTTTCTGTCTTCCCAGGCAGGGATAAAAGAAGCATTTTTTGTGATCCTTTAATCACTTTAAGTGCTTGATGAGTCCCCCGTATTCTGACAGCAAGAATGGCATAGACAAGTCCTCTTTGGATAAAACAGCAGGCCTCAGTTTTTGTTGCAGTACTAGCCCCCGAGACAAGTATATGGAGCCCAGTCATATAACTATGCTGTCATACCAATCACAGCCCCCAGTTAGGGATTAAATCTGGTGGGTGAGAAACTGGAAGAAAAACACGTGCACAGAAGTTGAACAGGCTCCTGCTTCTCCCTTCAGGAATCTCTCTTTTTTCAATCTGCAGCCTGATAGTTTAGTCTCAGAGCCAGTCTAGCCATGGTAGCTGCACTGGGTGCTGCCATGGACAGTGTGTGCATTATGACCTTTTTTGGCTTAGTTATTAAGGTATATTCAAAAGTGGCAAGAGAAAAAATATGTGCAAGTGTGAAGGATGCAGAGAAAAATCACATCAGTTTAGAATTCTGGAGATAAAGTTTACTGTACTGTAGATAGTAATTACTATATTTTCTGTATCAACACTATAGATGAAGGGACTGCCTAAGTTCTTTTTGCATGTTCAATCACAAATACAATGGGAAGATGAGAAAAAAAACAAAAGAGAAAGCGAGATGGAGAAGATCCTTATGTCTTAGAACACACATATTTATGTTTCAATGCAAGCAGTTGTATGAATTTCATGTTACCCAAAATAATAGAAAAAGTGTTTTTATTTTAGAATACTTTCTTTTTATTTCTAAGAAAAACAAAGTTGATGGGTTTTCTTTTTTCTTCCTGTTTTTGCTAGTGCTTATAATACTCCTAAACAACCTGTAGTTCGCTTCAAAAGAAATAAGCATCATAAAGGATCAATCTACTGTGTGGCCTGGAGTCCCTGTGGACAGCTGTTAGCTACTGGTTCTAATGATAAATATGTGAAAGTACTGCCTTTTAATGCAGAAACCTGTAATGCAACAGGTACTGTGTGTATATTTAAAGAATTTATGTTCACTCATTTGTCCAATACTTGTCAAAACCATTCAAATTACATTGATTATTTGTTCAGTGGGTTTTCTTCTTTTTATTCTAATACTTCAATTTAGTCTCTTCCCTTTCACCATTACTGTAGTCTCTATCCAGCAAAGAGCCACTGAGTGGCTGGGGATTTTTTGGGTTGGTTGGTTGTGTTTTGGTTTTGTTCTCTGGTATTTTGCTCTCTTCTGGTAGATTCCCCCCATTTACAATAGAAGAACCAGATGTTCTTACCCAACTGTGGATCTTGATTGTCATTAGGACTTTATTTCCAATTCTAGTTCCCCTTTCTCTTGTCTAGATCTGTCATCTGTCTTCTCACCCATCTTAGAAAGGTTTCTGGCCTAGCAAATACTACTTTCCATGCCCAACCCTCCTAATCCATACACAGAATATGGCACTTACCTTATCTGTTTTGAACTTAATCTGCCTTGATCTCTGTGGTTCAGTGCTCTCAATGACCTTTCCCTCCTGGCAGAGAAAGCCTTTTGAGTTTACCAGAGTTTACAAAAAGAAATAAATATATTCTGTAAACTTTGGTTGCAATTGTCTGTGATGATGGTCTTTGTATATTTTGCAAAGCGTTAGTAAGTAGGAAGCTCAAGCAACACTCAACAACAAGATTCTTAGGGATTTTATTTAAACTACAGTAGCTGAAATATTGTGTTCAGTAGAAAGTGCACAACAATGTTTGTACTTGGTAGCATACACACCCTTGCCTAAAGTATTCTGCATTATCACTGTAGCTGCTCTAAAGAGTGCAGCACTAACAAACAAAGCATGCCTCATTTTGTTCCTTGATTTTTAAATTATTTTAGGACCAGATTTGGAATTCAGCATGCACGATGGGACGATCAGAGACCTTGCTTTTATGGAAGGCCCAGAAAGCGGTGGTGCTATTTTAATAAGTGCTGGAGCAGGGGACTGCAATATTTACACAACAGATTGTCAGCGAGGACAGGGCCTGCATGCCCTGAGTGGTCACACTGGTGTGTATACTGTGGCTGCTCTCACACTTTCTAAGCCTGTATTATATTCTAATGAAGTTGTTGGGTTGTTTGGGGCATCTGGGTGTTCAAATCTTTGTCATTTTCTTTCTAGCTAGGCTTTTTTTTCCTCTCCAGATTGCTCTTGAAGTATTTTGAGGGGAGGTTGGGAGTGTTTGTTTTTACATATGTTGACTGTTATTTTAATGGAGAAGAGTGCATGCCTCATTCCAGAGATGCAAAGCTGGGTATTGCCTTACAATGGTCATCATGCAACATACAGGTTTTTCACTGGATAGTTGAATCTCTGAAAGCAAAAATACAATCTGAGCTGTAGTATTTCAGCATTTGATTAATGATGGTTAATCACATTAAGAAGTCATCTTTTTCACAGGTCATATTTTAGCACTTTATACATGGAGTGGCTGGATGATTGCATCTGGATCCCAAGACAAGACTGTAAGATTTTGGGATTTGAGAGTACCAAGCTGTGTTCGTGTTGTGGGAACAACGTTTCATGGAACAGGCAAGAGTTGTTATCATGCTTCTGATCATTCTTGCATAAAAATAGACTTTGAAGGTGGCAAGGTAATATAGAGAGAATGTAAGGGGCGTTTGTGTCACAGAACGGAGGCTTGGCTTTAAAAGAAAGAAGCTGTGAGGAATCTTTACGTGTGGGTTTTGTTTGTTTGTTGTTAAAAACATTTCCTTTCAGAAGCTGGGTAGTGTTTTTGCCTTGTGACTGTCAAACAGACACTTCTAAGTACATTCAGATAAAACAAGGTAACTGAAATTCTTTAAACCTTAAGCCCAGAGTGAATTCCTTGTAGTACTTCACATTATTTCATAAAGTAACTTTCTTTCCTGTGACAGAACATGCAGCTTTAATAGTGTCTTTGCTATGATTCCAGTGTGACCAATGGCTTCAGAGTTTTTAGTGCTAGAACATAATTTTCTTACCATAAGGTATGTTCACGATAAGTTTAAGCCCACTGTTCAGTATTCTTTTAGAGTGTGTATTGTTTAAAAAAAGCAGTTGGCTATTTGCACAAATGTGTGTAACTGCAATGCGTGACCGCTGGGGTTTTCCTCCTCGTGCAGGCAGTGCTGTAGCCTCCGTCGCTGTGGATCCCAGTGGCCGACTCCTGGCTACAGGCCAGGAGGACTCCAGCTGCATGTTGTATGATATCCGTGGAGGTCGGATGGTGCAGAGCTATCACCCCCACTCCAGTGATGTTCGCTCCGTTCGCTTCTCCCCGGGCGCTCACTACTTGCTCACAGGGTCGTACGATATGAAAATCAAGGTGACAGACTTGCAAGGTAACATGCTGCAAAGGATCATAGGTTCACTTTCCATTTGGTGCTTTTAATACTGAAGTGGAGATGTTGGTTTGAAAATCAGGTCTTACTTTAAAAGGGGGAAAAAATAGTAGAGCTTTGAGGGGTTTGATGTATCTATATGTGATTGTGTCTTTTGGCAATTGGCTAGTTGTGTTGCTAAAAGTGAAGGCTATGAACTAAATCTTGTTTGGGTTAAAAAATTCACACCATTGCCTGCTGAGGTGGCTGTTGCTTTCAGATAACATTCATAAAATGACCCTTTATAAAAAAGTATGTAATTGTATGTAATTTCTATTTTTATTTTAAAAAGTTGAGAGGGGATGCCAGGTATGTTTAATTTACTTGATTTTCTTGGGCCATTAATCACCTTGTGTGAAAACAGTGAAGATCTGCATTTTTAAATTGTACTATGTCCAGTAATGCCTAAAAACTGAAACACTGGGGCCTTATGTTACACTGTGTGTAAGTGAGAGAGAGGAGAGTCAAGTGTGGTTCATAAGATGAAATACACACAAGCTTCACTAAACAAACAGATGAAAAAAAAAAAAACACATCCAAGAGTTGAGGTATTAATTCATGAGGTGATTAATGATTTCTGTTCCTTTGCCGCAGGAGACCTGACAAAGCAGCTTCCTCTGATGGTGGTAGGAGAGCACAAAGACAAAGTTATCCAGTGCAGATGGCATACACAAGATCTTTCCTTCTTATCGTCATCTGCAGACAGAACTGTAACCCTTTGGACCTACAATGGTTAGAGTGCAAACAAAGGCAACCTATGCAGCTAAAGCACAGAGACCTGAGACTACAGAACTGTCAAAACAAGTAATAATAATGAGGCATTGAGAGAGCAGCAGTTGAGCAGGAGAGTGTCTTATCAAGAAGAGGGGCACTTGTCACTGATTTTTCTGGTTTCTAGGAGGTCTTGGTGTTTTTAGTATATTCTTTTGCAGTGCTTCCAGTCTTCCATGTTGAACTCATGCTGCTGTGACCTATTGTAGTCTTGTTGCCAAAGTCTATGAGGAGAACTCTCTTATGTTGTTGGTGTGCACTCAAAGTAACATGAATGATGTGTTTACAGTTTGGTATTAATTGCATTCCTTGGTCTTTGCCTCAATGAGAATTTTGTACAGAAACTTAAGTTGAGCAACACTTTAATCAAGTCTGTATGTAATTAGTTACACACACGTGAAAGAAAAGCTACTTCCACTGTTTTTTCAGGTTTATTGTATTCATCACTCCTCAACAAGAGATCAAACGTTATAATATCTCCACAATTTCAATGTTTTTAGTAAAAACATTTGAACTTTAAGGGTTGACTAGGCAGTAACCACGTCTTGATTACGGTCCATTTATATAGTGTGGGGTTTTTTCTTTTCATCTAACCTGGGAGAAATGTTGCTGTTTTTATTACGACTTTGTTTTGAGCAAGCTAACATGTTGGAGGGGAGAAAAGTAAAATATTGACTCTTTTCGGCAGAAACATGTAATATTTTACTTTTTGAATGCAACAGAATACCTCTGTGTATAATGTACTGTAGAAAAGAGTGGATTGGCAGCAGTTGTCACAGTGAGCTTAATGGCTATCAATTTTTCGAGTAAAAGGGATACCATTAATGCTATAATAGAAACCAGCATGGCTTAAAATGCTATGTCTGCATGATAATTTAAGAATTGTTTAAATTCCCAGTTCAGAAGCTTATCTGAATTTTATTTCTTGCACTGTTTATGTATGGGGAAACTGCAGTTTTATTTCTACAAAACTTTAGATTCTAATGTTTATGTATTGTTATATTTTCATATTGTACAGTTCCTTTTACTCTTTAAAATATAAACCTTAAACTTTAGGTTATTTATTTATTTGAACTGCAGTTAAATTTTGGATTCTCTTGGTTCCTAAATTATATGTGCACTGTAGCAAGCATTTTTAACTATCGTATAAAAGTGGAAAGGTAACTATAGAAGTGTATCTGTGCTATAATCTCAATAAAGACCTCCAACACCTGCACCCATATTATCTGTCGGTTTGGATTCTTGGTTTATAGTTCTTTGTTGCAGAGTCTGACATGTGGCTTGAATAGGCTAGAACTGTAAAATACTCAATACTGCCTCCCTGTATCTGCATCTGAAAATCCTGTTTATTTTTCTGTGTTGGATACATAACGCTGCTTTGGAGGAAAATAGCGTTCCTCTGTTTTATCTTCGGACAGAGCTGGCAGCTATTTGAATTGGCACAATCCCGTAAATGCTGACTTCCTGACCCTAGTTTTATTCCAGCCTGGGCCCGGTTCACAGCCCTTGTTTTACAGCAGAGCCGCGAGGACCGAGCTGGCGGTTGTGGGCGGTAAGCGCTGCTCGGGGCGGCGGGAGGGATGGAGCCGGTGGGAGGGCGGTGGGAGGGAGGAGGGATGGAGCCGGTGGGAGGGCGGTGGGCGGTCCCTGAGGCCGCAGCTCCGCGGCCGAGCCCGGGCGGAGCGGGTGCCCCGGGCCCGGGAGCCGCAGGGCCGCGCCGGGCCGGGCCGGGCGGACACGGCGGGTTTGCTGCGGGCCCGCAGGTACGGCGGGGGCCGTGTGGGGCCGGGGCGGGGGGGACAAGGCGGGGGAGCGGCGGGCGGGGCCCGGTCCGTGCTGAGGGGACAGGGCCGGGGGCCGGGCTAGGCGGAGCGGCAGCGACGGGCACGGGCCGTGGATCCCCCTCGGCGGGGCAGGGCTGGGCTGTCCGTGCGGGGCCTGTGTGGGAAAACAGCGGGGCAGGCGGGCGGGGAGGAGCGTGTCCCTTGGAGAGCAGCCGGGGGGTGGCGTGGCCCTGCTCCTTCTGAAACAGTGCCTAAGGAGTGACCCACAGGGTGACCGAAAGCTGAACTTTGCGCTGTTAACTCAAAGATACGTGTCACTTTCCACACCCCCGCACGCGCTGATGAAGGAAAGCCTGTATGTGCTTTACGTGTACGACTAAAGTCATTCCAACACCACCTAAACGTGAAATACCATCGATTGAAACCACCTGTTCCCCTCCCTCAAACAAAACAACACAAATATGGGTTAAGAGGGATGGGAGGTCAGAGAGACGCCACCTTTGTCCCCGGGGCCAGGCTGTGCTTATCTCTCCCCTCCCCTCAGGGATGCCCCTGGGTCCGGCTCAGCACTGGAGAGCCATCTCCCACTGCAATGTACTTGTTGCTGGCTGTATTATTCGTATTGTTGTGTTCGTGTGCTCCCGCAGGCAATGTGTTTATCACCAGCAATTCAACAAGGCCCTGTGTTCCTGTTGCTCAGCAAATGACACTGTTTTGCACGTGAGAGTGACTGAACTAGCCCGAGCTGGTGATCTGGCCGTGAGAGTTCACTGGGTGTGATCAGACTCGAGTTTGTCTCACTGTTTGTGAATCCAGGGTCGTGGGGGCTCTCACCAGTGTAACCACGCTTACAGTGCTGACTCTGTGTTTCCCTTGTTTAGTGCCAAACTATCCATCCCTCAGAATCCAAGTGCAGCTGCCCCCAGCTTCTCTGTTTTCTGAGGAGCAGCTGGAACACAAGGGGAGTTTATTTTCATCTAACTCTCCTTCCTCTTAATGTGACATAAAAGTTGGCCTTACTGTTAATGTGACACACCTGCCCTGAAGCCTGGAGGATTATGCACAGGTGCTTTGTATTTAGCAACACTGAACTTAGTTACACCTGCTTATATTTATGGTCAGTTATATTGATCCAGTCATGTGATACCCTTCAATTGTTGTATAGTATTGCTGATGTTTTCCTTGGGGAAAAAAAATTGAAGTGAAGTTTAACCTGTTTAATGGAGAATTGAGTTTTTAAACAGCACCAGAGAATACTTCTTTTGTGTGAGATTGTTGCATTTTTTTCATACAGCATGTTACACCCTGACCTAAATATCTGAATTTCTTGTTACATGCAGTGATACAGGATGCTGTTTCCTCTGGTATTGTGTGCAGTGGTGCTGATAGGGAGCGGTAAAGTTCAAGAAGATGAATGGATTGACCCCACGGATATGCTCAATTATGATGCAGCATCAGGAACAATGAGAAGACCTTACAAGGTAGGAAAAGAAAGGATGTATGAATTCATGTCTCCCCCAGACAATCCTTCAGCCACATGCTGTTGAAAAATTGCTCTTAAATTTGACAGTTAATAATGATGATAGAATTTTGTTATTTTTAAGGTCTTTCTGTGTTGTATCTGAATGCATACACAGAAAAGTCTTTTGTGTCCGTGGTTAAAATTGCAAGGAAAAAAGTAGAGATCTGTGTTATGGTAGTTAGCTCAGGACCTTTTCCTGTTGAGTTTCTGTTGCACAGTGATCCAGTCACAGCAACCAGGCTTTTTGTCTTTTCACAGGTGGTGCTTGATTTATGCTTGATTTATGCAGGTTGTGGCACCACAGTTGCTGCTCTGAGAAGCACTGGGTTCAGCTAGTTTCTCAAGTATAGTATGAAATACCTTGAAAATGAAGTTCCTAGTTGATAAAAGCTGGGGGAGTCAATGATTGTGTTTTATTTTAATTAACCATTTTCCCATCACTGTGTTAACAAACCCCATTTTTCATGTGAGAATATCGTGAAAGTCATAAGTGTGTTTCGTAATGCTGGGCATTGGTTTTCAGAAGGAATATCAAAATAGGGATTGAGTGCTGTACTATCAGTGATTTACTGAGGAGAAGATGAAGTAGGAAAAAACCTAGTTTTAACAAGGTGAATCACCTCAGTTGTCTTCTATGAGGGATGGACTCTACATTATCATGAGATGCATGTTTATCTAGTACATATGTGCACACGTGGCACTGTCAACTGTGGTTGGTTGTATGGGTGCCTTTGATTTTTGTCATCATTCAGCTTTCAAGTTCAAATAATACTATTTAAAGACTTCAGAATGTAATTTTCTGAAGCTTAAAAAAAGGCAGACTTCTTTATTTCTCTCTTCAGCCTCCACCTGCCTCAAGTCCACTTGAGAGTCATTTGCATCCCTAAAATTGAGCAGCAAGCTTTGGAGTCTTTAAACTTGGAGCCCAACTGCTCTGGCTTTTATAAAAAAAGTAGTAGCTTTACTGTTGTCTCCCATGAAAATAAAGCTACATCTTAAGGGAGAAAAGTGCCTACTTTAAGTTAATCCATCTTTTCAGGATTTGTTTTCTGCTCTGCAGTGAGTTTTTTGGTGGGCAGGTTGTGTGTCCAAGTCCTCAAAGTCATACTTGGTTTCAGCATGAGTTCACTGGTTTGTGCACTGTTGTGCTCTTTTAGGGACTTCCCTCAGCGTGCACTCCTGGTTGTGTAGCAGCAGCACTGCTAAAACTGGGCATAACTAACAGGAAACAGTGTCCTGGAGCAAAGAGGGAATGTGAAAGGAAAGGCATGCATTCCAGAATGGTGGTTTGTGTTTACTTGGAGTCTGGCTGGCTGCGTGGCCTGCTGCACTGGAATTTATCTGGCTGGAAGCTGCCCCTTTGCTTGCTGAGTCAGTTTTTAGCCAGTGTGATTATCTAATCTGATGCACTGTGGGGGTCACCAACACTCAAAGGAGGGGAAAGGGCAGGTGGGGGAGGACAGGCCTCACCTTGTGAAGGCAACATGCATTTACATAAACTTAAAGCAGTTATCTGTCCGGAGCCTAAAATAACAGCAGAGAGGCAGCTGGAGTATCACTGGGAGAGTATTAGCAAAAAAGATCAGCACTCAGATTTCAGCTCCTTTGTCCCATTTAAAGGGATCTACAGAAGTGTAACAGCGCATCTTTGATCAAATTATTGGGTTCTAAAAATATGTGTTTTTCTTCTGTAATTTTAGGCAAACTATCATGAGTCTGAGGATAAGACTTTGGATACTGCTGGTACTGAAATCTCACCAAGTTGTTCCAGGGCAATAGATTCCTTGCAACAGAAGGTTTGTCACAGAACTTCAGAATATTTTCCAATCTTTAGTAGTTTGTGCTTTCTGACGTTGCTTTTCTGGATAGTCTAGAACAGGGGCATGGCTGGTATAATTTATGAGAGACTACGCTTTATGTAGAGGGAACCTCTTTATTCAGAGGAGAGACTGGAATTGGTTTGAGCTCCATTCCAAATTGCTGCTCTGCCTACCAAGGTCTGTTTCCTAAAGCATTTTATAGTATAACAAAATCCATAGGAGCTCGGTGCTTCTCTTCAGTGTCAGCAGTTTAAATGTGTGCTGTTGATGTTACACCATGCTGCCAAAAGCTGCAAAGCCTGTTGTCGGATTGTTCAGTCCTGTGTGGTGTTCAGGGGAGGGTTGTGGGCACAGAGAGCACAGTGATGTGTGGTGCTGCAGCTCCTGGGGCTGTACCAGTGCTTCTGTAGCTACTGTGGCACTCGCTTGCCTCAGCCATTTGGGTACCCTGTGGAATATACGTAATTTTAATGTTGTTTTAGTTACTTAGTATTTTTTACAGTTCTTTTTTTTTTCCTCTCCTGGTGCAAACTTAAAATGTAAGGAGATCCAGATGTTCATGGGTTTTTTTCTAGCCTTACTGAGGTTAGTATTTGAATATTGTTAGCAGATCAGAAATGTCCAGTACTGGCCAGTCCCATGGGAAGTAGCATCTTCAGTAACTGCATATGCTTTTTATCTGGCATACGAATCATGGGATCATTGCTGAACCAAGGAAATGTCCCTCTCTTGATCCAGAGTTTGATAGGTTGGTAGGGTTTGCTTTTCTCCTAGGAACAGGCTGGTTTGAGCAAAATGAATAAAAGTATCTTTTGCACAATTGCAGATTGCAGAATGTGAGAAGAGGAATGCCAAATCCCAGGAGAGCCGTAGTTTTTATATTTTTAAGCGATACTTGAATAAGATTTTAAATGAAGCTGGAAAGCTTGGTCTTGTAAGTATTTGAACAATCATTTAAAAAAGTTAATTGGAATTCATATTACTACTTTATGTGATTTTCATGTATTGATTAATTATTCTGGCATACCTTAAATTAAAATGAAGAGAAAAGGTGTTAGAAGTCTATGCATCCAGTACTGCTCGGGAGATACAGTGGCCATTTGATCTGTAAAGCATCCAAAGGAAAGCTATGTGAATTCAGTGTATCTAAATACTGATTGCTGGGATGCAGCTGTAGTAATACCCTGTTCAGTTCACATTAATGGTTGTTAAACTGGAAAGAGCCAGATTTGGATTGTTTGTTGTAGATCTTTTAGGCCTGTGTTGTAGGCTCTGCCATGGTAACCAGCGGAGGGTGGAAGTGAGGACAGGTAGCCTGGGAGGAGTACAGGTAGATTGTCCAAGTGGTCAGGGATCAGGCTAGGAAAGCTGAAGTCCCGATAGGATTAAACCTGGGCAGGGACATCACCCTGGGGAAGGGATGCCATCCAGAGGGACCTTGACAGGCCTGAGATGTGGGCCCATGCAAACCTCAGCAAGACCAAGTGCAAGGTCCTGCACATGAGTTGGACATTTGCAGGCACAGGCTTAGTGGAGAATGGATTGGGAGTAGCCCGTGGGAGAAACACTTGGGTGTACTTGTGGATGAGAAGCTCAACAGGACCTGGCAATGTGTGCTTGCAGCCCAGAAAGCCAACTCCATCCTGGGCCGCATCAAAACCATTTGGCCAGCAGGCTGAGGGGAGGGGATTGTTAATGAGCCTTGGTTCCAAAATCTTAGTAACAGGTGGTATAACTCACTTCATGTATATTAGTTTTTTGCTGTAGAATTGAAGGAGTACAAACCAGTTGAATTTGAGGATCATACAGTTTAGAAGAATGAACAAAAAGGATATAGAATCGTAGTGAGCCCCCTGTGTCATATTTTCATCCTGCAGTCTACTTCAAAGAGGTTCTCATATAGTATCAGGGGTTTATAGTCAGGTTTTTGCCTAGGGATGCACTTCTATTTCCAAATAAGCAGCTTTTAAGTTGTTTTGCTTTGCTTTTAATTCAGCCTGAGGAAAACGTGGGACAAGTCCATTACGATGCTGAGATCATCCTTACAAAACAGACATACTCAGATATCCTCAGGTTTCTCAATGAGGAAACTTGGCAGCCAGGTGCCATGGATGATGCACTTAGTGATATTTTGATCAATTTTAAGCACCATGACTATCAAGCTTGGCACTGGAGATTTGAAGACACTTTTGGAATTGACCTATATAATTTGTTTCTGGTAAGAGAATAAAGGGCAAGTTGTTGTTTTTAATTGCTGTTTTCACCAGTTTCTCTGGACAAGTCAATTAATATTATCATCATAACTCCGCACATGAAGCAATTATTTCCATTATACTTTCAGTGGGTCATGGGTTTTTTTCATGGTTGCTGAAGGCAGAGGAGATGTATTCACTTTAAGAATGCAAGTTTTTTATTCTTGTGGTCATCTTTTCTTGTAACTTTGTGGGTTTTTTTCTGGTATGCTTTTTTTTCTTGTGTTTTTTATCTGTGCTGCCTGACTTATTAGGCTCTAGCACATTCCTATAACTTGAACTGACACTTCATGCATTACAGATTTTCCAGGTTTGTCTGTTGTTCAAGTAGATGCTGAAGCTGTTGGCTTTTGCAGGAGTTGGAATATATTTATACCGAGACAAGTATATATTTGAACTCTTATAGGTCAGAGACTCTTGTGAATTTTATGGAATAAATTGTATAGTGCTGGAGAGAAGAGCATCACTATGGAATTATAAAGGGCTAAGCTGAGGATCTCGAATAAGATGAGGGTTTCTGAATAAATCTTTACAATTCAGAATATGCTGTTTTATGCCAACCTAATCTTGAAAGGAGCCTGGCTAGATTTGAGGGGTCCATGGAAGCCAAATCACAAGAACAAGCTGTTGGTAGCATTATCTCACTGTTAGGGGTCCTCAGATGGAAAGAGACTGTAAAGTGCATCTCTGGAGTCTTGCTGCTGTTACCCAAACTGCAGCTCTGTCTCTTAACCATACATGCAGGAGTTCTGTGGTTCATACCAGGCACATACTACTCAACCGCTGACTTACACTGATTTTATAATTTAAAAGAATGGTAGGTAACATGATAAACATCGTAAGGAACAAATAACTAAATATCACAAGAAAGAAATGAGCAACTGCAGTGTAAGGCTGTGATAGGAATGACTAGTAATGCCATGGAACTGTTCTGCCTTGTACTGCACAGGTGTGCTGTGACAGCAAGGAAAAACTCTCTCAGCTCTTCTGTGTAAATGACACTAGCAAAGACAAAAGTTGGAAGTTCTTCATGTGTACTGGCAGTAAGCTTGGAAAATTGCAAATCTGGATCCTAATTTGTTCCTCTTTTCTTTTTCAGCTACTCTTGTGCTTAGTGTGCATTGTAACTGTAATAGCTACAGAGCTCTGGACGCATATTGTTTGGTTTGTTCAGTTAAAACGTGTTTTTTTAATAAGTTTTTTCATCAGTTTTGCATGGAATTGGCTTTACTTGTATAAGGTAAGTTCTGTAATCTTAATGTCCTTTAGGCTTAAAATTTTGCACTTTATGACGGAGTTAAGGTTATTTTTTTCCTTTAGTTAGTTTACATAAAGATTTTAATTGACCACAAAATAAATAAAGGGATTAGCATTTTATTTTGCATGTTGATGGGTGTGTTAGGCTTAAAGAACAAAGGAAACCCTGGCAACTTTATCCTGCTGTAGTCAAAGTTTAACTGCAGCTTGTCAGACCCAGGAATAGCAGAGTGCCAGAGAGCAGGATGGCTCTGGAACGGGAGTGGAAGGCCTGCAGAGGGCTTAGATTGAGGCAGGGAAGAATGGCAGTTTTGCAACAGATAATTTGACTTAATTTTTTCTATTTTATTATAAGTTGCAAACTGCAAGGCAAAATTATCAAGAATGACAGGTATTTGTTAATGGGCATCATTTAAAAAAATAAAATAGAATGTTTTACTTAGTGATTGCATGACAGCTGTGTCCATTTCTAATGCAGAAACATTTTATGGAAAGATGATGTCATGAGTTTAATTTTGCCTCGAGCTTGTATCTTTGGATACTGGAGTTTGGAGTCTGGTCCTTTGGCAATTCAGACTCCATTTGGAGATAACACAGTTACCCATCATCATGGATTTTGTCCATTCCCAGGAATTTCTTAGAATTTAACTCCATTAAATTTCTTAGCAAACTTTTCTTAATACATATTTTCATGGGGAATTATCATTGCAAGGGGATGTAATGGGGAAATTATCACGTACATGGGGAATTGTGCCAAGCTGGCTAAGAGCAAACACCAGTATCTGAGGTGCAGTGCTGAATGGATGCAGGTTCTGTTTGTTTCACAAGTCATTGTGTTCCCTTCAGTTGGCCTTTGCACAGCATCAGGCAGAAATTGCGAAAATGGGGCAGTTTGATAACATCTGTGCTGAGAAGCTCGACTGGCGAGAAAGTCTTTTTGGTAAACACTTATTCTGTTATTTTGTAATAGTATTTAAGATCCCAAAATACTCATTAACAGTATCCAAGATTACTCACATATCTTCATGAGTAGCTCACTGGATTTTCTTCAATGCGTGTTTATGTGGTTTTACCATTTTTTCATTCTGTGAGACTTTTTTAGGCCAATCACACAACTGTACTTGGAGCACGTCATGGTGTTCCTTCTTTTTCTTATAACTTACCTGTGAGTGTTTCCCCAGCTCCCCTCCCCAGAACCATTCAGTGCCATTTGCCAAAGACAGGCAGGCAGAGTTCATGAAAAGGGTTTTTTTCTTTTCATCTGCCAGGCCTGTGAGTACAATGGACTTGAGGAATTAGATCTGTAACTGCCTACTCAAGTGTTATTATTTTACGGAGAAAGCTGATTTTAATTAGCTGTTATTGGTATCCATTGCTATAGCAGGTAGATAAATGGTGGCAACTCTTAAGGACTGCTTGTTATGGTATTCCCTTTGTAATTTATTGGCTGATTATTCTGTTTGACAAATACCAATTATTTATGTTCTAACTGCAGTAAAGCCAAACTACAGAAACAGTGATATCATAAATTACTTGTTTATAACGTAAAAATTCCCTTACGAAGTAAGACTTTCTGCTTGTAACCTAAAATAGACCCTTGAAATCCAGCAAGCAAAAGAATTTTAATCTAATGCAGACTGGCAGATGAGTAATGGCACTGGAATGGTGCTGTTTCAGTAGCTGTGGACACAGTGTGTTGGATGATAGTTCCCACAGATGAGACTTTGTTTTTCCTGAGGCTTCTAGGGATTATGTTCATCTGAAAAAGAACTTTCTTGACTCTACATGGGAAAACTTCAGGTTCTTTTCTTTTTCTAGCCTTCCTTCTCCTTTCTGCATCTCCATGACTGGCTAGACTATACTGCCAAGCTGATCTCAGATTTATAGAAATAAATCTGAGCTTTGAACTGTATCTAGAAGAGTTCTCTTCCATCTGTTGAAATGCTACTTTCTCTATTACTGCTGTGTCATAAAATATATTTTTAAGAAGTAGTAAAAATATGTCTCTGCTTTGACTACAGAATGGCTTAGAAGTACGTGGACATTTCAGGACGATCCCTGCCAGAAATACTATGAAACTCTACTTGTTAATCCTATTTTGCTGGTTCCACCAACAAAGGTATGTGCCAAGTCCAAAGCAGCTGTTCCTGTTGATGTTTGTTGTTTGTGTTACAACAGTGTTTTTCTATTTGTGTTTCTCTAGGCCTTGGCAATTACTTTCACCAACTTTGTAACTGAGCCTTTGAAGCACGTAGGACAAGGTATTGGTGAATTCATCAAAGCACTTATGAAGGAGATACCGTTCGTTCTGCAGGTTCCAGTACTAATTATGATGGCTCTGGCTGTCCTGGTTTGTAGACATTTTTCTTACATTTAAAAGCTTAGTTTTTTTTATATATTATTTTTATTTATATTTAAGTATTATCTTTTATTATTTTTATTACTGAAGAATTTTCTTAGGACAGATGAAATTGCTTCTATGAGGCAATTTTTTTCTTGACAAAGGCTTCATAGTACAGTTGGTGTAGCAATGAAAATAGCCAAGTTCCTATTCAAAACACATCTCCCCCTACTCCCCAAGTGGGATAAAATAGCAGTAAACTGCTTAAAATCTAGAAGTCTGTGACAGTTTATTGCAGCTTAGTTCCCATTTCTTCTGTGTGTCATTTCACAATGATACATATACACAAGAGTATTGAGTCAGAGCCTTCAGCATCTTTAATGTGTAGCACCAACAATGAACTGGATCCAGTCTGGCAGTTCCTGCAGCGTGGTCAGACTGCAGAAAGCTTGAATTTTACTGCAGCTGTTCTCATTGCCTGAGCTTTTCTTTCAGGGTCTTCTGGGTGCCTGACTTTGAAATATGTGAAAACCATAGGCTGCAAGTATTTGGTATTTTGTTCAGTTTGGCTTTTTCCCTCCCCCAGGCTTTTTTCTATGGTGCAGGATCATCAGTGTCTGCATTAAGATACTTAACATCTTCTCAGAGGAAAAGTCATCTTCCACCCGCCAGTCAACAGGAGCAAATAGACTTTGGGCAGTACGATGGGAGGAAATCAGAGGACTGTTACTTGCAGAAGCACCCCTACCCGTACAGAGGACACCAGGACAGAGGAGATGCCTCTGCCAGGCCTCCCGTCACCGTGAGATCGGGCAATGGCAGCAGGAGCCCCGACATGGCACACAGCAGAGATGAACCAGATATGCATGTGCAAGAGTCCCACCAACCAGAACCTAATGTTAGTCCTGGTGCTCTTTGAGCTGGAATTAGATTGATCAGATTTCAATGTCACCTGCTAGAACGCATTGAAACAACAAGCTTAACCCAAATCCTGGGGAGAGAGGAGTTAAGGAAGTACATATTGCCCTATACAGCAGTTTGGTAGAGTGTCTTGGACATGTTTCTTTCTGGAAAAATACTTTGCAATGGCTAAGTGTGGCAGGAAGGTACTGAATTAAAGGTCTTTACCGCAAAGACTTAACTCTAATTTTGAGAGATCAGTATTTACTATGTGCCTATATCAACCTTACAATTACCCACAGGAGAACGGGGGGAAAAAAGTGCTGCCTTTCCTGTAAACTATAGAAAATTCAATTAGATTTATATTCTACATTTTGCTTGTTTGCGTGCACTGTTTCCTCAGGGAAAAAAATTACACCAGTCATGATTTGTATGAGCTCTGCCCCTTGAGCTGAGATGCATTTGAAGCAATAGATCTGTCACTTTAGATTGCTTAATTAATAGATTATTATTAATTTTTTACAGAATAGATTGTACACCGAGTCTGAAATTCATAGACTAGAGACTCTCAAAGCTGAAAACTGTACTGAAGAACCTGCACTTGAGCAGCAGAAACAGGAGACAGGCAAATCAAAGCAAGAGACTGGAGAAAACTCTGATCCTAATGAAAACCTAAAAGGGAAAAGTTCTGCAACGGAACAATGTGAAGAGAAGAAAGAGAGCATTTTAGGTGACTCCCAGGAAGGAGACTAAGGAAGCCCCGAGCTCTGCTGTAAGTTTTGGCTAATCTTTAGTTGTCATATTCTGCTTTAGTTCTTAAGTGTCAGAGAGTATGAGTGAGCTGTAAGGTGGGTTTGTATAATCTGGGAGAGCGAGTATATGTGTGGTCTGGAGTTTGAAATAAACGTGTTAAGTAAGATAACACTCCTTTAAGTGGCTGAGAAAACAGGCTTGTGGAGTGTTGCTGCTTGTTGGAAATAAGTTTGTGTAATAAGTTTTGAGTAAAATTAGATTGTCGGCGGAGGGGAAGTTCTGATACTCTGATGCAGCAAATATAAGCCAGGTAACTGTCCAACAGCCTCAGGGAAGTTACTGATATTCCTGTAATTCACCTAACACTAATCACAGCTCAGATAGACATCTCAGGTCTGGTTTTGGGTTTATAGTCTTTAAAATCAGTTGGCTGCTTGTCAGCTCAGTTTTAGGACAGCCTATTGATTTTCTCCTAGTTCAATATTTGCAGAGTGAGAAACTGATGTGTCAGATGAGTTTTAGGGCAATTCAAAGCTGAACAGGGACTAGGAAGCACTGAGTACAAGCATCAAAGCCTTAGTGTGATAAACTGATAGGTGATTTTTTTTTTTTTAAAGAATATTCTGACATTTCTCCTTATAAGCAGAGGGAGGACAGTTTTAGTTTCAGTAGGATTCAGATTTCAGTGTCAAAAACCAGCTGCAAAGAGAACACATAAAAATTTCAGTAATTGTAAAATAGTTTGAATTGTATGTCTGTTTATTTTTACACTGCTGTTTCCCTCTAAAGCTAAAATTAACCATAGGTTCTTCTCTAGGGGTATTATACTTCAATAAAAATAGGACACCTGTTCATTTATAAATACCCGAAGTGAACAGTTTACCACATTTGGTGTTAAAATTAGTGGCTTCTAACCCAAGGTACCTCCAGGTAAAACCAGGCATGGCCCTCAGGGTTCCCAACAACTGCCTCAGGACCAGGATCTGCTGCAGGGAAGAAGTAGTTACAGCAGATGTTCCCCAGAACTATCCCAGGATAGCACACCCTGAGCAGAAGCAGAAGGAGCTGAGGTCAGGTAATAAGCAGCATATGAGCATTTATGGCGTGTGACATTTGACACTGAGGTACTGCAGGAACTACCTGCCATCCCTGGGAGTTGGTGCCAAACGCCCACCACTCCCTGCTGCATGGACATGGACCACCCTGTCTGCAGAGCAGCATGAGCAGCTGTTACTGGAAAATAAGTACCTTTTGAAAACTTCTCCTGATGGTAAAACTGTGCTGAGTTAATGTAGGAAACACTTAACTAAATATTACCAAAAAATCCCATCGTGTTTTGAAAAAAATATTATTACAGAATTAAAACTAGGGTTTATTTATTTTTTAATAGAAATTATTGTTTCTTCCAAAATGTGTTTCTGCAAAGACAGACTAAATGCTGCAGCTGTTTCTCAATTTTTTTATTTTTTAAAAAAAGTATAAAAGAAAACAGGACCTTTTTTTTCAGGAGGTACAAAGCAGGGTGGAAAAAATCAAGTTTTCTTTAAAAAGAACATAAAAATTCAAGTCTTATACTAGATTGAGATAGTAGTAGAATCCACACGAGCAGTTAGAATAACTGATAGACGATAGACTAGAGGCAGTTAAGAGGGAGAGACAGTAATGGTATCTCAGACACTGCTATAAAAGCAGCTGCCATCTTCAAGAGCAGGGACAACTCTATAACTACTGATCACGAGTGCAATGCTGCTGCTATTTATAAGAAAAATCATTAGAAAGGAGACAAAACTCTCATCTTTTAAAAGGCAAGTATGCTTTTCCAGCAAACAACACTACCTAAGATGCTGCTGTACAGTACATTGCTCTGTGTGCCCTCAGCTAGAACTTGGTCCCTTTATAGCTGAGGGTAAATGGACTCTCTGTTCATCCATTCTCTTAGCTTGGGATCGTAAAATGAGGCTGAAAAAATCCTCATCTGGTACAGTGGCTCCTTTTGCAGATGCTGGAGGAGCACATCTTTGATCATCCAGTCTGGAACCCTACAGACAGAACAAGAGATAAAGCTGCATATTTACAGGAACAGATATAACAAAATAATATAAGTTAAAAAAAACAACCCTACTAAAAGCCTTTGCTTTCAGATTTAAAGCTACTGTAGAGATTTAATTTTTAAGCTTTGTAATTATTAAGAGTGCCATTAGGGCACTACATTAGCACTACTATGGGCTACTTCTAGTCTCATATACCAGAAAACATCGTTGTCTTCCTTTCCTTACACAGCAAGTAAAAATGGCCATGGATGGTCAGATTTGGAAAGGCAGTACTGAAAGGCACCTTGCCTCCACCCTCTAAGGACAGGTACAGTTCAGTCACAATGTTGCAGAGGGGACAGTTTTTGTGCTCCTTTTCCACAGCCTCCCTCCTGGCAGCTCTTACAGGCACCAGGTCAGCCCGGGCACCAAAAGCTACAGCAGCTCCTGTGCCTGAGCTGGGAGGAGCATCCTCTACAGGAACAGCACAGCGTCCAGGAGTGGATGGAGCTTGGACAGTCAGCCTTGAGACAAAAAGTCTCAGAGGACAACAACCCTGTTGTGCTTCTGTTTAAAATGCTAGCATCCATAATGATGAGAGGGGATTAAATAGTTTTCCATTCCTTAAAGAGACAAAATGTATCGTACTGATTTCTAAATTCTTTACTTGACTCAGAAGTAAACAGACATGGTATTTCATCAGGTTGATGACCACTATGACTATAGACTCAATTCCAGGTATTGCTGCCATACTTACTTTTGGACATTCAGTATCTGAATTTTGCATTTTGAGATGCTTATCAACTCAGGAAGTAACCCACTAAGTCTTCTTTTAGGTCTAATTGGTATATTTACCATGCTCTAACTGACAATCAGCCAACTCACCTGCATATTGCTATGAACTCTCATTTACACTGAACATAATGGGAATGATGACCATTATTATCACTAAAACTTGGCTACTAAATTCTTCCATTTGATTTCATAGGATTCCTGGTATATCAGGTGCCCTCCTTACCAAGTCAGATCTAAACACTTAAAACCATTTTACATGCTTCTTTTAATAGCCTCACTTGTTTTCTTTTACTTTTTATGCATTTTTTACTTGAAATAGTTTCCATGGTGTAAATACCAAAATCACGCTTTCTCGACATTAAATAATTAGATAATTTAAAAAAAAAATCAAAACAAACAGAAATTGTAAAAATAACTTCAAAAAACCCTACAAAACTTGGGGAAAAAAATCCTAACAATTTGTTCTGCTGTGCACTTTATCTGCCAAATCAATATGTATCTTAAATCACATGGTAAACAAGGTGGACTACTTGAACAAACTCAATAGCAGGAGGTACAAATCAAGTGCCCAAAGACTCCGAAGCTGAAGAACTTTTGTGAAAGAAACACTGACCTGGCATTTTATCAGTATGTCAAAGAAGTCATCATCCAGTTCCCTGGTGTTGCTGGCCATGAGGTGCCCCAGCACGGCCTGGCTGTTGTGCTGGGGGAGGCGCAGCCCGGGCAGGTTGCTGAAACTGGCGCGCTGGTCATCCAGCCGGCGGCTCTGCGAGCTCGCCAGGAGGTCCAGGAACTCATCTGTGTGTGGGGACACCACAGAAGTGGAAAAGGCTGGGGAGGAGGAAGAAAACAAGTTAGTTCAGAAATACGTTCCTTTCTGTAGTGAGTAGTGCATGCAAATACATTTTGAAAATTGTATCTGGCAGAAACTCAAGTCAGATACAGATTTGACTTTAAAAAAATTACATTTTTGCATTGTTTTAGGTGGAGTAGAGGATGTTGCCACTGAAGCAGCTGGGAGTCTGTTCTTCTCCTGGAAGCAGCACCTCTGGTCGTCCATTCTGTTACTCTGGAATCGACTCAGCAGATCAAAGAACCCTTCATCTGCCACTGTCTCTCGACTGCTTTTCTGAAAAGGAGAAAAGATTTATGGGTATTTTGAATTTAGGAGTACCTAAAACTGGGACAACTCCATCAGAGTTTCAGTCCAGTCCTGTTTCATATTTGCATATCTGAAATCTATTAAATGAAATTTTTAGTCAACCCTTTCTATAAACAGAGGTTTATCATAAGAGGAGATATAACAATATGGCAGCATTTTTGGAAGGTAATATACATTAGAAATATTCCATTCTCTGAAGTGGAAAGAACCACTGCTTTGATCATGATACAACTAGAGTTATTCCCCCTCAGCCATTAATGCAACAAAAACCCAAGTGCCCATGACAGAAAAAAAGCAACTAGAACTGCAATGAACATTTTCCATTGTTTCCTCAGGTCTGTGATCAAATGTCTTTTATTTTTAACTGACTTCTCTCAAGAGTCCAAAGTATCTCCCACTGCCTGCATCAGAAAAACTAGATTTTGTTAAGGTTAGAGAAGCAGCGTCTAGAAGAGACCTAGAAATAAAATATGTGTGTAAGCTGAGCTCTTACTCTAGAAAATCCACAAGGAATACAATGCTTCAGTATTAGGAAAAGCTGAAAGCTGACACCACCCATGAGACAACTGTATGATGGCAGATTCTGCATGGTTTCACAGAGCCACAGTGTTTAAATGAAGGTAAAGTGAAATGGACAGCTGCAGGAATGTGTTTGCCATAATTCTGATCAGACAAAGGTGAGTAAAGGTGATGATCTCCACAGCTCACCAAACCTACCCTCTGGGAGTTTGGAAGTCGATGATCAATAGAATTACTGGCATCCTGCAACACTTTGGAAGTGGTGCCGTTTTTGTACTTTTTGCCTTTTAGTCGATTTACAAAATGCAGTTTTGCTGAAGGTTTGGCAACCAGTGGTTTCTGTTTAGCAAGAATCTCACTGTTCCAGTTCTGAACCTAAGAAAACAAGAGTCACGGAATTAAGCCTTCTGATTTTAATTACCTGTACTGTTACCTCTTGCTGCTGCTTTTCCTCCCCAGAATGAAGCAGCTTTACATTATTTTATTCATCCAACCAAGAGGATGTGAAAACTTAGGGTTTGGTTCTGTTACTTGACCTGTGATTAGTGAATTGTTGCTGGCTGGAGCAGGTTAGTGGTGTTACTGATCAGTCTGAGAACTGAACTGTGCTGTGACACCTGATAGATTAAAATATGATCAAAGAGTGTATTTAATTAAACACACTGAAATTGTCCTTGCTGACTGCAGTGCAGGAAAAGCAGTTATAATGTAAATGCTGTACTGCAACCACAGCTGGCATTTCCCACATGACATTCTTAAAACTGGAAAGAAAAAAAAAAATCTACAAACCCCATATTACAAAGTGTTAGGAGAAAAAAAAACCCTTATGCAAACCCAAATACTCAAACGGCCTTCCTCAAAGTCCTTCATATACAGTAAAGATTGAAAAGGAAGAATGTCAGCAAAGGAGCAAATAGGAATGACCATCTTGTTTCACTAAAGAACAGATTGGAGAAAACCTGACACGTTTTCTGCAAAATCTCTTCTAAAATAAGTAGAATTATCCACAAAATAGCTTTATTCACAACTGGCAGACTCTTTTAACGGAATAAAAAAAACCCCAAAACTTTTTCTTTCTTGATTCAACATCACAAATCCTGAACACAGTCACAAATCTTCCAGCAACACTGCCTACCCTAGTGGATTGCCTTTTCAAGGCTTCCTGAGCACTAGCACACAGCCTGCGACTCCAGGAAGATGGCATCCTGTCCAGTCAAATCCTCATGCTCATGTCATGCATTGTTCTAGATACCAAAGACATTTATGGAATCAATTTTCAGAATCTTCTCAATAAGTACCTTGAAGAAAGCCCTTCGTAAGAGCTAAACCGCAATAGTAGGTTAAAGCCAAAAATCTGCAGGCAACGTTTGGGTATGTTTAGGACAGAAACCATAGGAAGATACATATTTTAAGTGATCCCAGATCAGAACAGATTCAGAGAGGAAGAAAACACAGCTGACAGTGGCCAAAAGCTCTTGACCATCAGCACTGACTTCTGCTGTACCTGCTGTCCACATGGTTTGAGAGTCTACTGCCTGTCAACAGATTCTACTGCCTGTCAACATGATCAGCGTGACAGGGTTTGCCTCACTTGAAGAGAGAGGAATTAGATATCCCAAGTGTGGAGGGAAAAAATAACAATTTCAATCTGCCACTGGACTAATTCATGTAGAACTGCCAGCCCACTATTGAAAGGCAGATGGAATTGAAGGAGGTCTCTCACAGATTGACACAAGGATTTTAATTGGGAACTCCTGTCTCCAACAGATTTCTCTGAGCTTGGGGCAGTAGTTTCTTTGCCTCTCTGTGACTCAAGTGCAGCATTTCTGCAATAGCATCCCTACTCAAGATGGATATTGAAGCTCCTGATAGCTTGCAAGTTGGTTGAAATCCCAAAGCAAAAAACACAAGGTATATTTTAAATGCCTATAAAATGACTGTAACTAAAGAAAAAATGTTCCAAACAGCTGAACTAAAGCTTAGAAATTTTACTCTGAATCACTTTCATGCTGCAACCTCAAACCGTCTCTACAGAGATGAAAGGAATTCCTTTGCTGCACCTACAGGACTGTATTCTTTCTTATTTATGCAGGGAATAAAGCAAGCTTCCCACAACCTATTAACAGCCCTTATCTCTGTCACATGGTCCACACCTACACAACAAAACTTATTTGTTAGTATTGTTAGACCTGCTGTTACGTAACTCGTAAGATCAACTAAATTAAAAAGGGGAGGCACATGGCACATCAGCAAAACCTTAGAAATGGTTCACTGTAATCTCAGCAACAGAACAGAAAGAAGCAAAGTGCCAACCTTTTCTGGGGTTAATTTCATAAGTTCCATGTTCTCCATGCTGTGACGGCGTCCTACTCTCGGTCTGGTGCCTTCAAGAGAGAATCAAGTCAATCATTTTGACTTCCAAAAGCGTGCAGTTAAATATACTACCAGAGAATAAATAATCACTACTAAAAGAAGCCTACAAAATCCACCCAAATCTAAGCTACCTAAGTTGCTTTCTTGGGACATGAGAGAGGGATCATGGAGCTTTGAACAGAGGAACATCAAATGGACTGGGTTCTGCTGTAACCCATTTTGATAAGATGGCAGGAAATAAAAAAGGGCAGGATTTGACACCAAGTAGATATATCTTCCACATTAAAAAAAAAGGAGGGGGGAGATGCAGTTACAATTAGAAACAACATGTGAAGAAACTAAGCAGTAAATCCTCAGGAAAAGGAGGTGCTGAAGGGCTTCAATACTGCAAAAACAACCGTCTTCTGCAGGTGGGGGAGAAAAGCAAGCAAACCTGCACACTCCTCTGTGGCCAGTAAAGAACACAACATTCTTTTTGAAGTTCTTTGTTAGAAAGTATTGTAGAAAGAGGCACATACCATTCAGGCCATTTTCCACCACATGGCTTTCTGACATCATGGAGTTGTTTGTACTGTAGCTTAATCCAAGAACCATTTGAAGATCTGAGAGATTAAGTCTGGCAGTGAGTTCTCCACTTCTGTCCCCTACCTTCAAGCAAATAAAATAAGCATTTATATTATCTTAACAAGTACACACATATGAAAGTGTAAAGCAATCCTTGTCCCCTTGATTTCTGACAGTAACAGGCTGAAAAGTTTTTCCTGGTTAAATACTGAATCATCTTTTTAATGAAGTACCTAACAACTAACATGTATGTAAAGCCTAAAATAACCTCTGCTAGGCTACTAAATTTGGTTCCATGATGACATTATGAGAGGTGACACTGGAACTAAGGAGATAGCTGCAGTGAGACAGGACTAAAATGGTGTGGAGTCAACTATCTCTGCATTCAAAATGCATCCCATTACTCAAAATTAGATGCATGGACACACCTCCATAAAACCACTCTGTAAGGGAGAGCAAAAGCCAACAGCAGGAGTATAAAAATCATACCTCTCTTGAAATCTCCAGGTGCCTTTCTGCAAAATGGATAGCTTGGTCATGATTTCCCAGAGCAGTGTATGCGTTCCCTAAACTCCAACAGGCTCTTCCTTCACCAATTCTGAAAAGCACACATATTTTCAATTACACCTTTACCCACTGAACACCAGGGGTCGGGTTTTCACAGCACTGCTACAATAGGATCACTGTGCCAGGAAAAAGGAAGGCTGTCATCAGAGACCATTCCAACACCAACACACTAGGTATTGTATTTAAAGGAGTGTGATCTGAGTATTACCATAAATATGAACAGATTAATTACAATTTTAATTTTTAAGATCACAGCAAACAAGTCACTCAGTTTTGCACACACAGAACATTATATAACCACTTTGGTTTTTCTCAGCATGCCTTATTATTCTTCCTATATTCTGTTTATTGAGGTAGAAAATGTGTATTTAAGTGTTGTGAAGAATCTTGGTTGTACCCAGCATTACAAAAAAAAAGTCTTGGAAATTGTGATTGCAATATAAACATTGCTACTGTGTTATTCTCCTTTCCCCGCCCCTTCCCATATTATTAATTTGTGGACAAGTAGGAGACGGATTCCTATGAAAGTGCAAAATTATTATAATGAAGTCATAAAAGAGAGATCTGCTTTTTCTTTCTTTAATTTGTATTATACAGACAGTGCTGACAGGAGAAGATGTAGAGACGGTCCCTCATCAATTTGTCTTTCATCTCAGACTCATTACCTGCAGTACTTTCATGAGTGACTTCTGTTTTCCATATGAAAACCAGAGCCCAGTGTTGTAAGGAATTCACATTAATTCAGCTGTCACATACAGAACAATGACAGCAGAGTTAGAGGTAACAAGATTTGCTCTAAGTGTCACACATACATTAAACAATCTCTTGGGGCTTACTTATCCTTTAACTCCTGAGCAATCACAAGGTGTTTCAGATGATAATCGATAGCTTTCTCGTAGTCCTGGAGCAGAGTGTAGGTGTTCCCCAGGCTGTAGCAGGCCTGTGCTTCCACAGCTCTGTCCTTCAGCTGCCGAGCCAGCTGTAGTGTCCTCCTGGAAGAAAAGGTCAGTCACATCAAAAATCACTGCCAGGAAAAGCTTTCAAAAGTACCTGCGCTACTAAAAGTCAGTTATACAACTTAAACAAATGGGGACACCTGACTGGCAAATTACCAGCTAAGAAATTACTTGCTACCTTGTACACTCTTACACTCTTAGACTTGTAAAGTCTTACGTTGTCCTCCACAAAGTATTTCCATCTACTTCATTAGAGAGCAGGCTGATCCCTCAAGCAGCATCTTTCAATTTTAAATTATTGCTTCATTAATAATTTGTAGGAGTTTCCCTGGCAGTATGCACTTGACACAGTTTAGTATCAGTGTTACATTAACCTCCTCCCCATCAGCAGGAGCAGGACAGACCTGTACCCACCAGCCTGCTGGGCAAGAATTCCAGTGCTAAGAGGAATCTGCTCAGTACTGAGGCTTTTTTCCCCCCTCCCATTCAAAAAGAACAGGTAAGCTCTGAAATCCAAGTAAGATGATAATAATACCTATACTATATCTTTGCCAAGTTTTTACTTTCCCAAATACAGCAGCAACTCTTTAGTGGTGCAGAAATCAAGTTAAAAAGCCTGGACTGAAAATACAGACTAAAGAAGTAAATTTGTGCTGCCATGCACCACCTTCTCAGCTACTGAGCACATCCAAGGCAGCCACCCAATGCAGGGTAGGAAAGTTACTCAGATCATTCCAGAAAGACCACAGAAATCAAGGAAAGTTCAGATCATTCCAGAACTTGCTAAGACAGTAAGGTCTGGTTCTAGAATAAAGGCGAGAATAAATGCCTAGCAATGGAAAGATGTCTGTCTATAGTGCTGAGAAGAATATTTAAATTAACAAGCGTTAAAAATATATATTAATTCTGCCCTTCCCTTAAAAGAATCATAACAGTTAAACAGATGGGAAAAAATATTTTTTGCTAAACAAATACGAGGGTTTTTTTCCTAAGTATACGTTCAAGAGATGGTTATTCTACAGTGAGCTACAGTATCAGGCACAGCAGAAGTAAACTGCACAAGAGGTATAAATTGTATTTGTAACCAGTCAACTAACTTGTAGTATTCAGAAGCAGTTTCAAATTCACCCAGGAATATGTAGGCATTTCCAAGGTTGCTGTATGCTCTTCTTTCCGCTGATCTATCACCAAATTCTTTTGCAATTAGGAGACGCTTAAAAATATTAAATAATTGCATTATTTACTTCATTTTTTACTTCATAACATACATTTGCATACAGAAATGTATGAAAAAATGCATTCTTTAGGTCAGCAATGCGTGATAAAAGCAGCCAAGCTTGAAGTTGCGCCATTAAGATTAAAAAGCTTGCAACAAGATCCAACGCAACACATGTACCAAACATCAGGAGCAACCAATCAGTGATATTTTGCTAGAACAAAACTCCTTAGCAGCACAAGTTGTACCTGTTCATGGGCTAAAACTGCACTCCTGAAGTTGCCCAGAAGATAGTGCGTGTTTCCTAGATTTCCAAAGGCACGTCCTTGTGCTGCTCTGTCACCCAGCTCTGTTACTATTGTCAGATTTTCCCTGTTTGGGGGGAAAGCGAGAAGGAGAAGAATAGTGACTTCTAAGAGGAATTTTTTTTCTTATTTAAATAATAATTCATAAAATCATAAAATCTTTATATAAAGGAAAAGGTATAGGTATTCTACTTTGGGCTATTTCAGTGGCCTTTATGCAGCTATAGATCTGAGTAGGAAACATTTCCTGTGAGATACTAAACTCTATTGCATTCTTACTCAAGCCAGTGTGCTCACATCTAGTTACATATACAAGTATAACAAGGTACTGTGGTCTCAGCCTGGTTTGAAGAGCACTACTGGTGTCCAACCTAAGGGAAGGACTTGTGAAGCCCACTAAAAATGAGGGCAGAAGAAAAACCAGTGCACTCTCCCCCAGAATAGAACAAATTCACCAGTACCTTAGTTCTGCACAGAAGCGTTCCACAGTTTACCTCATGACACTACAAATCTCCCATATTCTAATGAACTACATGATCATATGCTCCCAATCCCCAACATTTAAAGTTATTACTTACTCATAATAATTTGCAGCTTTTTGTAAAGCACTTTTTACATCATCTGGAAGCTCGCCTGGATCATGAGTCCCAGCACTAGCTACATTTTTCCCCTTAGAGTGATATACATTTCCCAGATTATATAGTGCTCTTGCTTCTCCAACCTAAACCAAAGTAAAATAAGGCATTAACATTTCATGCTTCAAAATCTTTCATCACAACACATATTTGTACAATCTACAGATGGAAAAAGTTTGTTAACTACTCATCAACATATACTCTGCCCATTCTGAACATGCTCTTACCATCCACCCAGTCAGGTCCCTCAGTGTAATTGTTTTGGATACTACTTCCTTTTCAGGTGCAAGATACATAATAATTCATGAGGTCAATTACCACTAAAAATTAAATTAAGAGCACAAAAACTCACCACAACATAGGATAATATTTACCCTGGATGTACAGTTTTCCAAGTGCAAACAACTATATTACAAGTAATAGATTCTTGTTGTCTAGAAGAAATAATTGAATATTCAGTATATTTACTTCCCTCTGAAAGGTGGCACTCCTTACAAGTACAATAGGGTTCAGGAATGTGTGTTAACAGTTTACTTCCAGGTTCCCACACAATTCTTACCTTATCATTAAGCTCTCTGGAAATATCCAGATGTCTTTGACAGCAAACAATAGCTTCTTCAAAATTCCCAAGTACCTTTAAGGTGTTGCCCAGATTCCCACTCGCTTTAGCTTCTCCCAGTAGATCTCCAATTGTCCTAAAATTGCAGAAATGAAGTATCCAGAAAACAGCATACAATTTGAAACCAAGCAGATGATCAATGTATGGTAGACAATTACATTAATTTATTTTTTTTTTTTTTAAGTTCGTGTCCTTTATGAAGAGAATAGAGAAAAAATTCTGAACGATGATGTGGAAAGACAGTCTCAGCATTAGGAACAGAGATTTAGCTGTGCCTGCATTTTACTTGACTATCACAGTCTCTCATTACTTACAAGACACACCAGTGTCCTAGAAAGCTTGGAGGCACTAGTACATTGCTAGATGCTAAGTGAGACTAAGGCAAGAAACTGCCACTGAACCACTCTGACTTATACCTGGGGGATAACACAACAAAACAAATTCCCACCAAGTCATAGCACTTGAGCAGGCTAAGGCGGGGGGGGGAATAGATTTATGCCTAAAGTGAGGTTAAGTACATTAGGTGCCTGTGTCAGTAAAAGTCAGAAGCATAAACAGCATATGAAAGACACGGGGTTTTAGATTTCACAATATGACACTATGAGTTTTACACAGATAAATATGAATGAGTTCTGTCTAGTAAACAAGAGAGCAGCTTAACATTCTGCAGAACTAGAAAGACTGAGTTTGAGAAACAGGAAAGGGTAAAGAAGGGGTGGATTTAAAGAAGCCACTTAATTAGCCATAAACCTGGTGAGGCTTCAGTCAGTCCTAGGATTATGGTGCTAGACCAAGTATTAGCTGTCAGGTTAGAGGGCAACCAACTGACCTGCCAGACCCCCCAGCCCTCTGCCACCACCACGTTCACTCATTAGCCAGTATTAATAGCAGGGTTTGGCAGGAAAAGGCACAGTCAATTGCTCATCTCTACAGTAATGGGATGGCATAAAGAACATGGTTAAAGACACAAGGTTACCTTGCAAGAGTTAAATCGTGGTGGTGGTATTCCAAGGCTTTTGCATATTCATGCAGGTAGAAATAGGCATTGCCCAACTGGCTGTAAATAGCACTCAGGGTACGTAAATCTTCAGTTCCAACCTGGACAGCGGCTTCAAAGAAAGACACACCAGCTCGGCAATCTCCTGCCTTGCACAGGCGCTCCCCTTCCAGAGCCAGCTCCAGGCAGGAAGCCTCCATCCTGCACAATGGAAGGAACAAGGAAACAGTCACTCCAAATGCACCACTTTGTCCATCACCTGAGTTCTGAAGAGGGTCTTTCACTCAGAGGACTTCAATTTGTTTAGGAAAGAGTCAACACCCCAGTACAACTAATGAGCTTTGCATTATGTTACAGAAACTTGGGCTGAAATGGAAATTGCAGTTTCAGTGATGATAAACAAACAACATTAAAACAAACAGCTTCAACTTCTTGTTTTCTTTCTTTTTCAATCTCAGGGAGCAAATTCAAACAGTGCTTTGTCCATATATAGCACCCATAGGATTCAAAAATGCATTTTTCACCATCTACGCAATTTCATTAAAGTGATCTAGAAATTAAGCTGTTGCTGACAAATACTGATTTGGACAACTGTAAGCACTTTAATTTTTAGGCTGATATCATAGTTACCTGCAAAATGCTTTACAGAAAAAAAAAATGAGACTATTCTGTGTATCAAAGACCATGGCACATTTTTCCCCAACTGTTTCCTATGTAATTCAATACTCCTTGGCACTTCATTTCTGATACTGGCACTGATAAGAAAATTCTCAGTATAAGAAAAAATATCTACCTTCAATTAATGACAAAATATATGTCAATTCAAGTTACTTCACTGATAAACCATCATTCCACAACCCACTGGAATATTGTTTATTATTATGAACAAATAATTGTGTAATTATACAGGTACAAAATAGTGCAGTCATGGATGAATTTGCAGATTACCTTTTAAGCAATGAATAAAGAAGCTGATAGAGACTACAGTGACAAAAAACACACAAGTGCACTTTTCCCACTGTGAATTCAGGCGTACAAAATGTAACATTTCATAAATGTTAACTATTATATACAAATGTTTCCTGTCTTCCAATTCTGAGATGCGAGGGAAGTAGGGGAGAGAAGGGGAAGAAGACGACAATTTCAGGTCTCAGTCTTGAACCAATATGGTTCTCCAGCTTTTTCAAGATACAAGCATTTTTAAAAGCTTGCAAAAATGTCATCATTCTATCTTTTTAAAATATTTTTTTCAAAAAGAAAATTCAGTAAGAGACATTCTGTATTTGTATAAAAACTGTGTGCTAATATTGCCAAAAATGGACAACCAAATGCTGGCTTTTCCAAAAGGTGTTTTAGTGGTAACACCAGACAACAGCTCTTTTGACAAGACATAGTGAGGAACTATTTAAGATATCTGAAATTCTTACATTTCTTTATTTTCCTAAACTGGAAGAAAACAAATCATAAAAAATTCTGCTAAACCTGAGCAGGAAGAATATATTTTTGAAAAATCTAATTACTTCCAAAGAACTAGAAGAATTCAGATCATAAGTACAATAAGCTACCAACAGAAATAGCACCATACCTGCTGGTCTTCGACATTCCACAACTTAAGCACAAGGAGATGATAGACATCTTTAACTCTTGCAGTGAAAAACACTGTGTGCCTGGTAGTTGGTAAAGATGCTGACAGCGAAAGGGAACTTGGGCATGAAGTTTTTCCCAGGCCCAACTTCTCAGTTTGGATATCCATAACACATGCAGTATTTTCAGGTTTGGAAACTCTTCTCAGAGAAGTTAAAACATTCCTACAACACACCACCTAGTTTTCATTACATTGTGCATGTGTTGAAGGTAAGACAGAAAAAGGCAGAAATGATTAAGTACAGTTAAGTACAAGGCAGGAATGATTACACCATCAGCAACTGAAGGTTTAGGACTTAAAACACTTCACTGGGTAATCTTAATCCTATCCAAAGAGGTTCTCTCCGGGCACCTCATGTTAAGTGACACTTCCAATTAGAGTGACAGCTAGAAAATATGGTGCTTCTTAGTGCAAAGATTTAGATCACTATACAGCCACACTCAATTCTTTAGATTTTTAGCCTGAACAGCTAAAAAGGGCAGAACCTCCAGCAAAATGTGTGTGTGACATAATAGTCAAAATGCCACACTGGAATCTACTTCTATAAATTTATTTATTCCATTAAAAAAAAAAAAAAAGTCATGTTTTGACTTGCAACTGTGATCCATCAACCATGTGATCAGTGAAGAAAAGGCAAAGTTGCAAAAGGTATCAGGACGATGTCAAAGAGTGCTGTGCTCCAGTAACACCCCTGATAAGGTGCATTCATCTCATTTCACACTACCCCAAACACTCCAAATGCCAAGGAGCATTATCATTTCCTCAGGGAACTGGAAACAATCATTTGACTTTGCAACCCTAGACTCAATGTGGCTTATGAAAATGAAAGATCTCCATCTTTTCATAGAGAACACAAATAACTATGAAGCAAAAGGCTTATACCCAGACTGATGAAAATCAGCTGTTATTACAGGGTTTCAATTCAACCAGAATTACAGGAAGTAAATGAAAATAGGAATTAGTAATAGTGTGAGTAAAAAAAGAGCTCAAAATTTAACATTACTCTTGAGCCCAACTCTAGAAAGGTTATGTTAACAGGTTGCCAGAATCTGTACAACACGTTAAACTTTATTTCCATTTGGATCCATTCTTACTGACCTACCATTTCAAAATCTAAATAAGCTAAAAAAATAGAGAAAATTAAATATTGATTTCCACACTTGCCTGCATTCAATATTAATACTTTGTTCATGTTATATAAGAGCTATGAAATCATTCAGTGCTAGGCTTACCCATCAAGTACCAAAACTGGACTCAGAAGCGGTTTGGTTTTGGATTTGTTTTTCCTTCCTCTGTGCTGTGTAAAGGAGTTATGCAAATTAACACTTCTTGTATTGCTTTTTTGTTTGGTTAGTTGTTTTTTTTAGATTTACATAGGTGTTCTCCATCTGTCAATATAATGGTTAAATAGCATGTTGGCAGATGAGGCAGGGCTAGGTTATCAATGTTTTAGCAAGTCATTAAATAGTTACAAGGAGAATATGACATTACTTTCTGTTCCCAGGCCTGAAATGAATTATTTACTCAACACCCAGTGGCCAAACAAAAGATACATTGAATCCGCAGAGAGGAGAAGAGAACAGGGCCCATTCATCTGGGTACTTCTAATGAAATTCTGTTCCTGCTGAACAGGATAACCTTCTCCAGATATTACTGTGAACTGCTCACACAGGCCTTCATTTTGCTATTCTGTTTATAGCTGCCTGGACCTGTTCTCCAAAAGGCTGGCATCTTCTGAATAATTTCTCATTTGTAAAACTACCTCATCCTTATCTGTCCCTCTAAGCTTTTCCTCTCGCCTGGCTTCCCTTTTCTTTTTTTTTCCCCCCTTGTTCTTCTCCGGCCTTCTTCACATTCTCGTTTAAACCTTTACATTTATAAGACTATAAACCCAAAACATACTGCCTCCACCCTGACCTCCCTGGTTTTTTCTCCAATTTTGGAGTCTCCTTCCCTTCAGCTGGTCCCATTTTAGAATAAAATCAGAAAACTCGTAAGAAATAAGGCAACAGAAGAAGGCACTAAGACTCACTGCTTACTACAATCTCTAAACACAATTTAGGTTTAGTTTGTTCAATTCCCAGTAAGAGGATTTTTTGCTGTTGAGGGGGAGCAAGGTTACCATCAATTTGCCAAGAAACACATAACATACCTAGACACAAAACAACCTCCCCTATTTTATCTCTTTAGTTCAGGTGCACAGCATTACTAATCCCATAGCATCCTGTAATAAAGCTCACATGCCATTCCTGACTCCTGCCCTCACTCTTGGCTCCCACATGGAATGCAGAAGCCTCTGTGCTGACCACTCCAAAGAGCTTCACCTCCACTGCAACCCTGGTTCCCTCAAACTATGCTTGATGGCAAAGTCAGAAACAAAACAATACACACCAAGAAACACACATCTGAATTTCGGGTTCTTTTGCTCCAATCAAGATAAAAGCATTTACAAGTTTTTGGTGTATAAATTTAATAGTCCAAGACAAACAAGTTCTATAAATACTCACTTTACAGATAATTTGTTAGTCCCATTTACTAACATCAGCATTTTATATTCAGTCACTCAACAACAAAAGAATAAAAAATAGTGTTCTTCCACCAGCATAAGCATTTTTATAGCTGCTAAAGCAATACTGGTCAAGTACTGTGAGGAGAAAGAATCAGCTTGTGCAGTCAGAAACAGACCCATAGTAAAGTGTTTCCTTAGGAGTGGGCCACCAGCTTCTTCTAAAATCAGTTCTAACAGATTGCCAAAAAGAAGGAAAGAGCCAAGTCAGTCAAACGAGCCTGGGACAATACCTGTAACTAAAAAATTTTTAAAACTGGTAGCGCTCCCTCCTCCCAGTAATTTATGACCTACTATTTCCTGCATTAAGTTTTAAACTACAACCAAATAAATATTTCCAAATTAAATTTTAATTTAAAAAATTAAAAATTAATTATGATGATTAAATCATCATCAAGTTCCATCTTAACATACTGCATTAATTTGCAGTTTCTCTAAATTTTACAAAAGTTTAATATTTTTAAAAATTAAAAGTATTATGGCATGATGGTTTCTTAAATATCAATCAGATTACAGTTCTTAGAGAAAGGCTTAATAAGACCATTAATATTTCATTGTTAATATTTTTAATTGGTGTCATTCAAGCACAAAGCAGTAAGACATTTTGTCCTGTGCGTGCTTGCTGATTTTTTGGAAGTTATTTTTGGCTTGTCAACTTAAACCAGACAATTGGCCATGACACTTTTTTCATCCATTTACTCCTATAATTGTACCCTGAGCAGCTCCTACTTTTATTGAAAAGCAAGGAAGGATCTTCTGGACTTGTCTGGGGAGGGTATTTTCCATCAGCAACAGTGTGGGTGAACACAGAGGAATGCTGGGAGGAGGTACATTAAAGAGACACATAGCACAGAAGGCACATAGCACATCATGCTCACACACTTAGGGATTCCTGCTGTCTAAGCTACAGTATAAGAATTTGAGCAAAATAAGAAAGCAGACAGTAAATTACAGTATATTTGCTAATTTTTCTACTTACTGCCCGTGAAAAAGCTCCTCCTGCTGACTGAACTGCTAACCAGAATGCTGCACTTCTAAGAAATGGAAGACCAATCTAACAGCAATGCAACGTTGTCAGAATGCTTTCAGAAGTAAATTTAAGCATGTGCTGTCTTACAAATATGGGTAGTGCGTTATTGATATTATCTAGCTAGAAAAAGGCCTCCAAAGCAAGGATGACCAGGTGGAGGTTGAATCACACTTTTTAAAACAATCATTCCCGTGTTCCAGTGTCCCTTCCTACTGAATGAGCTGTAAGCTTTACCCTTCCAAACCCCATACACTACACAATGCTCCTGTTGTTGAGCCTCATTAGAGTGAGGCTGCAATGCTAACACACTGTGGCACGTTTGTAAAGGGGGTTCAGAAGAAAAATGATAAAAGCTCTCAGAAGGGAAATCACATATCCTTTTCACTTACAATAACAGTACTTTTGAGTCCAAGGTTTCAAAGCAGTTTCCATCTATCAATCAAGTCTCTCCATTTTAAGCAAGGAAAGCACTGCTCTAGGTGATAGCATGCCTAAAAATTTGCCGTTTAAATAAGCAATAATGGGACAAGTACAGAGAACTTTAGCAGACAAAACTTAACAATTTGGATAGGCAGTCCAACAGCTAGAAGAGGGAGCAGGTATTACCCTGCAGGGATCATACTTCCTATCATTCTCCTTGAAATACAAAGAAATACTTGCAATTATGTACTATTCTGCTCCCATGCACAGTTCCAATACCATACAATCATGTAATTACATTAATATAATCTGCTACATAGCAAAAGTAAATTTTCATTGCTCAAAAATCAATAAAAGAAAAAAGTGGTTCAGTTTCAATAACTAACAGAGATACCAAACTGTTTGTTGCAACTTGTTTAGTTTTGTATTATTAAGAGCACTTATTCATCGATAGTAAAATGAACACAATCTTACCTGTATCGCACGTGGAAGGAACGATCCTCACGCATGCTTATCCCAACATTACTGTCCTCCATGGAGCTGCATTATCAGTCCTGTAGTAGGGTAAGTACTTTATTATGGAGAACTGTTGTCAGAACACCATTCCAGGTAGTATATCAAGAAGCAGGAGTAAAGATATCCTAAGCTCCGGTAGAAAAACTCTTCTTTATTACCGAGATGAGGAGGTTACCCTCAGACACACCTCACATCTTCAGAAATGGTCACGGTCTTTCACCTGTGGCCATTTAAGCTCCATTCGACTGCGTTTCTGCAAAGGGAACACAAGATGCTTGGCTTGAAGTCTCAGTCAGTTAATAACTCTAACCATTTGCAGCTGATGTAAAAGCATAACACAGCTCCTACCAAGCAGGAAACGTCAATCAAGAACTGAAAGGCAGAGCCAAAGCCTTCTGCAGACATATGGCAATTCCTGTAGGCAAGTGAGAAAGCAAAGGAGGTTTAACAAAAACCAACACTCTCTCTTCTCTTGGAAATTTTGAATAATTTGCCCTTGTTAGTATTCTTTGGTCTCGTGAAGTTCCAAGCAAAAAGCTTAAGGATGAAAGCAACAGAATGAAAGGCATAATACAGAACAGATCATAACCTGCTTTACATAGAAACAGTGCTGCTGAAACCCTGCTAATCAGCTGAAGGCCCACCACACTGAGAACTACAAGACAGAATCCCATCTAGCAGTCATCCACTGTCTCACCTGGAATACTATGAGCACAGCAGCCAGCAAAAGTTTAAGCTCTTCCCTTTTCCCCTCCCTGCTCCCAAAAGAAAAGGAGAGAGGTATGGGGGCTTGGGAGGTGAGGGGTGTTGTGTTTACACTGTGTTCCCGTTCCAAAATGCTGCAGCATGATGATATGAGCTCCAAGCTCTGCTTCAAAGGGACTATAGCAGCCAACACGTAGACATTAGACATGTTTAGGCTGGTTGGGAAAAGATCAACAGAAAAGAAAACCTGTATTCAAAAGTCTACCCACTTTTAAACATATTTTTAGTAGAGACAGTGACGTATTTATTGCTCAGGACTAATATTACTTTTCTTTGCAGGTAAACATAGTTGTGTAATTCACAAATGCGTATTTCATCAGGAGACTGCAGAGGTGTCAAAAGACAAGGACAGAGCTCAGATTCAGAGCTGTCACCAGAAGAAAAATGCAACCCTCTATATTTAATTGTCAATGTAGGCCATGCTTTTTTCTCTCATTTGTTCTATCAAGTACCAGCTGTCAAGATTTGTGCTTCCCATCATACTCTACCTTCACAGCAGCCCTCAAAAACAGACTATCCACATTCTTCCAGTTAAACAACTATTTTGCCCTTCCACGCCCATCACTAGAATTATTTGGCATCAACAAGTGGGTGTGGGTGTATTTTTGCAATTAGGAAGCGTGACACCTCCAGTTTACAATCCCTCTGCAACCCACATACCGGGCAGACTGTATTACAGGTATTTACTCTCCGGAAGTTTGTCCAAACCTCACATCAGATAACTCATACAGGCAGATGGCTGTAAGCCACCCCATCTACAGCAACCATCCATAAGCATTCCTGCTGCCAACTTCAATTAAAAAAACAGAGTGATACTTAGAAGTACATCAGAACACCTGCATTTATTTAAGTATCAGTTACTTCCAGCAGTACATTTCACATCAGCTGTTCATAGCTTCACTGCATCTGAGCTACACTTCTGTCCTCATACTTAACCTCAGCCTCCAACTGATGCCACCATCTCTGGCCAGCTGGAAGCACTGCTCCTGCTTTCTTCCCTTCTTACTGGCCATATGGCACATTCCTAGTCTTGGGAGGGTGATACGGACACACCCACGTTGGCCAACAGGTCCCCATCACATGTGCAACAAAAATTACTGGGTCTGGTCTTCATACCTCACTTCTTCACCCATAACTCATTAGGATGTCAATTACTCCTTCAGCCATGCCAGCGTGTAATCAGTAAGCAAACTTAAAGCATATTAATTAGAGTGATGAATTCAAAATTCCAGAGATGGAAGTTGAGCACTTCCATAGAAGGCATCTCTCAGGTGTCAACTGGCCTTGGGAGGATTGTGCTACAGCAAACTAAGCCTTGCTCTTTCAACTGATGCACTTTAACTACGGAGAAACTACTGAGAGTATCTCTGCATAACCAGCCTCACCTGAGTTGGTGATCAGCATGGGATTGACTCAGGGGACACAGGGCTTCAGCAGAAAAGCCAGATGATTTAACAGACCTCAGAAGTTCTATGCTGTCAGCATAACCTGTTTCACTGTTAGTTTTCTCTGAAACTTGCATTTTTAATTAAAATTTCACATAGATTGAAAAATCACTCAGGGCTTAATAGGAAAAAAATCTGTATTAATGCAGTGCAGCTGCTTTAAATTTATTCTCTCCACACCTCTGGACAATGCAAAATCTATGTCCATGTCAAAGAGGTGCCTTTCAGTAAAGCATAAACAGAAAACTGAAGTTAGTCCTAGTTACTGCAACCTCCAGACAAACATTTCACATTTTAAGGCATTTTCCATTTCAGTAACAATTGATTACATACTATGAATTTTCTCACTATGGTAGATGATCACTTTTATCAGTTGGCAGTTCTTAGTTACACAGAACGTTTATGACAGATCCCTTCATTTTAACTTTTGACAGAAAACCATATTTCCACACAGGTGCAACTTCATCAGCAAGCAACAGAAAGCCACTACTGGTATTTATTTGCAGCGTACCAAACAAATAATCACAATACAGTGGAACAGGAAGATGATTTTTACCACCCACATTGAATTAAAACAGTATATTTCCGCACCCTGATTTGCTCCTTCCCTCAACCCACACACTCCTTTTTGAAGTTTTTCAGATGATTAAAAGTATTTCTCTACTTATCCACAGTCATATGGCTGGCAGGCTGACAGATCCTGACTGGTCACTTGGGGGCTAAACATTTCCGTTCTTTCTGCCTTTCCCTAAAAGAGACGATCAAGTCATGCCTTCTCTACCCATCTGCTGCTTCTCACAAAGCTATGGCAAAGAAGTATCTGCCAAATGAAGTCATCACTGAGAGACTCAAAAGCTACTCGAGGAAAGTACAGAGGCAGATCAATTGCACAAATTGTATTTCCTTAGAAAAACTTGCAACAGAGATTTGTTGTTTCATAATTAAGGCAAATGTCCCAGGGGTGAACTAAGTTTGGACTTCCTTTTGGGAAGATGCTATAGCATGGGTGAGGGGGAAAAAAAAAAAAAAGAAAGAAAGAGGGAAAAGAAGCTTGAACTAGATTATCTGAAAACAAAACAGAGCATTGCATACCCTGTGGAGGAAGACACAGACTACACAACAAAAAAACCCCAACGGTTCCATTACTGAAATAGAGATTAGCTTGTCTCCAGACCTTCAAAATATAAAAGAGCATATAAATACAAATAAAACAAGGAACACTCAGAAATGGAGCATTCTCTGCTTTAGTCTTTGATGCTGTTCATGGGTATTTCTTTAATTTACCTGAATTAATAAATAAGCCCAAAATAAGCCAGCAAAACCCCCTTAAAATTCCACATCAAGTTTAATACTGTATTTACATAGCAAACAGCATCATCATTAGCATTTATGCAGAAATACATATTCCCCTGTGAGTGACCCTTAAAATAAATGTGTGCCACATTGGGAGAAAAAATATTCTTTCCAAAGCTTGAGCATAGTACCAGTGATTAGTCATGCAAGTGGACCATGCAGATACAAGAAACACTCTACTAAGACCAGCATGGTTATTGTAGGAAGCTTAATCTGAAACTCCTGTCTACATCACTTCGGACAGCCATTCAACAGCTGACGGCATATAGAAACCACCTTCACTGATGAGGTGAACTGGAGGTTTTATTCAGGGTCATAACAACGTGGAGCAATACCTGCTCTGAAATACTGCCTTTGTCTCCCCACGGAGAGAAACATACATGGAGGAGAAAACTCTAGAATAAACAATGGAGCTTCTTTTAAAGGACTGATTTAGCAGCATAGCAGCCACTTTCCTGCACACAATCCAAGTGCAGCTCCCATCACACATTAATGGGTTGCATCGGAAGGACAGAACAGGAAAGCTGATGTTCATAAACAACTATCTCAGCTGCTCCTCCCAGGAGCAAGTCTGAGAAAGCACATGCTGCAGAGCCTGTATCACTAATAAGCATAGGAAAGACTTGGCCTAAACATCTTATGCTATCAGGCTCATCAGACCAGCTGCAAATAAATTAATACCACTAATCTAATGTTCTTGGTTCAGATGCTTCCTCCTCCACCCCAACTATATTTATCACATTGACTTAAAAAATATGGGCCCATATGAATCCAAGACACGTTACTGAATGTTGCAGACAGTCCTGAAGTTGCTGGAAGGGGTGGGTATTGTGCTGGCTTTGGCCCACAGGTTCTTTCAACAAACTTGCAATCCTACCAACCCACTGCACCACAAGTCTGGAATATCACTTTTAAGATACTAACAGCAGAAGGAATATATTTCTCTCCTTTACCCAAACCACATGGACAGAGCTACCTCTTATATCAGAAACCACCAGCTCCTTGCTAGAAAGAGAATCACAAAACAGTAAGTAGTGGGAGCACAAGGCTACACAGGCATGTTATTACCAGAACTGATGGATGCAGAGCTAATACCTTTTGAGAATCAATACGACTGCAGCAGGAGAAACCCCCTAGTGACAAAGGTGCACAAGACAAGTATGCCCACAACAGTTCCAAGCAGTCCAAAGTAGGACCGTAAAAAAATTTTATTGAAAATATTAGTAACTATATGAAACAAATAATGACAATATTGCATAAACCCCAAAACTACTTCACAAGATTAACTACATAACTATAAATCCTACTAGTTTAGAAAACCATATTTGCATTTTTTCAGAAAGCTTTAAAAACTTCCTAGCAATGACATCACTGTAAACCTTGAGATGGGTTAACTAAAACCAATGGACCCTGTTCCTGGTAGGTTCTAAACACAGGTAAGAGTAGGTTCATTACCTCTGTGCCCTTTCACAGAGGTTAACGCCTCTTGGTTCCCACTCCACTCACATCTGTCTGGCATAGCTGACTGGATGCTCTGGCTCTTACATCATTCTGTTCAAGGCAAACACAAGTCCAGGAGCATTTCTACATGTTCTCTGGCATTACCTATATACACTTTCCACTTACTCTGTAGATTAGGAGGAGGTTTTTCCTCTGTTTATGGAGTATCTAGTTGAATAGAGCATTTGAGGCTTTAAGTAATGCTAAAGGTCTGCAACATGCCAAGCCTTTTAAACTCTGTATATCCTGCACGTTCAGTTTTCCCTTCGGTTGTAAAAGAGTTGTGCAAACAGCTCCTCTACCAAGTACACATTGCCTTGCATTAGTTTCAATATTATCCACAATTACCAATACTTAAAGACAAGCAATTCTAATAACACAAGTTATTTCTGCCATGTCATACAAAAATTATTCCAACCAACTACGACAACTGGATCCAGCATCCTTCTCTGTGTCACAAAAAAGCTTGCCTACATTTTTATGGGTTATTTTCTTTTCCTTTATAAGAAACACCCAAGCAATAAATAAAAAATGCATATATACCATGCAACAACAGAAACATCAATCATACCAAAAACTAAAGAAAAATTTTAAATTTTCATCTAAGGATTATTCAAATCTCTGGCCAGAATCTGGTATTTTCACTCACACTAAACAACATATTTTCACCCAGCAACCAGATTGAAATGTAAATACATTCCTTAAGATGGAATAATTGAGTGCAGAAAGAGATGCCAGGAACTTAGGAGAGTGATGGACACATGAGTGACAGAAAATACACATCCTCCTTGCTAGTATATTCAGCATACTGTCATAGTTCCAGACCAACTATTAACTTCAGTAAATGCAACTAGGCACAGTAAAGGCACGGTATAGGTTTGTAAACAGAGACATTTAAGGCATGTGGCAATGATGCAGAACATCTAGTGACTTACAGTCTTAGGAGGTACTGTAGACAAAAGCAAACAAACAGCTAGCACACATAATTCCTCTAAGAACAGCAAGACAAAGAGGCAACAAATGCACATATGAGACTGGTATCAGTGTTCAATGATGCAGAGATGGCCCTCTCAGTGTCTCCATCACAGAGTATCTTTCCAGAACACATAGTTTTTCTAAGAGAATCAGTAATTAGCTGGAAAATAGCTTGCTACTTAATGTACATTATTACTGTCCAGTGTGCAGATTAAAGAACTCGGAGTAGCTGACACAAGTTTATCATAACAAGCATGTTTATAATACAGATATTCCTGCAGACAGTTAATGTAAGCCTTCTATTTAAATCCTGAACTAAGGCAATCCCACACTACCATAAAATAAGAAAGGAAGAGAACATTAAATGTCAGCAAAATGTAACTAATATCCCCATCATAAAACTAACTAATCAGGCAACTGAAAACTCATTCTATATGCAGCAAGATTAAGATTTAAGACACAAGAAGATAGCAGAAAAATATCTTCTCTTTACTTTAAAAAAAGGAGCAATGTCTGAATAGCTGATAATTTTTCACATATTTGATATGTCAAGGTAATAGGATTCCTTACTCTTTTTTCTTTTTTTTAAATCAGAACAAGTTCCAAGGTTTTTTACAAATTCTCATTCACAGACTGAAAACAAATACTGTGCTGCCTTCTTTCCAAACATCCCACAACTGGAGATGAGATTTGCATTTCAGCACTTTAAAATAAATTGCTTAAATACCACAACAGACTGCAATGACAATTCACAACAAAGTAACAACTGATCCTTTTATTCATAACAGAAGTTGAAATCGTATTCCCACTAAATCAGTAAGAGTTTTGTTACCAAGTTCTGAAGGTAAATTTGAACACTGCTCCTTCGGGAATATCTCATCATGCAAATTAACATATACAAGGCCTCTCCCAGGCAACAAGACACTTACTCGACTACCTTCAGTTTGGGAAATGGAGCATGTTACACGATGTGAAAGAACACCACATGGGAAGAGTTCAGCACAAAAGGTTGGCTATTTGCACTTCAGCTGAGAGAGCAAGTTGATCACAAATCTCTCCAACAAAATGTTCAACACCTCAGCTCCTTCTTGGCCTATAACATCTCTTAAAAAGAGATCCTGGTATGTAAAAGAAGGAAGACAAACAGATTGTACAAGCACCTTAAAGAGAAATGAGAAAAGCTACCTTAAGATTGCATAGATTTTAAAAAATAACGATCCTTAGAATCAGTGGCAATAAGACACAACAGCAATTTAAGTGAAGCAATATAGCTGCTATTTCAGGTTTTCTACTTCACACTATGATGCTCAGCATTAAGAACTCATTACTACTCCAGCAAAGTTTGATCCTTCACAGAGCAGATATAGGTCTCATTGAACCTGTATTACACAACTGAAGTGATCCATGATAGTTTAATGCCATCAGCATTTCTTGGTGCATCACCTGTGCCCCTCAGCTGCCAAGTACTGACAGTAACCATTAACCATCCTCCCTACTGAGTCCTCATCTGAACAAGGGACAGCTGCAACCTGTAAAAACTGTTAAAGTGCTGGATGAATACCTATGAACACATTCTACAGTGACAAGACCACATGTTGGTTTTTCATATTGTTTGCTTCTTACAGACGCAGGTACAGTGTATTTAGAGCTCATCACCTATGTAGATTTAAGGAAAACAGCATTTGTTGAGATGCCAAGTTGTAAATTGCTTTGCATATTCATTCTAACTCTTGGGATGCAACTGCAAATGTATTCAGAATGTACTCACTGCATTTTCTTCCCTAAGCATGATGGCTATTGGACTGGAGTCTATTTTGCTCCCTTTGCCCACGGATTTATCCACTAGGTACATGTATTATTACACTAATGTAATGGGTCACAAGAGTGCATCCTGTCCTCCAACAAACCAATGACCACTAACTAAGGTACAGGATCCAAAGTGCTGCATGCAAGGAACAAAATGCTTAACAGTATACTAGCAGGATAACAGTAGGAAAAAAAATGCAGCAAACAAACAGTAAAGAAATAAAACAGATTTAGAGAGCCTTCCTCATAAATCACATATGGTTTTATTCCCTGTAACTCAGCTGCACGAAAGCTTTCCTTCCTATTAGCAAATTTATAATACACAAAAGTTTTATTATGTGAACAAGAACCACGTTCCTCAAACACTGTCAGATTTGAGTCCCAAGGGGCAGCTTGACATTAATCATCTGTTCAACACTACATATGTTTCAGACCATCTCTTACCAGTCTTTCCACTTCTGTGTTTCTTGCATTTTACATTCCTAATATTGTGGCCTTCCACAAAATACCGTCCCTTTTTTCCTTTTTGGGTACTATCATTTTTAGAGCAGGCTTGCAATTAAATAGCTAAAGAAAAGCTCAGGGGTTTTTCTGGCACCTGGTATCTCTCTTTTCTTTCATTGAGAGGAACAGTTACAGCAATAACAGGTTAGTATCTTAGGAAGTCTCAAGATCAACACTTACTCCACAAACAAAACCAACTTCGTTATGATTTTAAGCTTAAAAGCTAGTGGAACCAAGAACACAGTTACCAGATCTAGGCAGGACTGATGAAACTGTGGAAACTGAAAGTGACCACACAAGGGTTACAAAAATCCTGAACGATAAAAAGTACAAATATGTTGGCTATTAAAATTAAAAAAGTGGAAGATTAGGAGAAACTAAAAAAATGGTACAGTTTCAAGCAAAACAGAAAAATCCAGTTAAGCTATAAAAAAAAAATAAAAACTCCGCACATGTTCAACAGGTAAAACTATGGACAAACAACATTTCTTTTTCAGAAAGCAACACCCCCTTCTTACCAAAACTTCTCCTTCCTAACTAGTAACAGGCCAAGCTGCTCTCTGAATCATACTGTGCTGTCATTTGTTGACAAAAAAAAAGGCTGAGAATTATCATTAGAAACAGTTCTAGCAAAATAAGAATATATTCCCACCCTGATAAACTGTAAAGAGGTAAGAGTCAGGTTCAAAATTGCAGTTCCCTGCAGCATGCTACAAGAAACAGGTTTCCTATGTTTTTGCAATGCTTTTGCACGCTATTCATAATAGGAGATTGGCTTGCTGACTACCAAAAATCTATGTGAAGAAAGAATTGTTGTCTCTAAGTACCTCAGGAAAAAAAAAGAAAAGCATTACCAATTTAAAGCCAAGTGACAATGAGTACATAAGAACAAAATGGCAAGGTATCAATGAAATCTTTTCAAAACTTAACTTCAACCCTCTAACCATCAAGCTGTGAAGTAACTCTCCAGAGTAAGAGTGGCAGGAATGTACAATCCTAAGCAGTTCTAGGATGCTTGGGCGACTTACAAGAGCATTTAAACAACAGCATGTTAAATAAAGCAACAGACAAAACTCACACAGGTTTCTTCTAGTTCAATTAAGCCGTCTTAGGTAAGTTTTGTCCCAGCTTTACACGGAAGTAACTAAAAGTACAAAGTCCTTCCCGCCAAAGAGGGATGCATAAGCACAGTTCAGAAGGCTTGGTAACCATTCATTAAACCAGTAAAAAGGAACAGGGGTACAGGCCTACAAATTAGTTTAAACATCCCATAAAAATATATAAGAAATTAATTTAGCAGGACTGTATTCTCAGGAAAACTTTTTTTGCTAGCATTGACAGTTCTAATAAAATGATTACTTCAACAAGAGATACAACGTTTCCAGAGCAAATTTAAGGAAGGGCTGGAATTTCTTCACTGATGTTTTTGGGATGCAAGACTCGGCACGTTCTCCCAAATTCTGAGATGTCTGCACAGCTCTCCATGGCAACCCAGGACACACGAGCCCTGCAGGCGCTGGCAAGAACCTAGCAGGAACAGCACATTAGCCTGACAAAGCTGCTAAAGCAGAAGAAACCCCACAATCCCAAGGTGGGGTAAAACTTACGTCTTGGCAACCAGGTCAATAAAGGGGCAATTTCTCATTGACTACGCTTCTCCATTGAAAAAGTGAAGAAGCTAAACCAGAAGGGGAGGAACTACGCTAACAAAGGCTACAGTGTAGCGGATAAATGAAGATTGGTGTGATACGACCCGAGTTTAGCAATGCCTCAGCACAGTGCCCACCCGCAGCCCCCGAGGAGCCCGGGCCAGCCCCGGCCCGCTCCTGTCGCTTGTTCCCATTCACCGCCGGCACCGCCGACCAGAGCCGCCACCCGGCCACTCCGCTCACCGTGACCCGGCCGGTCTCCCCCTGCCACACAAACCGCACCAGGCTCTGCAGGCTCCTCCTGCCTTTGTTCCCCGCGGGAGCTCGGCCGTGCAGGCAGCACCGCCGCCGTGTGCGGGGCACACCGGCCCGCTCCGGAGAGGCCGCCACAGCCCCTCCGTGCTCGGGGCCCCCGTCCTGGCACACACCGCTCCCCGGCGCCGCGCTCACCTGCCTGCCGGGCCGGCGGTGCTGCGGGGCCGGCACTCTGAATGACCGGTGGGCGGTGCCGGTGGTGCGGGGACAGGGGATGTCGCGGGGCCAGCGCTCTACAAGGACACGGGATGTTGTGGGGCCGGCGCTGCCGGCGCACTGTGGGGCCGGGGCCGCGCCCGCCCCGCCCCGCCCGCCCACGCGCAGCCGCTCCTCGAACCCGCCAATCACAGCCGCGCCCGCCCCGCCCCGCCCGCCCACGCGCAGCCGCTCCTCGAACCAGCCAATCACAGCCGCGCCCGCCTCTCCCCGCGGCGCGCGCGGCCAACGGCTCTCGGGCGCGGCCGGCGCGTCATTCGCGCGGGCCAATGAGGGGGCGGCGCGAGCAGAGAGAGCGCCCGCCATGGAGGGACAGGGAGGCGAGG
>JAWWEW010000006.1:21437513-21470942 GCA_035583185.1 Anabacerthia variegaticeps | reverse complement strand
ACAGGGAGGCGAGGGGCGGGCAGGGAGGGAGGGAGGGACAGGGAGGCGAGGGGCGGGCAGGGAGGGAGGGAGGGACAGGGAGGCGCTCGGCCGCGCTGCTGCCGCCGTGCCCCATAAGAAAGTTCGCCTGTGCCGCCTCCATCCCCCACAGGAAAGGTGAAACAACGCGTTTGATGGAGCTGGGCTGTTAATTAAGTGCATTTTATCTGGCGAAGGGGGGAGAGGAAGAATTTGGGGGGGGGGGGGGGGGAAGTTTGGTGCTTTGTGTGTGAGGAGTCGCTGTGGAGAGGCGAGGTGAAGGCGGGGAGGGAGCGGGGCTTGCGTGGGGTTTGTTGAACTCCAGTGCCAGTGGGGGCTCTGTCTCCAGGGGTTTGTCCGTCCAGCAGGGTTACCGGGCAAGGACAGGGACCCGGCTTTCGCTCAGTGCTCCTGTTCCCCGCGCTGTTTTCATTTGTGCCTTTCTATTTCCTCCAGCATTTAATCCAGACTTACACTGGTGCAAATACGGAAACATCCCTGTCCGGAGGATGGTTCTAAAAAAGCCACAGTAGGTGGATAAATGGATATTAAGTATTTAAATAACTAGATACTATTCTCATGTCTATTTCAGTATAAAATAATTATTACTCGTCCATTCCAGATTTTGATCCATGTAATAATAAAGATCCAAAACTGACAAAGCAATGGCATTCTTATTCTACATAAACTGGGTATGGAGACTACAAAGAAGTGCAAACTATCAGACTGGATGAAAACACAAATGAATAATTCATTTTCAGATGCATTAGGCTGCAGCACAGATGCAACTGAAGAGGAACAAGATTACTTATTTTATGATGAAGATGTAGGAATAACACATAAATGCAATAATAATTCAGATAATTTGAATTACTGTATTTGTACAAAAGATATTTCTGGTATTTTAAATTTAACCTGTTCTGAAGATAACAAAAACATAAAAGCAATAGCACATTATGAAGCTCATTCACAGTCTGAAGAATTCTCCAGTCCCTACAGAGGCCCCAAAGGAACAACAGGAGTTTCAACTGAAATGCCTGGAAGTGAAGCTTCCTTTAAGAAGGAATTACCTGTTGGTAGTTCCAGTAAACCAGATAGCACAGAACATCGGACTACCTCAAGGATGTCCCATGTCCTTCTGCGCCACTTTTCCGAGGGAGAGTTACTGAGCACATGCCGGTTAATTGAACACGAGATGATACCAGAGATGTCCTTCACTGAAAGTATCGATGACACTGGGAGCAAACCTGAGCCTTCAGAGGACCTCGGAGGCCCTTCAGTGCAGGAACAATGGGCAGCGAGCTTTGAAGGGTATCGCTTAGAAAAGCACAAGCAGGGAAACACCGGTGGTAAAAATGAAAACGTGTTAAGTGAAAACAGACCTGTTTCAAAGAAACCTCTTTGTTTTACTGCTAAGTGTGGGTGCAGAGAAGAATATTCACAACTGATTAATGACAATGAAGGTACACACACCTTTCAAAGCATGAAAGATGAGAGAGGTCTGTTTAAAAAACCAGCTTCACTTTGCAAGCTCAAATATGGCCAAGGTCAAGCTCACTATTGCCATCCTGCCTTCCATGAAGTCGCTTCAGAAGTAAACGTTCCGAAAAGAGCTGACAATATTAACTCAGTTCCTACAACTGGCACAGCAAAACCCTTCCCTATTTTGCTAAGTAAATCAGTAACTGTGAATAACATTCTGGAAAATAAGAATCACTTCAATTCTGCTGAAGTGGAGAATCAAGAAGAAACGAGCATTTCAGAACTGCTGCAACAGCTAGAGGTAATTAAGGAGCTTGAAGAAATTCTTCATACTTGATAAGAGTGGTGCTCTTGTAAGAAGATGCTGTGTCCCATAAAATCTAATATGACTAGTTGATGCAGGCAGTATACCACTTGACTCAAAAATTGCTTTCACAAATAAAATTTTGTGGAACTGACTTTTTAGTCACTAAATAATTGGTAATTAAATTTCTGAGTAGTATTTAATACTCCAGCATTTAACAATGGAATATTATTTGTGATGATAAAGCATCCTGTCAATTCTTTAGGAAATTCACTAGACATTTTTATTTCTAGTGTTATATGTAAATGTTTAAATTCACCAAAAATACATCAAATACATTTTTAAGAAAAAATGCTATACTATGCTTGTGTTAAGACAACTTTGCCTTTTTCATATCGTAAGGCTCTTCAGCTATTTAGACTGGTTTGACAACAATATTTATCTTGTTGTAGTAAATTTATTTTAAAGTTTGTTAGTAATGAGATAATTGCTCAATTTCATGTCCTGACATGGAGTTCACTTACAGAACTATACTGATTCTTAGGTCCATTCCTAGATTCAGATCTTAGTAAATCACTCAAGATATAACAAGTTTTAATAATTTTCCCTATTATTTCCTGGCTGCAAATGAGATGTTGACGCAGCATGCTGACACTCAGAATCATATTGACCAGCTCAGATTTAATGCTAAGGTAAGTCTCTCAAAATACAATTTTTAAGTAATTTTTCTGTATCTCTAGGACTATGACTATCTTCTAAAAATATTGTCACTTTCATATTGTACTTCCCCATTTATACAGATCCTCTTTATATTTTCACAACATAGAGTTGAAGTATTTAAGTATTTATGAGAAACTATATGCGTCTAACTACAAAATCAGGAAATTATATGGTATTGTTATAATAAAAATTTCGTTAATATTTTGTGGTTTGAGTTATTTCTAAGCTTTTTGTTTAGGTCTGTAACTGTTCTATACATTAATATAACCAAAATTCTCACTTTAACAGATACTTCCTCAGTCAGACTTTCCAAATGCCAGCATTGCCAAATACTCAGGAGACACTGGGACAGCACCTGACATCATCACATTACATGCTACTATTCCTGTACAATCTACAAATGCTTTGCTTAAAGCAAGTAAATAAAATTACATTAACTATGCAAATTACTATTTTATGTAACTTGATTACATTTTTGGGCAGATACTTGAATTGGTCAATCTTATCTTGTATTACATAGGGCTGCAGTCTGGAACAGCACCATCAACATTACCAGCAGCTGGAACAGTAGAAGCACACTGTCCAAATCCTTCCAATTCACTGCCAGAACTAACACTAGGAGAAAAGATGTCTCAAATACTAAAGGATCAGACAGAACAACTGACAAAGAAAGTAAGAGATCTGTTTCAATATATACTTTTCACTGATGCTCAAATTCCATATTCATTTGGCATATCTGTTTTCAAAATCCCAAATAAAATTCTAATATTTTGTCTTTAAGGTGGAAGACTTCTCTAAGCAAATGACCCAAGAAACATTCTTTTTACAAGACAAGTATCTGGTACATTATTTTACATATTTTGAGTTATCTGAATTGTACTTTGAATGGCTGTAGACTTAAAATTTTCTGGCAAGTCGCTTTGTATTTTCCTCAAATGGATGTTTACTCTTTTTCTCACTTCAGACTGAAGGTACAAATTTAAGAAGCAAAAACAAAGGTGTTCAGTAGGTGGTTGAATTCTTTAATCTTTTCTAAGAATTACAACTCAAAACTATTAATGAAAAGCCTTAAATTGCCATGTCCGTTAGGAATTTTGACATGTAAGGCATCAGCTCAGAAGTCATGGTTTAATATTTTACTTGTACATAATAGAGCAGCACAGAGTACCAGGTGATCATACAACATGCAGTGCTGTTCCAAATCAGAGAATAATCAACATTCTTACCAACAGCACTGCCCCACAGCAAGCCATATTGATAGCTACTTATGCTAAGTCATAGTGATGTTTGCTATTGAATTCTTTCTTATTGATGAAGGCATTAAATCAACTGAAAAGATATCTTCATGCCTTGGAAAGGAATTACTTAACAGCTAGAGAAGAGCACCATAACTTACAGCTGCAGAACTACAAGGACAAGTCAACCAACATTGGAGAATTTGATCCTGAGAGGTTAGAAGATAAGTGCTACGTAGCACATCAGTATATTTTCCATATTTTGAGTGTCCTATAACTTTTACTTCATTTATCCATTAGAATTTTTCTGAAGTAAAACCATTATGTTATATGTAGTAAGCTAAAAGTGATGTGAACAAGATTCATCTTAAACTTTACATGTCCTACTTATAATGAGGATATCTCTTTACTTAATCCAAATACTTAAAAGAGACTCCACGAACTCCACTGATTTTTTTATTTTTTTTTTTTCCTATGGGAAGCATACTGTAATGTCCAATGCCATAGTAAGAAATAAAAGGTCAGTTTACACAGGTTGAACTAACTGTGTTTTACAATTGGATTTAGAAGGGTGGAAGGGGGAATATTTAGACTTGGCATGCTGCTTGAAGATATTCAAGAACAAATGGATCACAGCAAACACAACCTGTCATCTTTGGTGACTTCCTGTGAATCTGCCCATTCATCACATTCTCTTTGTGAGGTAACTGAGTTGTATTATTTAAAGTCTGTAATTATTCTGTTTTACTGATGCAAGTCTGGAGAACATAAGCGTGGTTGTATGATTGTATGTTCTCCTCTGATAAGAGCATGATGCTTTTAGATAGCATGTTACTTTAAATATTTTATGAAATATTAATTTAATAATAATTTTAACAGAAACCTAAGTACAAAAGCACTGCTACACTGAATATTGCTAATTGCAGTTTCCAAAGCATTTATTTCAGAGTAAGAAAATATAAGAAGATACTTTTTCTACAAAGCTCTCTTTGTTTTGGGGAATTAATCAATTCCCACTATCATTTAGTGGGAAGAAATATTACTTTGTTTGTCCAAGACTTTTAAGCTGCAGAATTACCGAAAGACCAAACAGTATTGTGCTATAGAAAATTGAGTTTACTGCTAAGTATAGTAATATTTTGTCCCAGATCATAAATACACACACACACACAAATCTTACTGCCATCTACAAATCTACAGTCAAGTCTCACCCAATGCTTTCATAATCAATGTTTTATGTAACATTTTTCTCCGAAGTCCAAGTTAAGAGAAACTCAGGAGATCCTGTTTGGCAGAAGTCGTGTCCTTGCAGTGCAACCACCACACACTCCTGTATCTGTGCTATGGTTACTTTGTACAGAGCTCGGTATTTTCAAGCGTTGCTGATCCTGCAGAAAGAAGAGGTTCTGAAACTCCATTTCTTCATAAGAACCACAGGGGAGAAAAGAGCAAGACAACTGATGTAAACCCACAGACAAATCAACTTTATTTAGAAGGCAAAAAGTGCTATCTTTGTCCTCACATGTAAGTGAAAACTTAGAAACAACTGTTGAAGTTTTTATAAAAATATACTTAAAATTATTTGCTGAATAAGAACACTGGAATGACTGGAATCTCTGAAAGCAACAGGAACATTTCCAGAATAAAACTTCTACAGAATTCTGTAATTACATACCCAAGAATTCCTCCCAGCCTGGCATTCCTACCTTTCTGAGTCTGAAAGTATTTCCTGAAGCCAAAACACTACTGTCACTTTCACCTGGAGTTAAACTGTACAGGTAGAACTGTAAAGAGATTAATTAAATTGTAGCATTAATGGAAACTAACAGTAGAGAAGTGATATGCAAATGATGCCACTGTTCCCACTATTTGGTTGATAAATAATACAGTTATAGATACACAGTAATATACAGAGGCATATATAAATTTGTTTTACCTTCTGCCTGCAACAGAGATTCCTTTCACGTGAGGAAAAGTGTGCTGCTGAAAGTCTTACATCCCAGAGTCAGGGTGCATTAAGTCAAAAATGTACTGGTGAGGAAGCCAGTATGAAAGGGTATGTGTTACATATTTTGGCTAGTCACAGACATGCTGTTTCTACAGCTAAGTGAACAGATACGTATGTGCATCTGCACTGATAGGTCTCTATACTGGACTCTGCATGAAACACTGAATTATGTCTTGAATACATAAAAATGGGAGGATGATCTCTCTTCAACTTTACCACCAGTAAATCACATAAGGTATGTGACATACCGTATGACCACAGATGGCAAAATGACAATCAATTTCATTAAAGAGAGGATTATATTAATATTACAAAGTAGCCCATCAGAGTGGACCAGTATAATGTTTATGGTGCTTAAATGACACAGTTATTTTAATAGTGGATTAACAGAAGCAGCTTTGTCTTTGTTCAGCAACACATGCAGGCAAGGCATCCCAAATTGGGATGACTACAGTGTTCAGCAATGAACTTTGTTCTTTTTCTCTCAGAAGGAACATCTCAACTATTCCTCTAATTATCTAAGGACAGTGCCATTAAAGCCTTAATTCAGTTACTAGGAAACCAGATCCCATTTAACATATGTTGTACCAAAATGCTGTCAATGGTAACACATACATAAATATGGAAGATTTCATGCTACTTTACTATTCAAATATGTGATTATCAAGACCTCTACTTTTAAGCATTTTTAACCAATGTGTTAAGTCCGAGTGGATCCTTTAACCACAGGGATCATTATTTTGCAATTGGTTAATTATTAATTTAAACTTCTACTTACCACCTTTTCAGATAACTGATACAGGTAAAGTTCTTTCTATGACTAAATGTGATTTCTTCTCAACTAAGAAATGGTTAATCATTAATATAAGATGCTTTTAAGTCTCATCATAGAAGTATTAAGATACAATTAAAATATCATTCTGTTTTCATGCTCAAAGAAATACAAACACCAAGGAAAGGAAAACTGGAACATCTTCACTCTTCATTCAGAGAAAACCAACTGATTTATCAGATACCAACCTGAGTAAGTTGTGATGGCATACAAAGGTCTGAACTGTCCTTAAACCTGCTAGTGAAAAAAGACACCTGCCACTGTTAAGAAATACGTTCCTGTCACATCTCAGCTACATGAAAATTGTAATTTTAACAGATGTTACTACTTAGCACAGCACAAAACACAAAGAATAAAAAGGAAACTGAAGAGGACACCAAGTCAAATTCACTGTGGAAGTCTCGGTGACAGATCAAAAGGCAACAGACAAGGTGCAAGGCAATTTTCACTTAGATATGAGCAAAAGATTTTTAAGAGTCTACTCAAACATTGAGACAGTTTCCGCTAGAGAAGCTGTGGTGTCTCCATTCGGAAATATTCAAAACTCAACTGGACAAGGTCCTAAGCAACTTCATTTAAACTGGTCCTGCTTTGAGAGGGGACAGGGCCACATGATCTCCAGAAGGCCCATCCAACCTGAACTACTCTATAAATCTAATTCAGCTTTCTAGATAAGTTTCCAAGTATTGCCACTATTATTTTTTGAAGCATGACAGTGATATGCATACAATGCTTTGATTTTGGTTTTTCTTCTGATGTAGTTATTTCATGTCCTAGAAGAATCCAAACTTGACAACTGAAACATTTCACATCAATACTTCTACTTTTTTTGATTCAACTTTCTTATTCTGCACCAAAACAATGCAAAAAGTTTTCCTCCATCTTTGATCCATTCAGGGTTCACACAGTCTAGAAATACTCTTCCCTTCCTTAGTCCAGCTCTTAATATAATTTCATCAAATCCAAACTAGACCCCACACATGCTACTATGAACTAGTTGACTAGATGTCAAGTCATCCAAGACTTCAGCTCTTGGAGGCTCACGAGGAAGCTGTAGGCATTTGTCTCTCTTGGGGCATCCCAATTTTATCTTTCCACTGCAGAATATTCTGAAGCTGTTAGTACTCAACTAAAAAAAGATCACAGGAGCTGTCCTAGATTCAGTTCCAAGTATGAATATATAGCTTATTCTTACCTTTGGTCTGTCTGTTGTCTTTGGCTTCTTTGTGATGTGCTTGCACTTTAATATAAGACACTGGGGCCATTATTGTTAGCACTGGTTTGTGCAATAGTTACAGCAGTGCTATACTAGAGCTGCCCCAATTCTCATCACATTCTATCGGGCTGCATTGTTTACACAACACTATGGAGAGGGAGATGGAGCATTTAATTTGGTTTTTTAAAAACAGTTCTTGGTCTGAAAATAACCACCACCAAAAAATAATAAAAATTTATATTCAAGGCTTACAGTCAGGGCTGAAAGCCAATCTTTAAAGTTCAATCCCCAAACATATGGAGGAAAAAGTACTTCCTCAAACTGCAGTAGCATTAATGGCAGCAAAGGCCTCTGAAATTAGGGTGCTGAAAGCCAAGTAATTATCTGGGTACACTAGCCAGAGTTTCTAATACTTCAGAACCTCTTAACTTATTTTCTTAATTTTAGGCAGTGATTCAGAAGACATCTCAGCCTATGATTCTTATAATGATTCACAAAGCAAGGATCTTATCAACTGTGATACTCAGAGTTACAAATCATCAAATACAAGCTTATGTAGAGAGAGAAAAGGTATAACAATTGCAAAAATATTAGCATCTACTAAGAAACATTACTTATAGTGTTTGTTTTTCTAAACATGTCTCTGTTTTCAGGATTTAGATGCAGATGCCCCAGGGGAAGCAGAGATCAAGTTAAACTCAGGAATTACAAAGAATCTGTTCAGTCTTGTGCCTTATGTAGAAGTAAAAGTTCTGGCTCATCCTGTAAGTATGATGCACTACTGAAATAATTACTAACCACAGGCTAGATTTTTAAGGGGCAGAAAGTCACTTTGCACATATCAGGCCAAAATTAATTTAGTATATGCAATCATTAGCACTGTAGCTAAAACAGTGCATTTTTATAGCTCTTGTAGAGCAAAATCAGCAAATTCAACTTTTACAAACCTAGCCAGCAGGAATATCTCATTTTGCAGTGCCTCGTGAAAGAATATGAAAATTGGGCATTGCTGTGCCACCTTTTACAGTGTCAGCCATTGACTAACATAGTGTAAATGCGTACTAAAGAAAATTTCAGCTCTACACTCATTTGTGACATGCAGCAAAGTCAAGGAAAGACCAATGAAAAAAATTTAAAATGTTTAACATCTACCTTTTAGAGTCACTTACCTCAGACTCTCTCTGTACCGTAAGAAAAAATTGCTTAAAGAAAAATATAAAATTTCAACAGTGAGAAGAAAGTATAAATTAGCTACTTGTCTCTCACAATTCTGTGGAACTATAAATCAAAGTAGTACTCATGTAATTATTAGGATTATGAGAGTCTGATTATTTTACATATCCACCCTGCAATCTTTCACTGTATGAAATAGAAATCTGCATACCATTTGCAACAGAGCTAAATTCAACAGCAAACACAAAGGTTAATCTGTTCTCATTTACAAAAACCTTATACATCTTCAAGTTTTATCCAGCAGTGATAGTTTACTTGATCTTTTATTTATGTCAAATCGAGAAAAATGTTAAATACACAGAAAATTACTTTTTTTTTTGCTTGTTTTAAACATGGCCTCTATGATTCCAGCTTATTCACAGAAGAAAATCTCCACTCAAAAGGCTCAAAAAAATAAACAGCCACATGGACTTATAAACAGACTTTCTGAAAGGTAAGCTACAGCAATAACTACGTAGTACAAAAGAAAATGCCACTAATGAAGATTCAGCATGGAAAAAACACACTAGTATCATAAGCAGGAAGAATGTTTTATCTTTTGCAGTACATGTTGTATATTAGAATTTTACTCATTAGTGAATTTAAAATACTTACTCTAAGAACATGTGTAAATAATTCTTATTCTTCAGTCTTTCTAATTTAACAAAGGGTAAACATGTAACTTCTTTATCTGACACATTTAGTGATTAAAAGAAATATTTTGTTTTAGTAAGAGGATGTTCCCATTCATAGATTCAAAAGCAGGTCTGTATTAGTAGGATGCAGCTCTGTTTGCTGCCAACTATTTATTTATAACTAACAGTCCTACTTTTCATTGTTGTTAACATTAAACTACCCTGGGAGCCTGAGAAGTAAAATGTATTCTTAATTGTAGTACAGGCTAGACTGAAATGCAGACAGGTTTTGTTACTGTACTCTTTAACAGTGTTACTCAATACCAGTAATTGCCTGGAAGTACAGGAGCTGCACTTGAGAATCAATGGCACAGAGCACTGTGTGAGAGAGCAGCACCAAGAGAGTGATGCTATTATGAGAGATTTCCTTACTCTGCATCCTGGAATGTTTTCTGTCTTACTGCAATAGAGATGGAACACAAATACTGATGAACTGTTTCACAGTTAAATGGAAGATTCTACTCACCATATTAACTTGCAACCCAGTGTGCTGTCAAAGTGTATGTATTTAATTCATAGTTTAGAAATTTTTGTACTTACTGAAACTGTTTGTATTTTATTCTATATATCTTATCTTTAGGGAACCCTTTGAGGCTGCCAAAACCTACTGTTCAAGCACATGCAATAAAGTCATTGTTTCACATCAATACCTACCCATCAAGAAGTTTGCCCAAAGCAAATCTGCAATCAGAAAGGCCAGTGATTCCAACGCAAATGTAAGATTTTAGTGTGAAAACTAAAAGTCACACAACTATATTGGAAAAGTTAAATTCCCATATCATGGCATTGCTGAACATCCCTTTCTCAGCAAGCTGATTATTACAATCTGAGCATATGTAGGCCATTTGAGGATAAGACCGTAGGGAGTTAAAAACCCAAGCATTTTTGCTTATATATTAGTATATTACTTCAGGTAAGTATGTCCAGAGTTTTTCTGCAACTTTGTCCCTGAATAAGTTGTCAGTACAGAATAGTAGCACTGGATTTTACCTCTGAAATTGTTCCACATACCGAAAGCATGTCAACACATAGCCATACAAACCACTATCGCAACCACAAGAAAGCCTCCTCAATATGACAAACATGCACAACCTTTAGAAAGGTGTAAATATCTGTCAGTTCAAATGATTACACAATCAAAGAGAAATAAAAGATACTTACAACTTGAATCCTGGAGCAGACTATGACATGACTCACCTTCTGCTTCTCAATGTGTATTTAGGGTGAAAGTCACGCACAAAACCTTAAACATCACTCTCTATTCTATACCTATGTCTGCATTTGCCTTCATTATTAACAAGGCTGTGTTTTATTATTTACAACAGATTTTAAGTTCTACTCTGGATCATGCCATACAGACAGCAAACAGTTTGAAGAAAGCTACAGAACGAATGGTACAAGCAGTTTCAGAAGATCTAGCTAAAGTTAAAAGAAAACAGCTTTAATTACCCAGTTTCAAATGCTATATTGTTTTGCTGGTTGATACTGAAGTGTTAGTACCTCTGCAAATATAAAGTGATGAATAAAAGTATCAAATAAGTCACCTAGCTGACTTTGTCAGCTGTTCTGTAACTATTAATACTAAACCAAACCAGAGCATACAAATAAATTTGTATTCCACAAATTTACACTCAGTCTCAGAACTATGAAACAAATTACTGATTCTACTGGAAGTCTTCAGTAGGTTGGCTAACCCCCATTACTGTGTACAGGTGCCTTTCTCTAAGTATTCACCTAAGGCAACTAAATAAAAGTTGGGTTAAACAAGGAAAGTTAACTTTCTGACCATGATTCCCCACCACTCCCAAGTGTGAGAATAAACCTCAGTCATTACTGCATATAATTTCTTTCCACACTTTAATAGTAGCTGCTTAAGCACACCAAAACAGTTTCTGCACCTGAGACATCTACCTGCAAACATCACACTAACATACCAAGGCATAGTTAACATTTGTGGTTATTTTGGTTTTAGAGTGCCCTACATTGAGAGTTGTTTGTTTTTATGTTAACCTACTAGTTAACCTTAGAGCAAAATAAAGGGCAAAAACAAAACCACCTTTCTGCAAAAAAAATGAATACCATATGGTTGGGAAAAATGTAAATAAAAAACCATTAGTCATCTCTTCTTTTTCATTAGGACATTTCTCTCGGATTCTACACACAACAAACTAACAGTTCAAGGCACATAAATACAGCATCTCTTCAAAAGTTTAGTAATTTTAATTAAGTAATTTTTAAAGAGAAATCAAAACATTACCAGTATTACAGAATTCATACAATTTAGATTATTCCCTTCAATGCAAATTTAAGTAGTTCTTCCTTGGTATGTAACAGAACAGAAAAAAAGAGTAAATTCTCTTGAATACATCAGGTTTTGTCATTTGGTTTGCTTTTTGCTTTTCTTTTTTAAATTACCAAGCCATTTGAAAGATTCAATGGCTTCCCTTCTTTTCCTGTCCTTTTCCCCTGCTTCCACTTCCTCAAGAAGACATACTTAGAGTTTTGGAATTTCTGTATCACAGACAACTCAGCTTCTAAAACAGACGGACTATGTAGACACAATCACAAGGAAGCTGTTAAGGAATTACCTTTTTTTAAAAGCTTCGCTATTAATCCCTGTATATACTTAAATATAAAGTGTACTTCAGTGCACAGTTGACAGCATTTCTCCAAAATTATTTATTGTGATTAGAACTGCTTAATGCTTCTGTGATTAACTACCTTACCCAGCACCATCTAAAAAGGCTTTAGTTTTTTCACAATTATACATATTTAAAGAATTTTCAGTGAGTTATTTTTACAGAAAATACTACACTTTAAGACACTGCATTTGTATGAAACACTTACCACAGACCTGTATTTACAAATTTTCTCCTGAAGCCCCTACCCAAGAGCCTATGCCCTTTTTAATTGTCAGTTTTAGAAATAAATTCTATTCTAAAAAGGTTTCACAGTTCTCAAAGACAATTCCAGTTTATATATAGTCACAATAACTTTTAGCATAATTTCTTAGGAACAAACAAGCCCTTTTAGTGTAATACTAAATACAACCTAAGAAACACGTGTTTAGTTTTTCCTCTCTCTGTCTTCTACTCCCCAAAAAGCAGCAAATTTAAATTAAAACATGACTTTCCATTAGTGAGAATCATGTAGTATTGTAGTGCAGTATTTGGAAAAGTCAATTCCATTACAGTATGTACATATTATTTGTCTTTTTAATATATCATAAACATCACCATATCTACTCATTCTTGATGCAGACTATATCCTTGGGTTTACTGAGGCTCTTCACTTCATCCAGTAGTCTTTTAGGTGTCAAAATATGAGTAGAACCTGACAAAAGAACACAGGTATTAAGTGTATCAGTCAAATTGTGACTTGCAGATATTCCCTCTTTAAAACATCTGTTACATGCTGGTGTTTTTTTACTGTACCTGGAAAACTGACAACTACAACAGTTCAAAGTGTACTCATATAAGGCACCACCATATAAATGTGTCACCATTAGGTAGGCAGCATCCCTCTCCCACACACTCACATCCAGATCAGGACTCTTTCTTGGAATACAAGTTCCAAGTCCTGCTCTGCTCTGTTTGAAACACAGGCACGAACCTGCACCATTTTGCTGTGTGCAATTGTCCCAGCCTGCAAGAAATCTGCCCATTCTGTGAAAGGGTGAGTGAATGACAGGTTTTATCCTAGAATCAAGGAACTACCTGGATTAAAGGTTACTACACACAGTAGTTTTCCACAGAAATATCAGTTACAGAAAACTGCTTTTACTGACTAACATTTCTGTGAAAAATTTGCAACAAATTCCAAGTTTTGAGCAGCAAAGAAAATCCCTAATATTCTTCCGGAGTGCATGACTATCTCTCATTCTCAGAGTGATTATAACATCTGCCATGAAGGGTCACCCTACAGTTCTAAAGGCAATGCTTATGTGTTTAAGATTGCAGCTGTCTAGAACTTTTGGGTTTAGTAGTGTCACTCTGAATGGGCTAGTATTCTTTGAGTTCTGGATCAGGAATACAGCAAAATTTTAATCTTTCAGTAAGCCACAGGGAAATCTGGCAAGTTTCAGCTTCCCACAAAAATCAGGATGACAAACAAAACTACAAGAATCGTCTCTAAACAAAAGGGAAGATGGTATTGTGGTTAGTACCAGATACCACAGTGAAAGAGTGACCTGCCTAAACATTGTTTTGTAAACAAGTCTCAGATGAAGAAACAGTCTCATTAAACTACATTCCTGTTGTCCTGGTCTTTCCATTGCAACTCAAAACTAGAACCGGCATTAAACTTCCTTCAGCCACCATCAGTGAAACCAGCAAACAAAAACCAAACAAACCATCCATACACACAAACACACCTACAATACCCCTGACTATTTTGAGGTAACACACTCTACGTCTCAGAATCAAAGCTGTCACTGTTTTAGGAAAGGATTTATTTAAAATCATGCTATATAAATTGAATCCTTTCTGAAACTCAAGACTGAATTTAATTGCCAGACAGACAATTCAAGCAATTTAAAACGCTTTCAATGACCCTATACCCAAATAGCAGCTGCCCCTGCAGATCCACGCAGATCTCTGGTAAGGTTCTGTATTTTGGAGTTCTGTTCTGATATACCATACTACTTCCAAAAGCAATGAGAGTAGCAAGTGTCACTAAAGGTAAAGCACAGGCAGATGCAAAAGTCATAAGGAAACTGTAATGCAAGGAAACAGAGGTATGGTTAAATCCTTTTTATTATATATCAACATATTTCTCTGACATAATTCATGATGATTGTTCTGTAAAGCACAACTTTTTTTTATCCTTAATACGTTGCTGCAAAAAACCCTATAAACATCAAGCAGTCTAACCAAACCGAAAATATCCTTCTAAGTAAGTAGTGCGTAGTTTTAGGAAATACACTGGTTGCAGTAGCAGTGTACTGAACCAACACAGGGAATGTAAGAAAAATGATCCTTACATTTTTCCAGAACCACAAGTAGCACCCTTCTCCCAAGGCGAGCTTACCAACGACAACTTCACAGGACTTGTAGGCTTCCGAAACTTCGTAAGCGCTGCGCATCTCGGAGTACGTGACCCCTCCAATCACAAAGAGAATCAGCCTCGCGCTGCTCTTCCGCTCCTCTCTGGAACTAGCCTTAGGTTTCTGGCGGGCACTGTAGGAGATTTCATAAGATGACATTTATACGGCTCTACGGATTCACTTTTGATTAGAATTATACACTTCACAAGCAGTAACAATTTCTGTCATGCAGTTCATGATTTCATTGTAATTTCAACAGAAGTATTTAGATAAATTGATAATTTATCAATTATCAAAAGGGAGATGATCCAAATAAAGCTGTATACAGCTAAGAAGAACTATTAAAATAAAAACCAACTCTATGTTTTAGATTAAATAAAAACATAGGCTTGACACTTTGACATTGCCTTATATACATTATTTTACCATTTAGTAAGCACATTACCATAACACTTTAGAATGTATATGACAAGAACATGAGAAAGGGGTAAATAATTTTCCAGGAAATGAAACTATTTACCTTACTGCTCCTGAACCATTCCAGGTGGGAGGACACCGGGAACAATAAGGCCAGTCTTTTGAATCTAGTTTGTTTTCTATAGCATCCTGAAGGGCAAAGCAAAGACACACTTTAAACAGCCTTGTAGACGTAAACCACACCAAGTTTCAGCTTTCAGTAAGGATGTCTAACTGCAATTTAATGCCAACACATGCAGCTTAGAATACCCCATTGCCAGTAGCATCTCATGAACAACATTCCTATGTAACAAAATGCTGGACCACATAATGCTAAAATGTATTGTAAGTCTTTTGTGTATCACAAGGAATTGGGAGTATGTTTGCTTTTTTATAAACAAAATATTCATTCAGCTGTTCAGACTTCACAAGCAGCTTCTCATCTGTAACAATCCTAATGTATTGAACTTCTCTATAGCAGTGTAGGAGAGAAGTCAGGATCCACTGAAAATACAAATGAGCATGTGAAAGCCACTGAGAATCTATGAATGACAGCACTGGGTCATATGAAAGGTCCAGTGAGCACACTATCCTGTCTGACATCAATCACTAATCAATGCTTAGGAAGAAGTTTAAAAACAAAGGAACTACGCTTCTGGCATGAAACATCTTCCAGGCTCTACCACACTACAGTTCTGGCTTGAATTGCAGTTTGAAAACCCACTGGAGGAAAAAATACCAAAACAAAACAGATCTTTAAATTACACTAAGCACTGCCAATCACATGACAAGCTGTTCTAAAAGACTTCTTGCTTTCACTTTTATTTGCTTCACCTTTAAAATGACCTCTAATAAGGAACATTACTAACACACAGCAGTCTAATGTTCTGTATTGCAGACAGACTAAAAAAGATCACTCATCAGATGGATTTAACTAAAGTAACTCAGAATAGTATGGATTAGTTCCCTCAAGTAAATTTCTGCACTGCATCCATGAATTAATTAGTTGGTCAAACTTACCTCCATAACATCTTTGATAACAGGTGTCCACCTCGAAAGTTGAAAGGTTTCTTCTGAAGAACGGTCCCTTCTTGGGTATTTATGCTGCTGAGTAGCAAACTGAAAAGATTTTCAAAACATGGTTGCATTACATAGTGTATTTGGATTTTTGAAACTTATTGGCAGTCAGTAGTGGAAGGAGGGGGCATCAGTAGGAAAATTTAAAGAAATAATGACAAAACCCCCAACAATTAACACCTATAGAATTCAGGATATGCTACAAATACAAACTTCAAAGACAAGGCAACTGAGTAAGTTGGCACTTTCCAAAACCAACTAGGTCGAGTCACCATTTGATGACTGTAAGGAGAACATTATGGGTACCTTACTTTAAAAATTATTGATATTAATTGTTTAAAGGATTTACCACTTAAACATATTATAAAATCAAGAATTCCTAGTTACCTCCTGCTTTCAAAATCAGACCTCAGTAATACTGCTAGAAGTTGCTGAAAGAGCTATAAGACCAATGCTTGGGTGGTAAGAAATTGCAAAATAAATAAATACATTCTTACTGAAGCAATAACAGGAACATCAAGGTATTTCCAATTTCTTATCATATCACTGTCACTTCCTATTTGCACATTCTGGATCAGCTTCTCCAAGTTCTCCTGGGTAGTTCCTTCAAAATACGGAAAACAGACAACTTAATTACCAAGAGACTTTGAGTAGGACCAATTTTGTCTCACACCTTCCAGGCTGTTACTTAGTTCAGGATTTTTTGTTTGGTTTTTTGTTGTTTAACATAATACTATATTTTAGATAAAATTTCGTTTAATGGTCCCTTTTTGAGACCAAAACTCAATATTGCTAGATATTCCTCAGACCAGCATTCTGCCAATTTCCTCCTCCTCTACTATAAATTCTTCCCACTTACTTAATTTGTGAAAACAAGAAAAACTATTGTAGACATCCAAGAACAGGAATGATATTAAAAACACTGTATGAATCTGCACTTGAATTACATCTCTTAGCTCCTTATCAATAGTATCTTTGTGACTAATTTGAGAGGAGCTACAGAGGATGGACAATGTTTCTTTCAAACCTGGCCATCAAACTCCAATACAGAGACTTACATTAAGTAAAAATACCTATCATAAAACTAGAGTTCAAGTTTATAACACTGAGAGAAAAAATAGGGCAAGTTATCATACCATTTGTGCTAAAGATATACAGGAGAATAGCTCTAATTTTGTCATAGATCTCATGATTTTTGTTGAGCAGAACTGGAAGGAGGACCCTCATGGAGTCTTTCACTTTTTGACCTTCTGCATCAGTTCCAAGAGCCAAGTCCTAAATTAATTAAAAATAAAAACCTCTCACATCATAGTTTTAGAGAGCAGTCATTAAAAAGCAATATAGTTTTGTGTGTTTTGAAATACATTTGTATGAAACCATAGGTCTCAGAAAACAAGCTGCATCAATTTCAACTCAGTATTACAAGTCTGACATTTATTTCTACAGTTGCAGCACTATAATAACACTATATAACACTATTAAACATTTTAAACTGTTTGATATCTAGCATTCTTAGAAGTGTAAATTACAGTTTTTAACTTGAGATTGGTAGTACAATGTAATTCCTCACCCTAACAGGTGCTTTTCCCAGACATTTTAAAAAGGCTTCCTCCTGCAGAACATACTACAGCAACTTCATAGGAGTTTTGAACAAAGAAAACAGATGATCCTTATACAAATCAGACAGATTTGAAGACAAAAAACCCCAAACTCTAAGAATGCCTCCTTTATTGGCAGATTAAGAACCCTGTACATCTCAGTTTTAATACTAGTATCTCAAAAATTGATCACAAAAAAATAGGCAATAGTACTTTTGTCAGTTAATAGAAGCCTCTATTCCTGCAACAAAAGTTTTATTTGCACTAAGTTGCTTTTTGGTTTGTGGCTTTTTTAAACATACCTGTTCAGTTTTACAGAGCCTTTCTATGTTAGATTTGAACTTGCTCATGCAATCCTCTGCTATGTTAAGATGAACAACTTGCTGTAAGACAGAAAGAAAGCCTCAAGAAAAATCACAGGCTGCCACAACCATACTTTCTTTTTTTAACACATCAAACATTTTTACTGGTTGCAAGAGTCAATTCTTCAACCATCCTTTAGTACCATCAAGCATTTTCTGTGTTTTACCCTTCAATTAGAGACTGACCCCCATAATACCTTTTAGAACATTAAACAGTTATACTATATTCAATCTTTGAAGCACACAAATAATTTGATTTTTTTTTTTTTACATAGTAAAATGAAACACCTGGAAACAAGTTTTCTTCTCCAAATTTTACAGTAGGTGAACATATTAATTTGGAGAGCAGCTATATAGCAGACTCAACAGGAATATGGCAGAATAAAGCTAGAGTTCAATAACACAGAAAGTTAAAGTGCACAGAATTATTTATTTTGACACTGTAATTACAAAAGACCCCTTACCCTACTAATTTCCTTACGATACTGCGGCATCTTTTTCATTAACTGGGACAGAGCAGAGAGTGATAACTGTAAAGAAAGGATACAAGTTGAAAATTTGTCCCCCTCAATATTTGACATGCTTATTTCCCTTCTTGTTGCAGCCTTGCTTCCCCCAGAGCCCCCAAAAATTCCAGTTGAGAGAAGCCTCAATTTCTGTAATAGGTCAATGAATTAAACAGATCTGATCAGCTGAAAATAACTGAATTGGCAGGAAAAACAGCAATACTTAAACAACTTACTTTTCCTTCTGCTTCTTTTTTTTTGGATGAAACCTCTTTCAAAAGTTTTGGTATTTCCCTGAAAAAAAAAATTAAAAAAAAAATAAAAAATATTAAATCCAACAGCATTTAAGTTCTTAAATCTTTTCTTGAAATATTTAAAACTTCTGAATGAAGGTAAAAGCTTCAAGAATGGGTCTCCTTCAGGGAAGAGATTAAAAAATTGAAGTTAAACATTCTATTTATGACATCTGCATCATGTCACTTGATGCAACAGCTTACTATTACTTTACACAAAAAATCTTTTCAGATTGAAAAGATTTGAAAACACTTCCCAGGAAGTTACTCTATTTCCATTCTCCTCAAGAACTGCAAGTAACATTAGCATAATTGTATACCGTGGTAAATGTATTTTTGAAGCACAACTTCTTCCTGGCACCCATTACTTAACTGAATGCAGTCTATATTGCAAGTAATCTTCACTCCTACTTATATTCCTACCAAAGAGCTCAAAGAAACTACCTAGTTGGGTTTGTTATTTATTCACATACTCTATCACATCTGCAATATGCTTGTGCCGCATCTTCACCCAGAGGTCATCATCTTCCTCCAAAATTGCCTCCTTCTCCTTCCCAGCAGATCCTTCTGTTTTGTATCTTCCAAAAGAAAATTCCGACAGTAAATTTGGATTTCCTATTTCCCCCAATTCTCATCCCTTATTACATATTATTTGTTACAGTTTAATCAATATGAATGGTAATAGCAGTAACATACAAAGATTTTAATTTAAAAGCCAAGCTATTGCCTGACAAAATATAATTAACAGAAGGAGTTTACATATTACATCTTTGAACACAGAAGAAGCAGATGAATTTTAGAATGATTCTTTGGGGCAATAGCTTCTGGACACTCTTTTAAACCAACAGGAACTAGAGACTTAATCACACATTCACAGGTACCTCCATTTTTCTTCAGCTTTCCATGTCAACTTCCCTTTGGTTTCAAATGCAAACTGCACCAACAACACACTGCAGTTGCAAAGTGCAACTTTCCATGTGTACTATAAGACATTTTATGACTGAAGGAAAATGAAGTCCCATTCACCAACAAAACAGACTTAAGCAGGACAAATTACTTCACATATAAATGCAACATGCTTCACAGCATTACAGAGCAGCTACTATTTGACTGGAAACAACGCAAGCAGGACAGCAATCACATTACACAATATTTTCCAATTTACAGCAACTCACATGGTGTATATTGCCAGAAAGCAGAATGAAAAAGAATTACAAGATTAATTGTGAAAGTCAGATCATGACTACCTATAAAACATACTCTACTACATCTTCATACTTGGCAAGTTTGAGATTCATAGAACTCTACACTTTCTAGTAAAACATTCACTCAGTGCTTCCAACAAAAGATAAGTATTCCTGTTTGCTTGAGTCCATCAGCTTTCATTTGCTGTAGTGGGTCATCAGAAAACAAAGGCCTACCAAAATCCTTGTCAGAACAATCTGACAGCAAAGTACATCACTTATGCAGATCATTGTTATACTGCTCCAAATAGTGCTTATGAACTGAACATGACTTAAATGTGCACTTAGAATAGAAACACATGAATTTTAACAAATACACAGATTGAATTACTGAAGCTATAAAGGCGAGCATTCCTGAGAAATAACCAAGCATTTTCTCAGTACTCAATTAGTGGTCTGGTTTGTCTTGTTATGCCAACAAGGTTGAGAACATGAAAGAAAATCCAGAGAATCTCAGTGTGCACTATGAATGTTTTTTTCAAGACTACTACATAGTTCTTGGCTTTTAAAAAAATGCAATTTGTTAGACTCAAAATTTAACAAAAATGCCAGTTAGATCCTACCTAATCTCAACTAAGTGAGGAAGTTAACAAAAAGATGACGTTACAAATCCAAGGGGAAAGGCTAATAAGTGAAGCAACCATAAGCAGCTAATACTGCCATGGTGCAGTTTTGCTAAACAATTCCTAATATTTTATAATCAAGAATAAAGCCTTCAGATTTTTTTTTTTTAAAGTACTTGCTTGTAAGTATCGTTTTCAATTGGTAGCAGATCATATGCCATTGCCTGGAAGGTGAGCTCATGAAGTACAGTTGATACGGGGTCAAAGCCACGATCAATTATTATTAGTTGGGAGTGAGTTTTAGCCTAAAAAGCCACCAAACAAACATGAAGTTAAGACATACAGTACAAAGTTAATGCATGTTAAATCCATTTCCATTACATTACAGCACTGCAGATATGTTTAGAAAAATAACTGAAAAAACTGAAGTACGGTCCAAATGTTTATCAACATGAAAAGAAAGAAACATTTCAATTGTATACAATGGGTTTAAATACTAATTTTAAGGCAATGCTTTCAGCACCCTGAATTTTGTTCATCTAATGAACAAAAAAATATAAAGGGGGAAAAATATAAAAGGCCATCCACTGACTTTTCACAGGTAACTGCATTGTTTGTATTTCAGATCAGATTATCTATACTGTGCTGCAATACAGAAAATAAAAAAAATCTCCAAATGTTCAACTCGAAGTTTCATTTTGAGATTTAGTAAAGTAGCAGTAGCAGCAGGTACATTTATTTCTGCAGCAGAGCGCCACCAAGTCAGAATGGTTTACCCCATACTTTTGTGTTTAAGCAGCTGCCCTAATCAGTCCTGATCTGGAGGGACAGATCAAAATCATCATTTACATGAACAGCTGTATCTTTGTGTATCTTTGCTCCCTTCAGGGGAGCCACTTTAATTCTGCAGTGAAGTCCCTTCTACACATGGCCTTATGAAAGGTGATATTAAACCAAAAATTGATTCACTTAATGTAGAGAATGATGCAAACATGATCATAGGTCTAATTTCTCAAGTAAAATCAGTTTGATCACACAAACTGTACTAGCTTACATACAGACTTACTGTATCAGTTACTAAGTTGCTTTCACACACACAAAAAAATTAAATGGCAACTAGTTGCCTTCATAGTTAAATGAAATCTGCGTTTGTAGTATCTTCTGTCAAAGCATATTCCAAAGGTGGTTCTTTTCCCTCAGACTTATCAAAAAAGAAGCAAACATTTTAGTTCACTTTCTACCTTTATTTGGCTGTTCTCATCTGTTCTGTAGTAGTTTTCAAGATTTTTTTCAACAAGCTGTGCAAGTTTGCTGGCTCTATCAGATGGTCCACTGGGAAAAAAAGGAAGCATGCAAAAATAACTTAAATTTCTTCACCAGTACACTAAGATGCTACCTTTAAAACAGAAAGAACTCCCTAGATTGATCCTCTGGTTTCTCGAGCAGTTTCTGAACTCCATTCTAAGTATTTCCCATATATTTCCACTTTTACATTATGATTCCACTCTTTGAATGCTTCAGGTATTTCACACAGTAGAAACAGCTTCAGCCCAAAGACTGACATTAGCTGGCATATGGCCCAGCACCTAAAAGTCTCATTCAGAGGCAGGAAACAAGAAGGAAAAAAGAGAAAGATAAATAAAAGAAAAAAAACCAGTCAAGCAGTTATTTCTTTGTTACCTTTGCAGAGAATAAGGCACCACTACACATTACACCACAGAATGCAGTTCTTGAGCACAATTTCAGATGCCTGCTTTGACTTCAAAGATACTAATCCCTTTCAAAGCTCAAAAGAGGCATTCTTCTCAATATCTCTACTACAATCCTGATCCCATCTGCCACGGCAATTTATGAATTCCTCGATGCCATGTGGAGCTGCAAATCTACAAACAGCAGCAGTTGTGTTATGGGATTATGCACCTTGCACACAAGAATGCAGCGTATCAGTGTCATCCTACTGTCCAAACATGAAACAAGCCATTTAGAACAAAACAGGGTAAAGCAAGTACTGTTCTACAAAGGTACACAGAGAAACAATTCACTGCTCTACCTACACTTCACAAATTCCTATCATTCCATATTTCAGAGTTGTGCATTAAAAAAAAAAAACAACAAACTACGCTGCAGTCTCCAGCTATGACCAAACAATGTAGTAAGCACTAGAAGTGAAGGGAATTACACTATAAAACACTATTTTTGCCCTACCTTTTATATCGTACTCCTGGATTCTCATCTAGTGTGGCACATAAGGTAACAATTTGTTCAGCCATTACTTGCAGTACAGCATCTTTATCCTTTGTCTTTTCCAGAGTTGGGCTATAACAGCGGTAGAATGCATCTGGGACATTGAGAGTAAATACCTGTGTAAAGCACAAACAAAGACAACAAAAAAAGGCCTAAATTGCGCACTTCTAAAATATCTGGTAAAAAAAAATTGCTAATAATTTAAACTATATGCTGTAAGAAAATAATATAGAAGACACATAAAATAAAACAAACCCACAATTCATTCCTCTTTCCCTGCCCTGCTGAGCTCATCTGCTTCTTGTTCTCACACTCTTTTTCCGTATTAGTCTCCTCTCCTATGGAAATTACTACATTTTTCAAATTGCTTACTGCCTGTTCAGATGGAAGGAAGAGAGAAAACCAGAAGAACTAAATAATCTTCAGTGTCTTGCAAAGAGCCACACAATGCAATATCAGCACAGTCATAGAAGGTATCAAGGTTAAAATAAAATTTTACGTATTGTATCTGCTTATTATATGATGACTTTACCTTCAATAGTTGAAATTCTTTAAATTCATTAAACCTTTACAAAAGAAGCTTAGTACTACAGAGAAAAGCTTTTTCAACAGTTTCATAAATGGAATGCACACATGGAAACAATCCCATTGTCAGTACATGAATTTTCTCCAGCTTCAGATGGACTCTGTAAGTACAGAGCCAAAGAAGAACGTCCATCCAGATAAAGATGTTTGCTTCATTCAAGTACACAGTCACCTGGACTTTGCCCAGAGCTCAGTTTGATTATTTACTCCTAGCACCCCCGAAAGCAGGCAAACCAGTTAACACTGCTTCTTTGCTAAAGATTCAACATGTTCTCACAACCTAAAACACTGAGAATACAAAACTACATCAAAACCAACAAAGTAGGCCTTATTTGGTAGAGAAAGCTACAAAACTTTTTCTGAAGCGCAGCTTTGGAAGAGCTCCCAAAGAGCTGGAAACAAAACTTGGGAACATCAGCTTCACTGGAAAGCAAACAAAGAAGCCACCACACTCATTCTCTGTTGGCTTCTCAATCTAAATAACAAAAAAACCTTTATTATAAAAGGACTGTGTCTTCCAACTAAGAAACTGCATCACAATGAGACGTGGCCAGCATCAGCCTCTCCTACATTCACCTGCCACTTGGTACACTAAGAGCTGTGACCCTCGATATGTTCACAAACTTTGACATGGGAAACATTCATGGTTAGTTATACAACTCTCAGTAGTGGACAGGGTTTGGAGACTTCACTGTATTAGTGACTATCAGTGTGCATTTCAGCCTTCCATGTGTGATGAAGAGCATCAGCAACAAATTATTTCTCAACACAACATCCACTGTGTGGCTGCACATGGAAACCACTCATTGGCTTCTGTTGGTGGACTCAAATTTTTAATTGAGGAAACGGGGATTTCCATGTTCTCCTCTCACTGAAAAGTCTGTCGGGTTGTGGTAGTTTGTTTCCTGGTTTTTGTGAGGCTTTCATTTTGTTCCCCTCCCCTTCAGTTCTCTTAATCCATTTGCTCTTCTTTCCTGATTTTCATCAAGTAGTTATCCTACTTCTATTTCTACACACCAGCCTACCTAGTCTGTCAAAGTAACACCTCAGCACAAGCAGTAACAAACTTTACTGCTTACTGAAGACAAACCAGAATACTTGCCTTCCCTTAGGGAACAGATTCCTTCTTTAACCTCCCTACTGCAACTGACACTAAGTCTTGCAAACAGATCAAGTGCAAAGAGTAAACGTTTTAGTAGGAGGGCATTTGTTTCACCTGAAAAGCACAAACACTAGAAATGTGCCAAAATGGCAAAACATTTCACATGCAGTTTGCCAGTCAAGAGCTACATTCTATTTCATTGTTTCCTAGAAGGTCAGAAAATAATCCTCCAGACTATTTTTTGCTGTAAAGACTAAGAATTAAACTTACCTGAGACTCATAAGGGAAGAAGGAAATATTGATCTCCTTGCATCTCTTTATTGATTTTGCACATGAAGACTTAATTTTATTAAAGAGGCTGTCAGGACAGACTAGGAAAAAGAAAAGATTCTAAGTGTAAATAATTTGTGCATATTCCAGCTGTCAGCTCACTTATAAGCTTACAGTATTCAGAATTGATTCTTAATTTACAATTGTCTGTTAACTGTCAAATACAAAAAAAGTTGCCAATTCTTCCTAAAATGGGAAAGAACACATAACCAATATTTTGTGTTGTTCAAAAAGCATCATCTTTCAATTTTTACTAGCTTTGTGCAACTGAAGTAGTAAAATACTCATTATAGCAGTCTGCAGCTATGAAGGATGTTGTTTTTTTCAAAGCAAAAGATTCTGCTATTTTTTCTCATATGGGAGAGAAAAATAACATTTCCCAAGCTATAAAATAGGTTAAATGGAGAAATAACGTGTACATATGTAACAGCAAAACACAGAAATATGGATTTTAATTATGGACCTCAAATGTGTTGCACTGTGCTTCCAGGCCACATTGGATCCCAGTGTAGAAACTGAATTTAAGGAACACATGGATAACACAAATACTACACAGACTTGGAAGGGACAGAGCTATTTCTCTAACTCAGGAGCTGTTCATCTCAACACGAAAAGTTCTGGCAAGTATTCAAACTGAAAGCTTGCCACTTGCAACCAAGGAACATACGACAAGATAGCAGTAATTTTCCAGAACAGTAATTGCTGCTTTGGCATAAAATGAAACAAGAAACCAAGAGTTTTGCATAGTAATTTGATACATGCTTTGAGAATGTACAGTAGCAGATACACACCATCCACAGACACCCACAAAGACAGCCACAACTCAGCCTCTGCCTTCAGCAGCACGTTTGGGTTTTTTGTTTTCCCTTCATGACAGCCATTTTAGTCACACTGACTGACAGCAGGGAACACGCAGTCACATTAACCCCAGTTGCACTAATTGCCTCTGCTGTGCAATGTATTTTGTGCATGCAAGGGCTATGCAGGCCCCTTCCAGGTGAAGGGAAAAAGCTGGCTCACAAGTCTGGAGGAACTACCTGAAATAACCAATTAGTAACATTGCTCTTGCAGAAAGCTGTCATGCATTTATATTTTTAGTACTATTTTGTTTATGTAGAGATACATAGTTTTACTTGAATTGTCTCCCTCCACACTCCCCAACATAGGAGGAGACTGAAACACTTGAAAATAAAACTACATGACCTAAATTAGAAGCTGAGTGGAACGATCAAGAATAGCAATTATGAAAGAAATTACTATTGCCACACAGCATGGTGACCACAACCTGGCAACCCAAATATCTGGGCAATGAATTGAGTTTCAAATCTTCTTGCAAGAAACAGGACCCAAACTTTCCAGGTACTCAACCACAGGAAAAAATTGAGGAGCGTACTTATTTACCTATATAAAGTTATCAAACTACAAGACAAAAGCTTACTTACAGTCAGTGAAATACACATATGCTGCTTTGTATCTGCTGCATGATTTAGTGAGGAAGTCATCAATAAGTCCATCTACAGACTTAAGGGAGTAGGAAAAATACGGGAAAAAAATACCATTATCACAGTGTTTTGCCTTTTTTCACATACCACACAAAACTTCTCCCTTGTCTCCTCCTGCCCTATTACCAAGTCCCACTTAGCAATACCGCCATTCAACATACAGAAAACCCTTAAGCTTAAGATTTTTAATTGCACACCAAGAATAACAACTACAGATCTTGGTAATGCACCAAGATCACTTTAGGAAGCACCCAAATCAGGGTACTTGCATAACTTTCCACCTATAACAACACAGAGATTTATTCTCTCCGTAACTTTTAGGAAGTAATAGAAATCTCTTATTAGAGCCATTACTTTGAATTCTACTTTTCAATTTATAGCATCATTATGTGATACAATGTCTCTTTCAGTGAGGTTACAATAGCTAAGCAATGAAACAGTGCCCCTATTGATCACAAGGTACATGTTTGCAACATACTCTGGTAGCACAGCATTGTCTTTTTGTTAGGGGAAATAAAGCATCACAGAGGAGTATTACAGAAAATGCAAAAGTAAAATACTGCTGAGGTGTACACAGTAAATAAACATTTTAAAATAAGATTGTTTTTTCCGTCTGAAAGATCTTACAACACTTGCTTTAAAATACTAACCTTTTTGGTGGGAGTTATTAAATATATTGCTTTCATGTGTGGGACAGGCTCACGGGTTTTATATACATTCTCCACCACTATAAAGTAAGAAATATTACATTTTTATAATTAAGAGCACTATGCATCTTAAGGAAAGGACTGTACATATTTTAGAATAGAGTTTATAAAAATAAAGCATTAGCAATCAAGTTGTCCACAATATTAGGGGCAAGGACGTACCTTCTGGCAAGAGGGCCTTGATTTTTACTTTGTTATTTTAAATACATCAAGTTCCCACAAGACTTCAGCTCTCAGCCTAGTGACACTTGAAGTTGTAGGACAAAATTTTTCCTGGGTATTCTACACAATCAAGAGTTTTGCCCTCACACACAAAGATATGGCAAGGCAAACATGCTCCAGTTGTGGGCCCCATGCAAATTCTCTTGCAAGAGAACAGCCTTGGCAAGATGGTTCTTATTACAGCACACTGAAGGAGAGGGGAGAGCAAAACTATGCAGGGCATCATTTTGGACTACAGCCTCTTCTGTCCTTTGTTTGCCTGTTTCCTGGGCACATACTCTGTTTCAATATAATTGCAGGCACAAATTAGGCATTTTCAGCAAATCAGCTTCACTCAACTCCTGTTTTTTTCTGTTTAATAAAGTCATTACTATATAGTGATTCACTGCACTAGCTTGAGAATGCAGAGAGACTTTTGTGGCTCAGAAATTTTGTGGGGGAGGAACAAGGAAGATAAGTAATGTCAGACATCTGAATGTTGAAAGACAGGTTCTTTTCAGCAGTGTACTCACTAAAAATTAAAGGTTTCTTCTTGATGAAGAGAATATATACTCACTGAAAGTTTCCCAAAAAGGATAAGTAGTACTTCTTCATAATTTAAAACACGCTCCAAAAAGTGAAATTTATACAGTTTTGTTATTTTACTTCCAGAATAATCATGTTATACTGAATAACTCGAGTAAGAAAATTCTTGCTACTTGTGGAAAAAATAACCAAGTCTAAATAATGCCCTCTTACAAATGCATTTCTAAAAATCTAGACCTAGAACTAATTAAAAACTGGATCATTTACATTTTCTGTATTTATTTCAATTTCAAAACCAGGCATTAGCAAATAAACACCCACTCCCCTCTCTCAAAACAAAAACCACACAAAAAAACCCTGAAACCAAAAACCACCACAACCAACCAACCAAAAAAAATCCTAAAAGCACAAAACACTGAACAACAAACAAAGCCTTACAGCAGTCTTTAGGGGGGGAAAAAAAAAGCAACAACAAAAACCCCACATTTTAAAAAGGGATTTGAACCTCTAGGCAGAAAAAATTTGTTTTTTCACTAAAAAAAAAATCATAGTTGGATAATTACTGTACAAGCCAGAAAGTCTACTAGTCTACCATAGCAATTTGTCCTCAGCAATTAAATAAATACATTTTTTGAAGGGTACCATCAATTCTACCCTCCCTTTTTCTTACCAGGATATTGCCATCTGTACATTAATAAGAATTACACTTACCTGTGATACCCTCTGCCAGTAGATCAGTCATTTTGCAGCACATTGACAGTAATTTAGTAGTGTAATCATCTAAAAGCATTATCTAAACAAACAAAAAACCCACACAAGTATTTAGATAAGTTAATCGCCTACAGTAAACCCTTGTTATTGCCTTAAGTTACCATGGAAATTTGAAGCTGAAAGCTGTTTTATTACTCTGTATCTTTTCATTACCTGCATATAGCAACCTTGCAGGGGGAAACTGATCTCAAACAGCATCAGAAGGCAGCTCCCTACATGCAGGATATCCGAAGATGAGCTCCATCTTCAATAAGTAGCTTTTCCTCCCTACTCATACTAGGAAATACTTTGAAACTTTCACCTGGACACAAGACTTTTGAATTCCTGCTCATCTACCCCATGGCCTGCTTAAATATATCTGTACTTATTCTAAAACTCTTTTATAGCTTAAGCAGCTCAAACAGGTGAATCCACATGTACTGGAGTGCACTATAATTCATTAAATTAATAAAGCACAAGTCTTTCAGAAGAAAAGTGAAGATAAACAAAAACAGTTTCTAATTTGTTTTTAAACTAAAAAAAAAAACCACAAAACAAAACAAAAATAGCCATTTGTTCTTCCTATACTAGTCTTTAGATTTCTCAATATATATTAAATAGAGATCAGAGTTGCAAAACTCAAATGCATTACTTGGATAGAAACAATCTTAAGTGAAAATACCAGCAATTAAGTTTATTTATTTGTCCTCTACTCGGTGATACGGATTTCTTGTTCAAGTGATGACAACATTCTTACAACAATTATAACAAAACTGTACCTTCCATTCTTCCTGTTTCTTGAAGTCATCAAATACAGCAGATTTTAGCTCTGTAAGAAGAAACAGTTTATCAGCTAGAGGAATCAAAGTGTTATTAAAAAAGAAAACCCATTTAGATCCATATGTTTAGAGGCCTAAACAAAAAATTAAAAATACTGATAAATACTTCCACAGAATTCTTGACCACAAACTGTCCATTCCTGTTTCCAGGTCTGTACAGAAGGTGTAATAACAAATCTTTAGCCTCCTGAAAATTTTATTAACCTCTATATTTTCCAAAAACATTCTTGCCAATTAATTAGTCCTTAATATTACATAGAATTCTTTTTAAAAAACTGAGTGTCCAATGATCTTGTCCAAAATCTCAAACATATTTTTTCTACAATACTTTATTTTGATTGCCTATAAAATAAACCAGAACATACAAATGCTCAACTCGGTTATCTTGAACCTCATTTCTGTAATTAAAAAATGGAAGTCAATTTTCTCCCATGATAAAACGAAACTTTATTCCAAGCTATAAGCACTAGACACAATGTACTTGCCCATGCAAGATTCCAACTATTTGTTCTGCCCTCAGCCTGCAGCTCATTCACCTAAATAACTGACTTACACAGGCTCTCAAAATCATCTCATTGGTCTCCAGCAAGCATTCTGAACATATCAAAAACCACCATAAGCCCAGGAATGATTAGTGCTCCATTTTTGTCCAGGCTTTGATTTTCTTCTCACAAATTTCATGCCAACCACTCATCCTATCTTTTCTAACTTTGTCTTCTTTGAATACATTCAAGTAGTTTAGAAAGGTATTTTTCAGCTACCTTTACTTCCTGATCTAGATAAGAACTATACACAACCCTGGTGGAACAGCAGACTGCTAAACCCTATGTGAAAAAATAAACAAACAAAAAAGGAAACCACACCTTAGCAAAGTTAGGGACCCATTTATAACACACTTCCTGAAGAAAGGACAGTAAGCAAGAGTTACAAAAAATGAAGTCGCAGAAGTGCTGAATTATTTACAAAAATTAATATAAGTATCTCTGACTAGGGAAGAACCTATTATACAAGTCTAGAACAGAATTCCTTGAGGAAAGAATTTTATTTATAGACAGACATGGAGAGTTGCTGTACATAGTTAATGTCATGATTTTGTCCACAGGAACTACGGCCTCCTAAATACAGGTGGCTTCCCCTGCCCCCATAACTGTGAACTGGCAACCAAGTTGGGTGATTTAACTTTCCCCCACACTTCTGCTTTAATTCAGTCTAAAATTGCACCTAACAGAAAAGGCTATCACAATGGCAAGGGGTTTTAACAGCACCATGACAAAGCACAGGTACAACTCTCTTTGTACACACACCACAGGTACAACTTCTGCGCCTATTCACAATGCAGGAACAAGATACACATCGACACAAACTGCTACAAAAAGCGCTAGCACCATTGACACTATTTTCAGACAGATCAGCCTTAAAAAAAACCCTACTTGTTCGCTGACCCATTAGGAAGCAGCAGTTTATGGCTTTCAATTACCCATAAACAAAGTGCCCGACAGCGTCTAAAACTCAGTTTATCAATTTTCACTGTTGTTGGAATGGAAAGACAAGAGTAAATCATTCTCTAACAAAGCATTCTTTTCATAAGATGCCTCTTAACTAAGCTTGTAATGTAAATGTTTTGTTATTCACACTGCTTCACTGTCCCTCTAATCTTCGTTCCTCAGGGTCTTGTCTGCACTGGCAACTCCCATTTTCAAAAGTCCTTAAAGGCCCTGATAACGCAGTAATGCTTTGATCACGTTCCTTCCTTTTGGTGTCCAAGTCTCCTACAAAAAATCTCAGGACAAAGCAGTGGCTTTACAGTCAAACGCACAAATACCAGAGCCAGAAAGGACAAGCATAGCAGCAAAAGTAGGGATTTCTAAAGGCCAAGTTTTAAACAAAAGTATTTCATTCAGACAAGCAGGGTACAGGTGCCAGCAATTGGGGAATGAACAGCAGAGGGACAGTCTTTGTCCCCTCTTTCTATATCCTCTTCCAGAGACACAAGCAAGAGGTTTCAGGTGGAAGCAGAGGAGGCAAAAGTCCGAGCAGAGGGCAGCAGGACCTTCCCCTTCCCGTGGCAGCCACCAGGCTGGCTGAGCAGCTCAGGGAGTCACAGCCTCAGCACAATTAATGCCGGGGTGAGGTGGCTGCTAATGCCTTTCCCCAAAGGTCTCGCACTACCAGAAATACCACGAGCCCTCCCACTCCAGCGAGGAAGGGAGCAGCTGCAGCTTCATTTTCTGTAACAAACACTAGCAGAACCTGCTCCCAAACACGGAGATAAAAATCTGCAGTTCATTTGTAAGGCTAGCTGGGAGCACCTTCAGCTTTTTGTACTGAAAACACAGAGCGGGCAGTGCCGCTCCGTCACACACACACAGAGACACACAGACACAGACACACAGACACAGACACACAGACACAGACAAACACACCCCAGAGAGCCGCTCCCTTGGCGGAGCGCTCTCCCTCAGCGCCGCTCCGGGTGCCCCACACAGGAGCTGGAGCAGCTCCCTTCACTTCCAGCTCTCCGGGAGCGGGTCCGGCGGGACAGCCCGCAGAGCTGGCCCTTACCCCGGAGCAGGGCACAGGCACAGTCCCTGTGCCGGCGCTGTCACTGCGGGCAGCCGCCTCCTCCCTGCGCGGCGAGTCACCAGCTGCGGCACCCGGGGAGAAGCCAACACTCACCCACCCACCCACCCACCTCCTCACCCACCCACCCACCCACCCACCGCACACCCGGCTGGCTCCCACAGACCCCCCGGCCCCGACCCCGCTCTCCCGCCCAGCCCCGACCCTCCCTCGCCGGGCCGGGCCGGGCCGGGGGCAAGGGGAGCGCCGACCCCTCACGGCCCCGGGGCGCGGCGGGAAGGGGCGGCAGCCCCGCCCTCACTCACACACAGTCACACACTCACTCACACTCACTCACTCTGCCACACAGCGCCCTTCAGCCCCCGCACCGCCGGCGCCATCTTGCTGCCAGTCCCGCCGGGCACCGCCGCTGTTCTCCCCTCCCTTCCCTCCCTCAGCGGGCCCGGCGGGCGGGGCCGGCGGCGGGCACTGCCCGCTCCGGGGCGGGGCGGGCTCGGCCGGCCCCGCGGGAGCCGGGACACCTCGCTGTGCCTCCGTGGGGGCCGGGATCGCTGCTGGGGGGGCGCCCTGCCCGGGGCTCGCCCCCCGAGCACGGAGCCCCCGCTGCCCCCTGGCCGGGGACGGAGGGAGGCCCGATGGCCCCGCGGTTCCCTCGGACGGCCGAGTAAAGCCCCAAGGAAAGCACTGTCGGGTCACAGGGCGGCACCGTCCCTTGTCCTGTCAGAAGTTTAGTTCGAAGGCATAACGTCGTGTTGTCAAAGGGGAGCCAGGAGCTGGTGCGGATACGGAGCAGTGAGAGGAGAATTTCTCTTCCCACAAGGACAGGTGCGAGGGAAGAGCGGTGTGGTGTGGCAGTGCCGTCCGGAGGGGGTACATCCTTCCCGACAAGAGAAAAGGAAGGTCCTTGTAAGTGGACAGAAACGCAGGAGGCGACGAGCTAAAGAGCAAATCTCAAACAGCCCTGCCCTGCCCAGCCCTGCCCTGCCCTGCCCTGCCCTGCCCAGCCCGGCACAGCCCTGCCCTGCCCTGCCCTGCCCTGCCCTGCCCTGCCCAGCCCTGCCCAGCCCTGCCCTGCTCTGCCCTGCCCTGCCCAGCCCTGCTCTGCCCTGCCCTGCCCTGCCCTGCCCTGCCCAGCCCGGCTCTGCCCTGCCCTGCCCTGCCCTGCCCTGCCCTGCCCT